>CM020186.1:9473996-9530760 GCA_009805545.1 Oryza longistaminata | reverse complement strand
CTTCGCTTTCTTTCCTTTTTTTTTTTTTGAAGATTTTGTGATCCATTGTATGGATTGAGATGGAGAATTTGTGATTCATTGTATGAATTGAGATGTATAATTTCTTTTTTGAGAATCTGTGATTTATCGCATGGATCTGTGATGTATATGATTTGTGTATTTGGGATATTACTTTAATTTGGAGTTTGATTTGGGATGTATAATCTGTAGTGTATACGATTTGTGTATTTGGGATGTTACTTTGATTTGGGGTTTGATTTGGGGATATGCATCCCACCCAATTTGGGAGAAAATAAGTTAGATATTAAGTAGTAAGTAGCAATAAATGAAAAAAAAAGAGAAACTAACCGGGACTGTCGTTCCATCTACACCAACCGGGACTAAAGATCGATATTTAGTCCCGGGTATTTGAACCGGGACTAAAATAGGGATTTTTAGTCCCGGATTCGTAGTGGGTTACGAAGCAGGATCGGCTTGTCCGGCCCTCATGCATGTGTATTGCCATAGTTTGAGCTAATTTTGCACGAAAGAAAAATAAATCTGGGAGGAAATTCATACTATAGAATATGCACAAGCGTGTACGGACACATGCAGGTCGTATGGGTTACTCCCTCTATTCCAAAGTACATAATGCACAACCACTCTAAAACAAATTTAATCACCTCCTGAATCATCTCAATGCATATAAGTAATGTGATTAATGGTTTGAAGGTAGCTAGAAAATTTAAAACAAATCGAAATTTAGAGGAGAAAGAGATCTATCTAGTTAATGTATGTCTGCATACGTATTATGTGATTTGAAAAAAAATAATTATTTTATATTTTAGGATAAAAAGATTATAAGGTACTTAACTCCTAAACAATACGTTTCAACATACATCCGAAACAATTAGGGCAGACTGGTCACGCGTATAGTTAAATTGTTAAATTTAACAAAACATCGATATCAGCAAAATCCATGATTAAATTGTCAGGGCACCATGACTTAAGCATGACCAGTGCATTGTGATATTGGCACCATAAATTTTCTAGATCTGTCCCAAGAAATATACTCCGTATAATCAAGGAATTGAATTGGCGCAGTTCACCTGGAATATTTAGCCTGACAGCAGATGATCACGTTGACATGTTTAGGCTGTGTGGTTTGATCATGGTCGGTGCTTAGGTTAATACAAACGATAGTACTGCATGCAGACGTGCAGACGTGATTCGCGGAGAACGATGCTCACGCGCAGGAGCAAACCGACCGTCTGCCGGCCGGTGAGATGCGTACATCGTACACATAATTACATATATGGCAACGTGCTTGGTAGGCTATCGCTTAACCATCCTGTTCAGAACTTTGAACAACAATTTCTCGGTTAATATCAGTGACAGAAGTAGCTTTAAATTAAAATACAGGTTAATGATCGATAAAAATAACGGGACTTATTATATTGCAATAGCATATAAATAAAGTACAACCAATTAATTAAGACAAAAAAGAACATCTAAGATGGTACTGATGCACCAAACAGGACAGTGACGCAGCCATGATCGTACATAGAACAGATGCACCGCAGAGGACAAAGACATAGCCATAATCACACATACTAGAACAAGACACTCAAATCAAACCATAGGAGGTCACCAAACTAGCATCGCACGAATCGTGTCAAGCGAGTTAGCGGAGGAGATGAATAGTCATTACACGAGCGAGGTGGCAAGTTTAGTGGTAAAGACGAAACTAGTGGAGAAAACATCTTTTACCCGGTCGATCAAAAACCACAATAGTCCCAGTTGCAATAAAAACCGGGACTAAAAATGGTTTTTAGTCCCGGTTTATAAGCAGAACGGGACTACGTGATCCTTAATCCCGGTTGGCGTTACGCTGTCAGGGCCCTCTAGGATCTCAACTCCAACCGGGGCTAAAGTTCGGATCTTTAGTCCTGGTTTGTATTATCAACCGGGAGTAAAGATCACGATGATCTTTAGTCCCGGTTGGTGTTACTAACCGGGACTAAAGATCAAAACGCACTATATAATCCCTAGTACTTATACTCTTTTCCCGTCCACACAAACTCCTCTCTCTTTCTTCGTCTCTAGAGAGCGGCGGTGCTACACGGCGTGGCGGCGGCGGCGCTGCGCTATGACGCGAGGAAGAGGCGAGCAGAGTTGGGGTCGGGGAGGTGGCGCTGTTGGTGGGCTTTTGCTCGCTGTGTGTTCGCTGGGGATTTTGATCGATGATTTTAGGGTTCCAGCGTATCGGAGAAGTATCGGAAATATTTTTTATTATCTGAAAATCGTGAAAATGGCCGATACGTACGGGATACGTATCGGGACGTATCCGATACGTATCCGTATCCGCAGCCGTATCCGTATCCGCAGCCGTATCCGTATCCGCAGCCGTATCCGTATCCGCAGCCGTATCCGTATCCGCAGCCGTATCCGTATCCGCAGCCGTATCCGTATCCGCAGCCGTATCCGTATCCGCAGCCGTATCCGTATCCGCAGCCGTATCCGTATCCGCAGCCGTATCCGTATCCGCAGCCGTATCCGTATCCGCAGCCGTATCCGTATCCGCAGCCGTATCCGTATCCGCAGCCGTATCCGTATCCGCAGCCGTATCCGTATCCGCAGCCGTATCCGTATCCGCAGCCGTATCCGTATCCGCAGCCGTATCCGTATCCGCAGCCGTATCCGTATCCGCAGCCGTATCCGTATCCGCAGCCGTATCCGTATCCGCAGCCGTATCCGTATCCGCAGCCGTATCCGTATCCGCAGCCGTATCCGTATCCGCAGCCGTATCCGTATCCGCAGCCGTATCCGATATGGATACGTGGCCTAGGAGGAGTATCCAGGTAACGTAGCCTATGGGTGTGTCCATCCCTGATTAATACATGTTTTTTCAATTATACACACATGTGCACGTTGCATATATATATCCTATCATAACTTGTATAACAAATACCATTCACGCATGCACATATATCATATGTGCATCCTTTCTTACATGCACTCAACGGGTAGAGAGATCGATACTAGGTAAATCCATAAACCTTAAAAAGAGTCGTATGGTCATTAGTGTATATCATACATTATGTAAGAACATTTTATTTTTTAATAATGTATAGAAATTCGGTTTCTATATCCGCACGTGGATAGACATAGTTAAAACACCAATATTTCATAAATTAATTCATTAATTAAGAGGTGTATAAGGAAGACCTAAAAATATGATCCATAATAAATTATTCGCTTGAAAGGAACCACTTGAGTCATGGACTCGTAGATGCATATATAATTCCAATTATCATGGTTCAAATCCCAATTGATCACTACAAATATTATACACACACAAGTGATTTAATATTCCTTTTTTAAACTTGAAATTTAAGTTAGTTCTAAATTATATTTCATATTTCTACTTGAACTCTCATTTTTCTTTTTTTTATTTCAGAATTTATTTTAGTTTTTATTCTGAATTTTAATTAAGCTCATATATATTGGGTTCTAGATAGTCTTTTCTTTTAATATTCATTATTTCTGTTCTGAATTATAGTTATTCCTAAATTTTATTTCTACTTGAACTCTTATCTTTATTTTCTATTTTTTCTAATTTATTATTTAAAAATCAGGATTTAATTAACCTCATGTTGTATTTTAGATGGATTGTTCTTTTAATATCCCTTATTTTTATTCCCAATTTCAATTTTTTTTATATTGTATCCCTACTAAAAATCTTTTTTATTTATCATTTTGGAAATTATTATTTTTAATTCAAATCTTAATTAATTATCATTTTGTATTCTGGATGGATTGTTATTTCAATATTCTGAATTTCAGTTATTTCTAAATTACATTTCTACTTGAACTCTTATTTTTTTTCTCCGATTGATGTTAGAATTTCTAGCCTCCACAATGAACATGATACTTTGAATTCTTTTAAAACCATTTTAATAATACAATAAATTTAATGAGATCAAGATGTGTCCGTGCCTTTGGTTTTTCTCTCTTTAAGCGTGTGTTAGAGGTACATTCGAGATGTGTGAGTATGGTGTTGTATATATACTTGTGTGTGCATCTGCCATATAATTGAAAAAAAAAATCACTTGTAGTACTTTACACTCACACTATCTATATCAATATATGAGTTTATATGGTCATCTCTTATTGAAAAAGAGTTTACATCATTATTGCACACGTAGCCATCAGCTTGCGCCAGATAAATAAATCCCTGATATATAACACTTAATCATTTCAGCCGCAACTCGCAGCTTAATCTCAGTTAAATAATCACAACGGCAAAATGTGTCATGATGCCGGTGCATATGCCCTACCAAAAGAATCAAAGAGTTGGGCTTTCGGTTTTTAGTAGGGGGATGGCTAGCTACATGCATATTTACATTCTGCTACAGCCTTTGTGATAGCTGATCGATGGAGAGATGCATGTGACCTATATTTGGTTGCTTACAACAACTTGAGATGTTGCCTTTCTAATTAGCTAATCATTAGCAGTTAATGATGCGCATCTTGATTAACTTCTTGATAGACCACTTTGGCCTATATCAGGGTCCTCAAAAACCATACTCCTGCACAGAATTAATTGCAAATTGTTGCACCACTATTTGCCGTTCCCATCCATAAGAACCTGGCTCCCCGTACACATACATTATTTTTCCCTGTTAGAAGAAATTAAGACGGAAACGCATAACAAAAAGAGGTTATAAGGATGAACTCAAGATCTCGCTAGTAGCTAGCCGTCCAGCCATTTCGTAGCACTACTCCAAGCGAAAACTTTAGCTGATTAGCAGGAGTACGAATGTGAAGGACATAATTTGCTCCAATTCAAACATTAATTAGCTGATTAGCAGTAGCCTATATATTTCCTGTCGTTTTAAACATTACCTCATTTACTAACGAGTGATTATTTAAGGTGTCTATTTACTAAAGTACTTCCTCCGTCCCATTTTAAGTGCAACCATAAATTTTGTGTCGAATTTTGATCTTCCATCGTATTCAACATTTTTTATGATTAATATTTTTATTATCATTAGATGATAAAATATGAATAGTATTTTATGCGTGGCTTCGGTTTTTATTTTTTTTAAAATAAGACGAACGATCAAAGTTGGGCACGGAAAATCATTGCTACACTTAAATTGGGACAGGGGAGTACATTTTAAGCATAGGAGAGATGCCGTTGGAGAAACAACAGCTTCATTAGTAACTATATAAGAGTAATTAAACTCATCCAACGACATAGCATTTTCATTATTCATCCTAGTAAAATGCTTCAAGGACAAAGGAAATTAATATAGGCTGTGTTTAGTTCCTGAAAAAAGTTGAAAGTTTGAAAAAAGTTAATAGTTTGAAAAAAAAAGTTGAAAGTTTATATGTGTAGGAACATTTTGGATGTGATGTGATATGATAAAAAGTTAAAAGTTGGGGGTGAACTAAACACGGCCATAGGAGTATAGGACTGGAGGGAGTACAATACGAACTATACAAAGCTATACCCACTTAACTCCTTGATCGAACAAGGCTAACCAAAGCACAGAAGTCACATCCCCATGTTACACACACACCTCAACCAAACCCCCTCCCTAACTCCTGAGTAGTGGTGTAGTATTAATTAGGCCTCTAATTAATCTCGCCTTTCGCACCGTCGGTTTGATGGCGATTTGTTTAATTAATCACTCCCGCCTTACCCACAAAGTTAACGGCCTCCCCCTCGTCGTCGTTTGACTAAGATTCTCCCCCACATTAATTAAACCAACCAACTAAACCAACCAAAGCACATCAGGATTCGACCGATCTGACGCCGCATGCGGCACGCGTACACATACAACGGTAGCGTACGTGATTTCCACCATCACCAACCACGCGATCCGGGCGCGCGGTGGTGAACCACCACCACCACCACCATCATCACCGGGACAACGCCCCGCGAGAAACACCGCGGGATCACGAGAGAAAACCACGCGGCGAAAACCCGAGCGCGCGCGGCGCGACCGGTGGACGCGCGCGCGTACGCACGCTGCGGCGCCTCGCGTCACATGGCTTGGACCGTGCCACGCCGGTGTTTCGGTTAAAATTTTTTTTTTTTGAGAGAGGGCACCGCCAGCGCGAGTAGTCTCCGCGACGTATCGTACATTCGTACGTACGCGAGCGCGGCGCGAGCGTGATTGATAGGCGGAAAAATTAAGCGGCCGGCAGCCGGTTTCGCGGCGTCGGCAACGTAAACGCGGGCGGGCGGGCGCGAGGCCGACGGCGGGGGTCGGCAGGGGCAGCAGCAGAAAGGTGACGGGGCGAGGGAGTATTATAGTGGTACGACGGAGGGGGAGTTCACGGTGGCTTTTGGGCAAAGCTTTTTGTAACATATTGTTATGTGGTGATCCTCCCAATCTTTTTCAGAGCTTGGTCCTCCGAGGTGTGACGTGCTTAGCTAGGGGGGGCTTATCGGCTAAGCAAATAGAGTTTGGCCCATGAAAAGGTGGTTGACACTAGTCACAATGTAGGGAAGCTAAGCTAGCTGTTTTGCTAATCTGCGGATAATTTTTCTTTTGAAAAGCGATATAAGCACAAACGCTCACAATATATGTACACTTATCGCCATAAATACACACATACTTCCTAACCCTGTGAATACCTTTAAAAGTTTGGGCTGGCACTGGCATATGTAGAGATTGACGAAATCATCACAGATGCCTTGCTACTGATGGATACGCAATCTAGAACTTAAATCGGGATAAGGGCCGGACTAGTTCTACAAAAGAAAATATAACCAATTGAACTACGGTCAATTTGCAATCTATTATTTTTAATTTGTTAGTTTCTGATGCTCTTCTGTAGGAACTGTAGAATAGAAAAACCGCTAGCTTTCCGCTGCTCTAGTGTTAATCTGATTCCAAGCGAATATTAATACACTACTTGACCGATTCAAGATCAGATAAAAACAACTACTGTTTTTTAACCCTGTGATGTTCAACGGGATTTTAAACCTGTTAAAGGATGTGTCCTCCTTTTTTTTACGCAATGTTTAAATAATTATGAAAAAAATATGATATGACTAGAAAGCATAGATCATTGTACATGTATGTTACATATTCCTCACAACCATGCAAGATCGAATTTATTTTACACATGGAGAAGGAGAAGTTGATTGAATGTGTTCTTGTGTATTTGTGAACTGATAATAACACAACCATCTATGTTTTATCTTCTTTTTTTTGCCACTATTTTATCCACAAGAAAAGATGAGTGCATACACGCTTGTGCTTGAAATAATAGCTCCATCAATTTCCTTGCTACTTAAACTAAAATTCACTTTCCAAAATGTGTTCTTCCAATAAAGTACTTCTCTGTGGATTTTGCTGATCTGACATTCTGTTCAAGTATTTAGCATATATTCCTTTGGTCCTGTGAAGTACACATTTCATGGACGTCCCTCTCCTCTCTGCATGTAGCATGACGCTGCAGCCTTACCAACCTCTTTGTCTGCCGTAACTTTCAATCCATTAGCCTGAATATCCAAAATGGGATAAATTTGCATAAACCGAACATAATTCAGAGAAAGATTTGCTCACTTATCTCAAACAAATCGGCTTTTGTGCCGGAAACAATCAACTTACACCTAGCACACATTTTTGAACTTTCAACTCTAACCAATCAGATTTTTACAGAGGAATTCGGCTTTCAATACAAAAGGTTTGAGTTTCCCTGAAGATTTCCAGGACATCTCACTTATTTCCAAAGAATTAAGAACCTAGGTTACATACCAAGCCAAATTTGAAGGGTGCAGAGCTATTTTTTTTTTCTAAAGAATTACATAAGTAAATTGCCAGTAGGTCAATTACTGAACTCTACTAGTAGTACTGTAGTATAATACATAGTAGTTTTAGGGGGTGTTTAGATCAGGGGTGTAAAGTTTTAGCGTATCACATCGGGTATTACATAGGGTGTCGCATGGGGTGTTCGGACACTAATAAAAAACTAATTACAAAATCCGTCAGTAAAACCGCGAGATGAATTTATTAAGCCTAATTAATATATCATTAGCCAATGTTTACTGTAGCACCACATTGTCAAATCATGGAGTAATTAGGATTAAAAGATTCGTCTCGCAAATTAGTCACAATCTGTGCAATTAGTTATTTTTAGCCCACATTTAATACTTCATGCAGGTGTTCAAACGTTTAGAGTGGAATCAAATTATTGTCTTAATTTTTAAAACAAGTACATAGGTATTCGAGTTGTATAAACAAATGTCACTATACATGTTGCATGTCAAACTTAGGATAACATATGTACAACAGTACAAGTTCAGAGAAAAGAGGAGACTCTCCATTTTTGTATTGCAAAAACGACGTGGAGGAGCCTTCTAGATGACAAGAGGAGAGAGAAAGAGATTAGAGAGAGAGAGAGAGATAGTGTATGGATATTGTGTATACGTCATTACGTCGTTAAGTTTGCTCCCCTCAAAATTCTCTCGAGAAAAAGAAAGAATTGTTTGCTTCTCTGAACCGCGCCGCACACCGAAAGCGACCTGTGCAGCTGCGCGCAAAATCACACTACCATCCGTTGTAAAGGCTGGCGCACCCTGAAACACTCCTACTAGTACCAGTACTACCAGAGAAAAGCACCCTACTAAACAAGTGATTAGCCCAGCTAATTGCTGGAGTAAGTACGATATTATATATAACCACAGCGAAAGTAATCATCCCGGAGCATCAGCTAAGAGCATGGTCATGGTGTAAGTACTATTATTAGTGCGTTGAAGTGAAGAAAAGAGGTGCAGAGATCAGAGGAAAGGCAACAAGTCTAGCAACAAGTCTAGAGAGAGAGAGGAGCAGTATATTGACATTGCAATTTGCTAGTGAGAGCAGAAGAGAAGGCGGCTTCGGCAGAGGAGAGAGAAAGAGGAGTTAATAATATCCCATCATTCACACTCCACGGCATCATTGGCAACTCCTCTCTTCCATTCCATTCAACCACATCCGTTTCTTTAATTGCTGCGTTTAATCACTCTCCTCCTCACCAACCGCTTCGTTCTCCGTTGGTGTATAGTTGCAGCAGCAGCAGCACTCGACACAGTTCTTTCTTTCTCCTCCTGCTGCTGCGTTGCTTTCTTCAGGCAGCTAGCTCAGCTGCTTGTGCGTGCATGGGAAGGAGGAGGAGGAGGCTCTGAGAGGGAGGGAGGAGGAGGAAGAAGAAGAAGAAGATGAAGTTCATGAAGCTGGGCTCCAAGCCCGACGCCTTCCAGTCCGACGGCGCCGACGTCAGGTGAGGCGCCGCCTTCGTCTCCTCTCCAATCTTTAGCTTCGGTTTGGGTGAAGAAAAGTGTGATCTTCTCTTGCGTTTCTTTGGGTGTCTGACTCTGATAACGTTGTTAGGATGCAAAGGTGGTAGTCAAAATCTGTTCTTTTTTTGTTTCCTTTGCTTGTTTATGGGAGGCGTCGATTACGAACGTGTCTGGTTGCTGTTCATCATGTTGGTTTTCTAATTATTGGATTGGATTCTTTCTTGGGTAGTGGTGTAAAAAAACGATTTTTTTGAAGCTTTTTTGGGGAGATATCTTGCAATAGAAATCGTTCGTTTGATGGCTTCTCTGTGTTTATGAAGTTTTGCGAGAGTGAAGGTGGCAGCTAATAGAATGGGAGTCGTTTGGAAAGTTCTCTTCTTGCATCAGTTTTCTAGCTTCTCTTAATTAATAGAATGGGAGTAGCTATGTTTTCTTTTGTCATCTTGTGGCTTGTTCATGGATTTGGACCTCACATTATGCTTGAGTATTGGTTACAAGTCCCCTGTTCGATTGCTAATACCAAATTTGTTCGTACTTTGTACTTTTGTTTTCTTCCCAAAAATGGTCTCCCATTTGAAGTTGCTGGGTGAGTTGACTACTGATTCTTGGGAAGTGCTAAGCTGTTTATCGTTTCTGCTCTTTCTTTTTTTTTTCTTTTTTCTTTTTGCAAACTCTGTCCTTTGTACTAATGTATAGCATGGGTGATTCTCTACAGTTTTGTGAACTGGATCCATCACATACCAAAGTTTTTCCTTCTGATCTTTCGAGCTGGCATTCCTTGTTTCTCTTGGGATTAGTTTTCTTTCGTGTCTATCTCCTTGTCGCGATTCTATATGCTAGCTGTTAAACGTCTTAGTTTACAGTGATGGGCAATCATCTGATTAAATAAATTACTCTCGTTGTGATGCGGTTAATCATTGGGCATAAGCTGAAGCCAAATTGCCTTCCTGGTATCCGTAGCTTGGTAGCAGTTGTTTCTTGGTTGTGTTTGAATTAGATTGCTCAAAATCATTTGTCGACTAAAAAGAAAGGCTTTGTTTATGCCTGCTATATCTGAGCATGTACTTGTTTCTTTTTCCTCCTCTTTGTGGCTAGGGCGCTAGGTTAGTGCAGAATAGATCTGAGGGTTAGGAGAATTAAGCTTCACTCTGTTACTATTATATGGTAGGCACCACTATGTTTTGTTGTTTTGGGCAACTTGGTAAAGTTAGATGGTTTAAATTATTATTAAGGAAAGAAGAAAACGATGGTCATCTCACCATCTTCCTAATAATTGATAGGAGTTCACTTTCCCTTCAGTTAAAGAATCCACACTGCAAGTTGCTTCGTTACGGCCGGCTTTTGAAACAATCTGGTAGTTCTGTACTACTGATGAATGCAATATCATAGTGATGAGAGGCATAAAGCAGAATGTGATGTTGGGATCTTATGGCAAGATGCTTTCGTAGCAAGCTAACCTGATGAAAACAAGGCAACCTGAGCTTAAGTCATCCTTTTGTACAGATAATCCTCAAAAGAGAGAAAGGGATGGTGCTAATCTTAAGTGAACATGATAGGTTTTTGGACATTAGTGGCTAACAGATGCATGCGTGTCCTGATTACCAACTCTAGTGGCGCCTTTCGCATGCTTTTCTTAAGTGAACTGGAATAACCGGAAAGCGAGGTGTGCAAATGTGCAGTCTATTTAACAGCCACCTCATGTTTTCGTCCATTGTCGATAGACAGTGCATGTCTTTGGCAAGACCTTTATAACTTAGGATAATAGGAATGTGTTTGTTGTTGTCATTTGTTTGAGAGAGCGACTGTTCATGATTTATGGGCAGCCATATGCTGGTTGGATACGCATTTGATTTCAGAATCTTGATCTCAGACTGCCTTTAGGCTCATATACTAGTTTTTTTTTTGCACCATTCTATGGTTATCCACCATTGATATGTGTAATTTGGAAAAAAAAGAACTCCATAAGAAACGTTAAAACTAGGTAAAAGCTATTATTAGAATTTTTTAAGACTATTATTATATTATCTAGGGAAAATATATGTTTGTTTTTGCAATATTATTTGCTTACAGTTTCTTTTTTATGCATGCAGATATGTGATTTCAGACCTTGCAACAGATGTCATTGTGCATGTCAGCGAAGTCAAATTTTACTTACATAAGGTTGGGCTCCTAATATTTCTCCACAACTGCACAGAAGTTAACTCTAAGTATTATATCTTTTCTTTAGAATAGTGACAAAGGTAGAAACAAGCACTGCTGCTAGACATGTATTACAACTTACATATAGTATATCCTGAGGCATAGCCGCATAGGTGCTCAAACTTAGGATTTCATTTTCATACTCTCAGTAACAGAGCATATTCGCTATTCAGCATTTATGTTTCACATCTGATTGTTGCTGCGCTATCGCTTTCCAATAAGCTGCATACTGTTTCATGTTAAATTTTTCATTGGCAGTATCTCAATAAATGTTTGGTGTGATTAGTATTTATTTGTAAATATTAGAACTATAGTGACCTTGTCATATTTTCGTTTGCATGGAAAGTTTCTAGCTTAAAGAAAGTGATCTATGCTGCATGAAAAGCTGTTGAATCAAGTAAATAATAGGCTGCATGGACCACTTCTGTACTTGATCAGTTGATCTCTGTGCTAGCAACCCTTTTGCAATTAATTACTGTTGTGTGAGATAGCTATTTAAGTCCTGCTGTGACTATCAGATTGTTTCAACAACAATTATTTGACTGAAAATACTACTTAAAGAAACAGTACCTTGGAATAAGAGGGATACACTGACTAGTGCAATTCTCCACCTTTTAAGAAAAAACAAACTCCGACGTTTTGCATTGTACAAACGTTATTTCTTATAAATGTTTATGTTTTCTTGCTGGTGAATGGTGATGACTGATATTCAGGGAAATGTCTTATTGACAAACATAACTGAAAAAATATTTTTGATTTTGATTGCTTGTGCAGTTTCCCCTTCTGTCCAAGAGCAGCAAGCTTCAGAGGTTAGTTATTAAGGCCACCGAGGAGGGGACTGATGAGGTCCACATAGATGGCTTTCCTGGAGGAGTGACAGCGTTCGAAATATGCGCTAAGTTCTGCTATGGGATGGTTGTTACCCTCAGTCCTCACAATGTTGTTGCAGCAAGATGTGCAGCAGAGTACCTTGAAATGACTGAAGATGTGGACAAGGGAAACTTGATATTCAAAATCGATGTCTTCATAAATTCTAGCATCCTCCGTAGCTGGAAAGACTCTATCATTGTTCTCCAGAGCACAAAAGCACTATTACCTTGGTCCGAAGAGCTGAAGGTCATCGGCAGATGTATAGATGCTATTGCTTCAAAGACATCTGTGGATCCAGCTAATGTAACCTGGTCATACAGTCACAGCAGGAAAGGAATGAGCTGTACTGAAATAGTTGAATCAACAGGAAGAACATCAATAGCTCCTAAAGACTGGTGGGTTGAGGACTTATGCGAGCTCGATGTTGACCTCTACAAGAGAGTGATGGTTGCTGTCAAATCCAAGGGGAGAATGTCACCTGAATTGATAGGGGAAGCCCTTAAAGCATATGCTGTCAGATGGCTGCCAGATTCTTATGATGCTTTGGTCGCGGAGGATTACATGAGAAGGAACCAATGTTTGGTCGAGACTATAATATGGTTGTTGCCGTCAGATAAGACATCAGGTTGTTCTTGCAGGTTTCTCTTGAAACTGTTGAAAGTTGCTATATTGGTTGGAGCTGGGCAACATGTGAAGGAAGAACTTATGAGAAGGATTAGTTTCCAGTTGCACAAAGCTTCGGTTAAGGATCTCTTACTACCTGCTGCTTCACCCAGTGATGGTGCACACGATGTTAAGTTAGTCCATAATCTTGTGCAGAGATTTGTTGCAAGAACCGCGATGTCCCACAATGGTGGTTTTGTTGAGAAATCTGATGACAAAATGATTGAGCTTAACTTTGAACAAGAATCCACTTTGGCTTTAGGAGAGCTGGTTGATGGCTATCTATCTGAAGTAGCTTCAGATCCAGACCTTTCATTGTCTACATTTGTTGAACTAGCAACAGCGGTTCCAGAAGCAGCTAGACCTGTTCATGACAGCTTGTACTCAGCTGTTGATGCATATCTCAAGGTATGTTCATAACACTTACAAATATGTGTATTAGTACTACCCTGTTTGGGATTGTGACTCATCAATAAGTTACTCGGTGCTGCACTCTTTTAAAACTCAAGATTAATGCATTTTTATTTTTCTTTTGCTCTGGCATAGAAGCAGACTTGATAAATCACTTGTATCCAACTCAACCCCTGTAAATGTTGTATGTTATAACTTATAACGGCATCTGATCATTTGCTTCTTTCTAATCAGGAGCATCCAAACATAAGTAAAGCCGACAAGAAGAAGATCTGCGGTCTGATAGATGTCAAGAAGCTTTCAACAGATGCAAGCATGCACGCCACGCAAAACGACCGCCTACCGCTCCGGTTGGTGGTGCAGGTCCTCTTCTTCCAACAGCTGAGGGCGGGTTCCAGCAATGCGCTTGCTCTAACGGACGGTGGAGGACACACGTGCGCAAAGCCTATTATGAAGGATCAGAGTGACATTTGCGAAAGACGGATACCAAGGCATCCAAACTCGCTGAACAAGCAAGCGACCAGCCTAAGCGCGAGAGAGGTCGAGCACCGGAAGAGCGAGCACAGGGGAGGAGGCAGGAACAGCTTCAAGGACCAGCTCGGCGGCTTCCTTCTGCAGTCAAGGTCCAGGAGGATCTTTGACAAGATATGGAGCAGCAAGGGGCAGGGAGAGAATGGCAAAGGTTCAGAGACGTCAGGTAGCTCACAGAGCCCGCCATTGTCGGCTAAGCCTGCAGATGTGAAGCCCTCTCCCCTCCCACCTCTTAGGAACAGGAGATATTCTGTTTCATAGGGTTCTTGTTTACTTCTCCTTTTAATTTAGCTCTGGGTTAGGTTGTACAGAAAAGATAAGTTGATCAGCTGGCTGCACATCATTTTTGGTTTGATCCTTGCTCAAATCAGTGAAGAGAAAGGTGTGGGGGTAAGGGTGTAAGCACTAAGCAGTTGTTCTACCTGCTGCTTTCTGTATGTTTATCAAGTTGTAGCTTACTATAGTGTCATCTTGACTTGAGAGAGATTTGCTAGGGCCTTTTATTGGAAATGTCTATGAACAAGAAGCGAAAAACTAATGAAAAGGGTTCATGAGGTTGGTGTTTAACACTTATCCTGTTGTTTATACCAGAATACTTGAGATTGCAACTTTGCAAGGCATGACATTGAACTTAAGAGTAATGGATTGCATGTTGGCATAAGTGGACTTGATTTTTGCACTGGACTTGTCTGGCTACTGCACTATTTGCCATCACAAAAATCATAACACTACGTGAAATCTCCAAATTCAGCTATCACTGAACACTGATTTAGCAAAGGAATTGGCGACCACAGAAGATTCAGAAATATCAACGGAGCTAAAACCACAGCACATCCAACAGTGAAGACTGGTGAATCTGGAATAATATGCCTCAAATCATATAAGATAATAACATGGAAGATAACCTCTCCCACTAGGCAAATGTGCAAAGCTAGCATGTTATTATCCCTTCGCAAGTTCCATGCCAACAAGAGTAACTTTTCTCAGCCATTCGAAGGCATTGAGCTAAGTACTAGCACATTAGCTTTACTAATAACCACCCCTCAGAGCAAGGACAAGATGGAGTACAGAGCCACCTTCGATGTTGTAGTCCTTCGCAGTCTTGTCGTCGGCAAGCTGCTTACCAGCATAGATAAGCCTACAAGAAGAAACCAAATACTTTTGTCAGCTCAGATAATACAAGTCCTAGATATATAGTAGCAGACCACCTTTGCACCAATGTTTGAAAAATTTAGAAACTGGTTTGAGCAGAATATGAAATGCAGTTCCAAGAATATACACCTTTGCTGCACGGGAGGAATGCCTTCTTTCTCCTCAACACGCTCCTTGATCCTATCGATCGTGTCGGTGGGCTCAATGTCAATTTCAATCTCTTTTCCAGTGAGGGTCTTAACCTTGATCATAGTGCCACCCCTGAGCCTGAGGACCAAGTGAAGAGTTGACTCCTTCTGAATGTTGTAGTCGGCCAGTGTGCGCCCATCTTCCAGCTGCTTGCCGGCGAATATCAAACGCTGTTGATCTGGAGGGATCCCTTCCTTGTCCTGCGATAGTGAACAAAATAACTTGTTAGCTTAGTTTCCACTGACCGAAGTAGCTGCTACAAACTGTCACTGCACTTGTTTTTTACAATTGTAAAACAGGCATCGACAACGCAGAATTATGGATGATATTCTGATCAAACTGGCAACAAACGATATGATGGGACCAATAGACCAATGAATAATGATACACTTCTAAATCTCATGGAATCGATCAATCATTAGACACAGAGTATGGGGACCTTCACTGAAAGAATGAATTCCATAAAGGCAGTAAGGTTCGCATGTCTAGGAGAAATAAAGGACACCGTCATAAATAATGAGATAAAATATGAGTATGCACATTGGACCACACCATTTAACATATTCTCCACTATCCTAGGCAGCTTTTCAAGATTACCATCTATCTTTATTTCTTGACTATTGACTAATAATCTAGTATATACTAATACAACACACAACTCAAAGCATCTTTAATTCCAGACGACAAGTCAAATTTCATAGCAAGGGACGATGTTATTGATTATTTATTGAATTGTACAGTACTATTCAACCTGACAAACATTGTGCAATCACATGGAAATGGAGCGTTCATTATCAAATTTGCACGAATTCGGCGATCTCAACCTCAAGAGGAGCAACTACCGTATTCATCCTCAATGTTAATTTCTCCCCGAACATATTATCCCACTACCGTATTCATCCTCAATGTTAATTTCTCCCCGAACATAGTATCCTTTCGTGCTTGATCTAATTTTAGGCATAGCTCAAAATTAGTGCAACTAGTCTACAAACAGCGAATGGACAAAAATATACAGCTTCAGCTTCTCAAAACCACTTCCCCCAATTCGAACCTGAACAAAACCCAAACTCTGATGGCACAGCAAATAACTAACTAGGGCAAGAACCATCGCGCGACACGGGCGCGGGCTAGATCGATCGATCGGTCGATCAAGCTCCTCCCCCAAGAGGGAAACACGACCAGCGACAGCGATCCATCCAACGCCGTCGCATCATTCACAGCTATAGCCTAGCTTGGAGGAATCAAACCTGGATTTTGGCCTTGACGTTGTCGATGGTGTCGCTGCTCTCCACCTCGAGGGTGATGGTCTTCCCCGTCAGGGTCTTCACGAAGATCTGCATCTTCTTTTGCTGGGATTCGCCTCCTCCTCCTTCTCCCTCTCCTCTCTAGTGGCGGGCGGCGAGGCGAGGCGAGAGCTGCGTGAGGAAGAAGCGGAGGCGAACAAAAAAAAAAGAAAAAAATTCCTTCCCTTTTTTTTTCCCCTCTTGGCTGGATTTTTCGGTGGCTCGGGCCGCGTGGATTTATAGGTAGAACGGACGGTGGTCGGCGAGTCGTCTCGGGAGATCGGACGGTGCGGGTAAACTAGGTTTTCAATTACTTTTCACGTTTTTTGGTGGCTTTGGTTATTGTTCGGATTATGTCCCTGTTTTCGGCTCGCTTTCGCTTTAAGATTCACGCCTGGTGATCAGTTTCTGACTCTGATACTCTAAAGCTTTAAGATTCGCGCTCGGTGATCAGTAGATCTTGTTGCTAGGATGATTTGTTTTTAAGCATTTCGGTTCGATTCTGTAGTCTCCAGTTTTGCTTTTTATTCCTCCTCCTTTTTTATATTCCAAATGATTTTGTGGAAATTGTGGCAGAGGATTGCCTCAAGGTTCCTTACTGCTGTCTCATGCATGCATCATCCAACTGCATCGCCATCGTTTCGTTTATGCTTATCTTGCCATCGTTTCGCTTATATTTAGCTTTATCCATACTGTTTATGTAGTCAAAATAAAAATCTATGGATAAAATTTTTATATGCATGTCTTTAGGGATTCAAAAATAAATTGTGTAAAATAAAGTAGGGTGAAAAAAATACTAAATCAACTCTAAAATTAAGTTTGAAAAAATAAATTTTAGCTTACAATCATAAGTATAAGCACAAATGAAACGATGGATGCACCAATAGAGTCAATATGATTATTAAATGATGTACTTCTTGTTAATTTAGCGGTAATAAAAGAATATTCGCTCCGTCCCAAAGTAGATATCACTTTAGGATTCAAAAATGTCCCAAAAAGCTTATCACTTTAAAGTTCATATTGTCATATCAATCACATCAAATCAAAATTTTCTCCATTCTACTCTCTGCCTACCAACCATATACTCCCTCCGTTTCATAATGTAAGTCATTCTAGCATTTCCCACATTCATATATATGTCTAGATTCAATAACATCAATATGAATGTGGGAAATGCTAGAATGACTTACATTATGAAACGGAGGGAGTATATGGTTGGTAGGCAGAGAGTAGAATGGAGAAAATTTTGATTTGATGTGATTGATATGACAATATGAACTTTAAAGTGATAAGCTTTTTGGGACATTTTTGAATCCTAAAGTGATATCTACTTTGGGACGGAGCGAATATTCTTTTATTACCGCTAAATTAACAAGAAGTACATCATTTAATAATCATATTGACTCTATTGGTGCATCCATCGTTTCATTTGTGCTTATACTTATGATTGTAAGCTAAAATTTATTTTTTCAAACTTAATTTTAGAGTTGATTTAGTATTTTTTTCACCCTACTTTATTTTACACAATTTATTTTTGAATCCCTAAAGACATGCATATAAAAATTTTATCCATAGATTTTTATTTTGACTACATAAACAGTATGGATAAAGCTAAATATAAGCGAAACGATGGCAAGATAAGCATAAACGAAACGATGGCGATGCAGTTGGATGATGCATGCATGAGACAGCAGTAAGGAACCTTGAGGCAATCCTCTGCCACAATTTCCACAAAATCATTTGGAATATAAAAAAGGAGGAGGAATAAAAAGCAAAACTGGAGACTACAGAATCGAACCGAAATGCTTACAAACCACGCGACCCTGATATTGGAAAAGTGAGTTTTTTTATAAGAAATATATATATTGGAAAAGTGCCAGAATCCACAGCATCCGCACGAAGAGCACAAATGCAACAAGCCCAGCACCACTGCATTGTGTATGGAAGTACGCCAAGCACGCAGTGTGACCAGAAAACTGAAGCAACATGCACCGGTAAAAAGATTTACAGAGAGAGTTTGACAGCATCTTGTACATTCACCACTGGTAATGTGGTGATTCGAAGAGCAATAATCCAAGCATAAAAGTTAAATGAATCTTAAGTCCAGTCAATGGACAAGAAGAAGCATGCTTTCTTTCGTACAGTATCAATTGAGGCAATTGCACATCAATGGTGCTTAGGAAAAAGACATGCCCTCTTGCAAATTGGCATGTTCAGTGACTTGTCCCCTTTTCCGAAAGTGAAACAGCGAGTTCATCCTAGAGATCTAACAGAATCTTTTATTCATCATGTTGGTTCAGGATCGAAAGCGGATTATGACAAGAGCAAAATATCACTTTGCTATGCCTATGATGGGGGCATGGCATCAGACGTTGAAACCTTCGGCTCTCAGGCATTGCCGATGGGCTTCGATCCACTTCCCGCAGGCGTCCTCACCATGCTGCACGATGCATTCGTCTCTCAACTTCTTGGTGTCTGGGCAAGCACAGCAAATCTTCTTTTTTGGTTTTGTGTCAGCTGGAGGAGCTTGTTCTGTTTTTTCCGTCAAATCTGAAGCTTCAGTCGCCCCAGATGCAGTGTTCCCCATCTCTGAAAACAAAATTGAACAGCATTGGATCAGTTCCAAGAAGAATCAAGAGACTAGCATGATCATCTTGAACAACTGATTTGTGATGACTGATGATTGCTTAGAAGATCGAAACAGTTAGGTGCTATTTGATACTATCACTTTCAGACATTCAGTGCATACAGTATTGTTCCAGTGCAATTTTGTATGATCGCTTCCAATGTATACTGTATTTATTTGAGTAGGTGTATACAGTATTCAGCTAAAAGAATTCATTAGTAACAATGCAACATAGTAAAAGAAGTTTGCATCAACAGAAGCACGCAGAACAACCACAGTGATCACCAGAATCGGTCACCGGTGAAAAGGAGAGTGGTAAATTGTAAGCACAGAAAACTACAAATATAAACTTACTGTAACCAATCAAAATTGGCTATGTAACAAAACAGTGTCGTCGATACAATTCAAGAAGTTGATATGATTAAATTAGTGGTGTTATGGTCAGTGGTACTGGAGCTCACAGCACAGGGCAAATGGCAATATACTTTAAAAGTTCTAAACCATTAACAGAAATAAAATTATAATATTTCTGTAATAAGTTCTTACATAAGCTTAGGATAAAATCTCTTCTCTAGTTTCAGAATCCTTCTGTTTCATGATTCGCATAGACAGTTTTTCTTTTCTCCCTTTTTAAAGATGAATGCTATTTTAAGACCCTAAGACTTCTCATGGATAGTCAATGTTAAGAAGTTCAAGCAAGCTTCCAGGCTAGGGCACTAAGCGATTTATAATTGTACTATTGCAAATGTGGCAAAATGCTTATGAATGGCCAAATTCAGCGTGTGCAGTGTGCTTCACATATCTTTACAGAATGCAGCACTGAATTGTTTACATGACAATGTTGAGAAATATCACTACTCTTTTCCTCATTCTCTCTACAAGGGCTCGAGAATATCGCTCTGCATAATCCACACACTCTCTAGGTGAGAGGGGACTCACACGGCATGGAAGTTTGATCTCTAGCAACTCAGCTTCTCAAGGGTTCAATCGCAACCGGCACAGTTCAGGTTCGAACTAATCTTACTAGAATCTACAGCCTAAAACAATAGGAAGAACCAAACTCGTAGCGGAATCCTGCAGACGCAATCGACACCATCCTTCCCCACCCAGCAACGTAAAAAATGGGAAAAAAAACCCCCTTCAATTCCTAACAAACAACAACCTCATCATCCATCCCTCATCGCGGAGCTGCAACCAGTGCACGAGGCAGCGAGGGAGAGATCTAGGGCTTACCGGATCTCGCGCTCCTGGAGGAGGGTGCGGAAGAGGAGGGCGAGCCGAGACCGCCGCCGCCGCCGCACGCGAGAGGGTTCCCGAAGAAAGAAGAAGAAAAGGAAGAGACCCCCTGCGCCGTCCGATCCTGACCGTCCGTCCAGGATCTAACGGTCCACGGCTGTTTGACCGAACCGCCAGTACAACTCTACAACTAATAATACCGCCTCCCGAATCCGCGTCGCCTCCGCGAGAAGCAGCAGCAGCCGAGAGAGAGAGAGAGCAGCAATGGTGGCGACGAACCTGAAGGCGGAGACGGTGGGGCTGATGGACCGGCGGGCGGCGGTGGAGGCGGAGATGGACGCCATCATCGCGGCCCTCTCCGTGCCCGGCGGGCCGGGGATCACCGGCGGCCTCGGGGGGGGGGGGGGGGGGGGGGGGGGTGGTGTTGCCTCCGGTTAGCTAATCGATTTTGTTCTGGCTCTGGATTAGGGTTTCCCCAGGTCCGACATCGACATCCCGGCCGTCCTCGCCCAGCGCCGCAAGCTCGCCGGTATGGTTGCCCCCGTTGCTTGTTCTGTTACCGATTACTGTGATCTGTTTGGTACGGGGTTGTGCATGAACTCCATTTAAGACCAGCAATGGGGATGCTTGATTATAATGAATTAATGGGTTTCTCTAGCGAAGTTGGGGTGGGTCTGTATTATGTACTATGTGATAAGATCAGTGTGTTAGGGCTGGATAGTGTGGTGCTTAGAATTTGGCTGTTCTAATGAGGTGCGAGGATGGAAATTGTGCAAACCGTATATACATGATGGCAATTGTGTTATGTGACCTTGGTCTGAATGTTTTGAATTTTATAGCTTGAGCATTTCTTTTTGCATTTTCTCATGATTCTTATGCATGTCAATGTGTTCAGGAAACCCTTTTTTTTAATGGATCTCTGTGACTCATTTATGTTTTGCTCTCAAGTATCAGAAAGTCTCTTCATATTTTGGATGGGATTGTGATAAGTTCACCTACTAGGGTGCTACTATCGATATATATATAAAATGTACATGAAACATGGGGGTGAAGGAAAAAGAGGACTAAGATGTAGATGAATGGGAAAATAGGCAGTAAATGAAACAAGAGACAGTTACAGTACGTGCCAGTTATAGGAAGTTTCTTAAATGTTTGGGGGAAAATTATATTTCTTGAAGGTTCGAGGGAAACTTATATTACAGAACGTGTGGGTCCAGCGGGGCAATGTTCAGCCTTGGGTAATAGTGGACTACGTTTAGAATTGTGGCTTGGGGCTTTGGGCTGGCATATGATGTATGTATACTAAATGCTCTATACATATCATGCTGTAGTTGGTATTTATATTGTACTATGTTCATTGCAGAATTGCGGAATGATCACAAGGATATTACGAACAAAATTGAGAAGAATCTGGAAGTTTTGCACTCAACAAAATTGTCAAGAAATGAAGCGTCAATCCCTGCAAGTTCTGGTAAGTTTTAATCACCGTCTGTTCATATAAAATTTCTCATCGTAGGAGCTGCAGCCAAAATTTTAGATTTTTTTGCCAACATTTTATCACAAATTTCTATATTGGTCCCATGAAGATAATATGAACAGATGATCCAGAATTCCAGATGTCATAAATACTGTACTTCTGTAACTTTGTAATAGTCAAAGATGTGCCTTGAACTCTTGGAGATCATGAGAATTCAAAACAGCATACTTTCTGTGATCATAGGTTTCTTTCCCATACTCTGATGTGCTATGATTTCTCATACGAATCAATTATTAGTCATCTTCACTATAGCCAACCAATACCTTCAATTTTGCAATTTCTACATGTTCACTAATTCTGCAACATAAAAGTACCCTCAGTGACAAAATGATGGCTTGGCAATTGTATTCTGTTTTCCTCGATGATATAAATATGGAATAACCAACATAAAGTGAGTTATTCTCTTTTTCTTGCCAATCATCTTAAGTATCTTAAAGGCAAGAGTGCAAACCGGTGCATGGAAAGTGGTGCGTTGCACATAGTATATAAAAGCATTGGCTAGGCTTCTGTTAAATGTCTGCTACATAAAATTAAGGTCCTAACCTCACCACCAGAGCATGAGTTAATTCATGATGCAAAGGATATTAGGATTGTTGATCTCTCATCATATTTGATTTCGTGCAGGCACACCTGCTTCATTGCACAGTGGGTTATCTCAAAATGATCCTATGGAAGAAGATGCTGTGACCAGACTTCCTTTTGCCATAATTGATGAACTGACAGATGGTTCTCCTGCTGCTGTGGATGGCTTGCAGCTTTGGGATGAGATAGTAAAGTTTGGAAATGTGGAAGCAGGTGATAGATTGCAAGAAAGGCTTGTCTCTGAAGCTCTTTCCAATGAGGATTGTCAAGTATCTCTAGTCATCATTCGTCAGGGATCATCAATGAACTTAACTGTTACACCAAGAAAGTGGCACGGAAGAGGACTTTTGGGGTATGCACCTTTGCATCGATTGTTATGCTTGCGTTTGCTAG
Source organism: Oryza longistaminata (assembly GCA_009805545.1). Classification (NCBI taxonomy): domain Eukaryota; kingdom Viridiplantae; phylum Streptophyta; class Magnoliopsida; order Poales; family Poaceae; genus Oryza; species Oryza longistaminata. The sequence continues at coordinate 9,507,805 of CM020186.1, read as the reverse complement.
CAAACAGTCATAGTTTGACCTTACTTTTCCAAGAACAGTGTGAATATTTTGGTTGCTTCTATTTGGATGTTTCAGAAATAAAGCCAAAAACTGCCAATCATGTTTAGCTTTAGTTGTCCATTTACACACACTGAAAACGCACCAGCTTACAATTTTCTTTTCACACTTTTTTTTTGCGTAAGCATTTGTGGTATTCTGTGGGCCTTTTTCTCTTTGCGTCTCATTCTAGTGTGTTCGCCAGTAGGTATGTCACCTGTTGAACTTATCAGTACTTCAGTAGTAGCACTGCCTCTTTCTTATGTTTGCTGTTTATTAGTTTATCTTACCAATACCTCGGCACAGGGAATCGAGCATATTATCTCTAGCTGGCAATTTTTATTATGTGCTAGTTAATAAGCTACCTAATTCTTCCTTGTTTGCTGCTGATTTATTAACTTCAAGTTGGTTTCTTATACTTGTAGATGCCATTTCCGAATCTTATGAACAACGGGCCATGGTCCCACATCTATGAAAGAACGAGATGGTTTCGTTTTTGTGCTTGCAGACAGAGCTCTTGCAGAATCAGCGATAACATTCAACATCTAAGACAATCTGATTAACCTATGAAAGGATTAAATGCTTTCATGTTTGTACTTGTGCAGACAGCCCTTGCAGCACCGAGAGCAATCTGATTAACTGAATGCGTGTCCAAACCTTTTAGCATCCCCTTATTACATGTACATTGGAAGCAAACCTGGCTGCCTTTGTTTGGAGTTTTTTTTAGGTGCATTGTTCTCATGCATATTGGTCCTATGAAATGATGTCTTATGCACAATCTTTTTGAAAAAGCGATGTAAATCTGAGTCTGTTGGCACTAACCAGTAACCACTCCTTGACTGAATTGGCTTCGGCTTGTCGATCACTTTTACTAATAATACTGTAGTAGACGTGAAGTCAAAATGAGATAGGAGGAGAGCTGCAGCCATCGTATGGACATCGTACAATTATGGAAAGGCTCTCTATCTGGTCTTCGTCTTACAAATTTCAGAATGCTTAAGAGGAGCAAGAACATGTCGGTACCTTCCTATTTATGCACGCATAGATTATGAAGTGAGAACGCATCAGCTTCCAGAATTGCCAGGCCCCTCGGCATTACAATATTCAGGAGCAATAACCTAATACGCCTCATTAAGCTGCTGCTGTTGGGTTAGCGAGTCAAGATTAGACACTTGTATTCAACAACCGCCTGCCTGAAAAGCTCAAATTGCACAAGAAAAATTGCCCCCTCTTGTACGGCCATCTGCCATATCGATAAGTTATGAAATCGTGTTTAGACTTCTCTTTTTTAAAAACAGCCTTCACGGCGTTAATTAAGCCGGCATCATCAGACCTGCGAACTAACTGATGGGAAGAGTTAGCCTACTTGATTCTGCTTTAATAACCCTCTGGTAAACATACTTAGTTGCTCTAATTAATATGCAAGATACGATTAAATATAACCAGAGCTATTAATTGGACATACCCTCGCTAAAACAAGCTCAAAACAAAGTACGGCAAATTTTCAATATAGTGTTTGTTCTTCCAATAATCAGTGCGCTTCTTTCTTTAGAAAAAAAAGATCAACGCTATATATGCCCTCGATAATAAAAAAAATTCCAATCAAAATTCTGCGTCAAGTCCCTTGATGTCTTGCTAACACATCTCATTGTATAACGGATGTGTCAATCATAACTATAAAATTAAAGGTATATACCATGGTTCCTTGTTTAATTTGATATGCTCTTTCGCCCATTAACATATCTGGGTTTGACAAGTATTACATTGGATAAAGATAACATAAACTCATGCATTTGGGTGTATTTTAGTCCAAAGAGACAGAAAGAAATGGCCCCATTGTCCCCACGCAAGAGGTACGTAACAACCTCAGCTTATGATTACAGGTATGACCAGCAGCCAAGATATATTCTGTGATACAAAGTGTTAAGACTAATTACTTTTTTTAGTACAACTCCATATGTATGGACGCTTTTATCGTGTAAAGCATGGATCTAATTAATATTCAAGCAGTAGAGCACCAAACCCACATCACACAAAATGGGGCTTGCGATCAACACGGATCAGAGAGAGAATAACAATTAACCCGAGTCTCTTTTGATGTTAAAACCTGTTAGCTGTTTAGGTCACGACATTTGGCATAAACAAGCAACTGAGATTAAAATATCAGTTGAATATCAAGCAAACAAAAAAAATGTTGCAAGTCGTTTTGTGAATAGGTTCCTATATATGATCGATCCCTGACCTGCATTTAGTAGGATCACTCCTCAAAGGTGTGCTACAAGACCGACAAATTTTTCATATACATGACCACAAGAGTTCTCGCATGACGAGACCATTCAAACTTCTCTCTCATGGAGTGACTGATCTTGGAAATTGGAAGCATGCACCATGCAGCAATGACCATACTGGAGTCTTCAGACCATGATACATTCACGAGTCCAGTTCAGTATAGCTAAAACTGAATTATGGATTATCATGTGGATTATTCATACCATGTTTTCAAAAATACAATACCTCCAATAGTAGCCTATATAGTTCTAAAAAAATAGCCTATATTACTTTTCTAAGCTATTTTAAATTATATTATATAATATATTTAACTAAACCTGGTAAGCAGATCATCCATCATCTATCATCTACAATTTTATCTGTTTTAAACTGGCCTTGAGGCTGTGTTTAGATCCAAAGTTTGGATCCAAACTTCAGTCCTTTTCCATCACATCAACCTGTCATACACACACAATTTTTCAGTCACATCATCTCCAATTTCAACCAAAATCCAAACTTTGAATCCAACTAAACACAGTCTGAGCTTATGTTATGAATGGAGCACTCAGCTGGTAAGGTTATTTCTTCCAGTGACAGGTGAGTGCTCCGTGCATAACATACCCCCTCTGTCCAAAAAGAATCCAATCCTAGCTATGAATCTGGACACACATGTGTCCAGATTCGTAGCTAGGAGTTGGTTTTTTATGGAACGGAGTAGTAAGTCTTAAGGTTATTTCTTCCGGTGATTCGATTTAGACCGGAAAAATCGTATAGATTTTATGAAACCATGTGTTATGGCTCGAATCCATAGTCAATCATATTTTCGATGACATAGCTTAAGAGTTTACATATTGACGGCAAATTGTGCCAACACGCGAATATCACCTCATGTATTTCTTTAGCAAGGCTAGCTTGCTCGTAGTTTGTACAACACTAATTGTAGCACGCTCACTAGGACGAGGCTCCGTTAAGGTATCCTTTAATTAAGATCGTAGAGATAATAGATGACGATCAATAGAGAATTGGAAAGATCTGTCGTCTCTACGATCTTAATTAAAGACGGAGAACATGCTCATGTTGACATTACAGATCTTTCCAATGCGAGTATTCGACCTTCCCAATATTCCGAGCAAGAGCAAAACAGTCTCCACTACCTCCATTCAATCTAATTATGCACGTCCCTTTAGACTTAAAGATGCATTAGAACTTGGGCACTTGGCAAACATCAGCCTCTAAATAATGGAATACGTAAATAGTCAAATTGACTCCGAATTTACCAGTGAGACCATCCAAACACCACAGTAACTTAGAGCATCATCAAGAAATTACGTATAATCTTCCCAAAAATTTGTTTTTGAATTTCCTAAACTGAAAATAGGTACCAAAAAACTAATATCTTCAAGATAAACCCTAAATTTTATCCCCAAAATTAAAAATGGGCCATTCTGTTAAACTAACACCAGATTTCCCCGTTTTCCTCCCTCGCGCGCTGCTAGCACTCCCCGCTGAGAAAAATCCCATGCGAATGAGAGATTGGGGGCGGCAAACGCACCGTCGCTATTCCTCAAATGAAGAAAATGAAGGATACGGGGGAGGGATTCCGAAAAAAAATTAGGATCTGGATAAATGATCTGTTGGAGGCAATTTTTTCACTAAAATCTAAAAAAAAATCAAGATGGGATATGGAATAAGGGTCAGACCACCCAAACCCGCAGTTAAATGCTCTAGTCCGACCTCTCTGATACCGACGGTTAAGACTGGTCTTTGTGTGAGGGCAGGTCAGTGTGAAATTTAGTTGCTAAATTTGGCTGTCAAAGCCTTCAGCACCTCGTACGTGACACCGTACGTGCACCTCTTTCGGTCTCGCTCGCCTTCCTTCTTCCGACTCCATTAGCACCGCGTGACACCGTGCCGCGGACGATCAAGATCGACACGACCAACGTGGCATGTTACGTACGTGTATGTGTACTCACTCACACGGTCACACCTTACACTGCGCGCTCTCGCCAGTCGCTAGTAGTAGTCGGGAAACTGTTTTCATCTAAATGATTATGGAAATTTTTCAAAAAAAAAAGACATGATAGGTTAATATGTAATATATCACTTCAAAAACATGCAAGTTCAAATTCGACTTCTACAAGTTGTAACAAAAATAATAAATTTGACTGTGATTATACGTATACTAGTTAGGGTTTAATTTGTTATTTTTGTTCCAACTTGTAGAAATCGAATTTGAACTTGCATGTTTGTAAAGTGATATATTACATATTAATCTATCTTGTATTTTTTTTAAATTTTTTTCATAATCATTTAGTTGACATGCAAGAAATGGGTGAACATGAGCCGAGGGATTAGAATCCATCCTCGGTAGTAGTCCACCTCTTGCATGCCCCCACCTGCCCACCTCGCCCGCCGTCTCGCTCGCTGTCTCGTCGCCCTCACGTACGACTTCCATCACGACCCTCCCGGCCGGTCGCCCCGCTCCGGACTCCGGATCGGCCGATCGTGATCGATCGGTCTCGCTGCCGCCCGCCGCGCCGGCGCGCGCGCCCCCCCGCGATCTCACGAGGAAAAGCGGACGACGACGAGGCCACTACTCCCTCCCACGACGCGGCACCAACCGCGCCCCCACGCGAGCGCTCGCTCGCGCGTCCGTGCGCGCGGCGCGAACCCAACCTTGCTCGATCGTGTTGCCGTAGCATATAGCGCCGCGCGCGCCACCTGCCACCCACCGTCCGCGTTCGCGCGCGGCGCGCTGGCGTACGTAGCTACGTACGTACCTTGCCCCCCAAAAGCGCCTCCCTTATAACGACGCCGCGCCGGCCACGCTCCCCAACGACTCTACCTATAGCTAGCTAGCTAGCTCGTCACACACACACACCTCACAGTAGTGCTCGTCCGCCTCGCTCTCGCTCGCTAGCTACACGTATACCGTGCCGTGCGCCGCCGTCCGTCGCGCGCGTGGCGAGAGATGTCGTCGGCGGTGGCGTCGTCCAGGGTGGGCCGCCGGCGCCGTGCGGAGGTCGTCACCGTCCCTGGCCCGAGGCCGGCTGCTGGAAGCGGCGTCGTCAGGGAGAAGGTCGTCGCGGCGGCTGCCGACAACAAGGACGCTACCACCATGATTAGGAGGAGGCTATACCAGCAGCAGCACCCGCCGTCGTCGCCCGGCGCAAGGGCGCCGGGGGTGCCGTCCATGCTGCTGCGCCGCGCGGCGGGGCGGCGGCGCGGCGGCGGGCCGCGGTCGCTGAACGTGTCGTGCGCGTCGGAGGCGTCGAACGACTCGTTCTGCAGCCGGCGTCCACCGGCAGGATCGGGCGCCCGGCCGGTGGCGTCCGCCGCGCACGCCCGGCGGAGGGCGGCCGGGTCGGCGGGGCCGCCCGCCGCTCCCCGGTGGCCCGGAAGGCGGCGGCCAGCGTCGCGCCGGACGTCGCGGCGTCGCTGATCGCGCCGTGCGTTGACGGGGCCGCCGAGGTGCCCCTGGGTCACTCCTAACACTGGTAAGTTTCAGTTTCACACAATTCAAACCTGCTCTAGCTACTTGGGTGATTAATTATGAATGGGTTAAGTTGATAACGAGTTCGTTTTAATTTGCATATACTTTTTCTTTATAACTGCAAATACAGATCATCATCTATATATAATAATAACTACTAATACAGAAATAATTAAAAACATGTGTTTATATATAGATTAGACTTCTTGTAATCTTGTATGGGTACATGAAAAATCTAGGACTTCTTTTGGAGTTGAGGTTTTATGTTATTCTTTTTACAAAAAAATATGTGTTACAAAAAGCGACCGTTTAACCTTGCTAAAATTTGGAACTTCTGCTTGGTATGACGATACACTGAAATTCCCAAAAAAAAAAAAAGTTGGCATTATTTACTCACAGATACAGGTTAAGTTATACTACAGGATCAGATATAGTACATATAGGAATCCTAGTTTACTGATAATGTATAGAAGATGAGTTTTGGCACACCATACATAAATATGTTGTCTTGCTAAATAACGTACTTCATATCAGTAGGTATTCTAAAGTTTTCATTGATGCATATACGCTAAAAAAAATACCATTAAAATTAACCAAATTGGACACTTATTTGTGCTTCTGTACTTCATGCGTATTGCACTGTACATCAGAAAGGAGAACAACATAGTCGCCATCGAACAGTGGCTCGCATCCAAACAAGCCTGATTATTCTGTAACATAACTGTCTCAAATAATGCTGTTGCTGCATTGGCAAAAGCTTCCAAACACCAGCCTTCACTCTCTTCAGCTAGCACACTAGCACAGTGCCTTCAGCAAAGCAGATATTATCCAAGTACTGAAACAAAAATTTTTGCCTCCATCTTGTTAAAGGAAAACTACAACTTGTAAATTTTATGGCAAATCAACCCTGGGGGGTGATGATTATTAATTAGATCATATGACATCACACATATGGTAGGTGGTATAGAAGTACAATAAAAGATGCACTCAAATGTTTGTTGGCAGGTCTGTTATCTAGCAAGTACTTGTCAATTTTATCTTGCAAAAGGATTCCATTACCCACTAACTTGTCGGCAATGCAAAGTTTATGCAAATGTTCATCAAAAGCCTCTAATTGTAGCCAATAAGCTCTCAACTGAATTGAAGAATCAAGTGGCAATAGTACCCTTATAACTTTGCAGTGGTTAAACCAGATCACCCATACATATATATATATATATCTAATTTCGGATCATATAGTGGCTAGTAAAATTCTTTAGGACTCCAAAAGTAATTAACCAATTCCACTACACAGGCTTAATTACCTTGACATGGATTATCATATTCTGTAGCATTGTGTATACCACAATGGTGACCCAGGCTATCTTTCTCTTTTATTTTCCTTTTGCTGGCTGCGAAGATATGCCTATCATTGTTGTTCTTTAGTTTATGCAAGTACGTACAACTGCACTTTGCATCTTTTTTGCAGTGCAGTAGGCAGCTGGAAGCCATGACCACTATATTTAATCTCTCTGATGCTCTAGTATTAATTCTCATTTTCTTATTGGTATTAATTATTAGCAGCTTTTTCTTAGTTGTAGCAGTGAGTTCTGCTATTCTAGCTTCACATACTGTAGTACAGCAACTATTGAAAACTAGTATCACTCAGTTCCACATACTGTATTAGTATACGTCAACCATAAAAAAACAACTATTTGAAACGTCAAAGCAGGATCTAGGAGGCTCATCACTCTTCAGTTTCTTTTGTTCTTGGCTCTGCTCATCAGTCAGTCCTACCTGCTGCCTGCTGACCTTACACCTAATTAACTGTTTAGTTGGGGCCCTTCTGTCTCTTTATGGACAAAAACATTCTGCTTGTAATCTGAAGTCCGAAGCACTCTATCAAATCTTAAATCAGTATTGTGTTTGATCCTAAAAACGTTGCAAGTTTTGTCAAAGTTTTCTTTGATTCACCGATTGCTTTCATCTGACCGTGAGGTAATCCCTGATCATGACATTGTAACAGATCCATGCTATGCTGCCTTCCATGACCATGAATGGGGAGTCCCGGTGCATGATGACAAGTACGTCTAAACCCAATCAAATTAGATACAAGTTTTACTTAGAATTCTAGTCAGATAAATTATAAAGTTACAATTTTCAGCCCTGAACCTGCAGGAAATTGTTTGAGATGCTAGTCCTGTCTGGTGCATTGGCTGAAATGACATGGCCTGCAATTCTCAGCAAGAGGGAAACATTCAGGTAAGTATTACTCCTCCTTTTACCCACTGAACTGTCTGAAGAATTGCATTCACTGATCACATCTAACAATTATAAACTTCTTAAAACTAATGAATTAATTCAACAGGGAGGTTTTCATGGACTTTGATCCTCTATTGGTAGCAAAGCTAAGCGAGAGGAAAATTCTGGGGCCATGCAGCCCTGCAAGGTCTCTCCTGTCAGAGCATAGGCTGCGTATAATCATTGAAAATGCACAGGAGGTCCTAAAGGTAAGTAAGCTGACAATCTAGATATCGATCTGTCCACATCTTAACCCTGATGATTAGCCTGAACAGCCCTGGCAACCATCATTTGCTCTTACACTTAATGACACATCTGCTTCTTTCTCGCAATCATGCAATGCCTGTCCGAATCATTCATGCAGCATGCTTAATGGCTGCCTCTTTCTGAAAATCATGCATTGCTTGTCTGAACTCTGAACTTTTCTGGTTGCTGTTCATAGGTCATAGAGGAGTTTGGATCATTTGACAACTACTGCTGGGGCTTCCTGAACAGCAAGCCGATGGTTGGCAGATTCCGGCACCCGCGGGAGGTGCCGATGAAGACGCCGAAGGCCGACGCCATGAGCCAGGACCTGCTCCGGCGAGGCTTCCTGGGCGTCGGGCCGACGGTGATCTACGCCTTCATGCAGGCCGTCGGCATGGCCAACGACCACCTCGTCACCTGCTACCGCTTCGGCGAGTGCTGCAGCTGCAGCAGCAGCACTGAAGCTCCTGCCGCCGCCGCCATGGATGGCGCTGACAATCACAGCAAGAGCATGGTGAAAGATCAGGAGGTGAACATGATCTGTGGATTGGTCGAGTGCGTCAGCTTGGAGCCGTCGAGAGCTAGAGCCACCACCGTGCTCAGCATCTCCTAGCATTCGCTCAATCGACGGCGGCAATGGCGACTGATCCAGTAGGAGCTTCACAGTTTGTTCACTGTATAGAGTGAGTGAGTGAGTGAGTTTGCTGCAGTGGCCTCCGTTTTTCTTGGCGTGTCAGAGATTGGGTTTGTGAAATTGTGTATATGATTGTTCATTTGAGGTTTGGGTGATATGTGCTTTGCTTGAACTGTGTGGGTTCAGAGAAAGATACATACATAGGTAGCCAAAAAAAAAAAAAAAGTTTCAGACGATTTGATCACCTTACCGGCTGCAGATCATGTAAAGTTGCAATGTTGGTGTTATCTAATTGATCAACTGATACACGCACAGAACCATAAAAAAGTCTGATTATCCGGCTTTTGTCAGATCTCAGATGTGACAGCAAACAGAGACTGAATATCTTAAACCATGCTGGTAAAGGCTTTGGGTTGTTGCATCGTCGCTCTCATGACTTTGGAATTATGGAAGCAATATGGAGCACAAGAGAGCAAGGACAATGGCAAGACTTATTTATGCTAAATTACTAATCTCTTGATGCTTTTGGAATGGGTCAGTGATGTTGCCAATCATTGGAACAATGTCTACATGCCAAGGGCACACTGTCCTTACTCCTTAGGGTATAGCTTCTAGGGTACCTAGCTACTTCCCAAACCCATAACAAACCCCCAACAAACAGGACATTTTTTAGGAGAATCAGCTATCAACACAATCCTACCTTTTCAGTTTTGTACCCAAAAGAAAGAGATAGGGTTATTATGCCCTGATAAGGGTTTATTTATTTACATAGTTCAAGATATCTGTAATCCTTTGCGATGAGAGGCAATCAAACTAGAATCCCCATCAATCCAAAACAATCGTTGCTTGGTCCCATTACCCCCCAAAAAAGTGCCAAAGAAGAGCTCAAAAGGGGTATTAACTTCCCACAAAAAGAGTATTTTTGTCAATGGAGATTGCATTTGGAATATTTTACCAAATATCGAACATAACATAGATAAGAGTAAATTTCATAAAACCACAAATATTATAATCCAAGTTACGTAAAACCACATGGTTTTTAGCATGTGGCACGTAACCCTAGGTACTATAATCATATATTTTCATAAAAACACATATTTGAAAAAGTATCATTCAATCCACCTTTACTATGAGTGCTAAATTACATATCAAATTTATAACTTCTTTGATACATCATATACCAATTGTACCTATTTTTGTTTAAGCATTTTTACCTCGCTATAGTAACAAGTCAAATTGAATAATGATGTGGTTTTGTGAATCTTTTGAACTATAATAGCTGGCGTTATGTGCCACATGGTAAAACCCAGGTGGTTTCTTATTTGGTGGAATTTACTCTATAAATAATGTTGAGCAAGACTGATTGCAAATTCATCTTTTTTATATATATATTTCAATGTCTAATATGATATGTTATTCTCATTGAAATTTTAGAGAAGTATGTGGAGATAAGAGATAGATATCACAAGCATCAGTAACCTCAATTGATCCCAATCCTCCATGATCGCAGGCGCTCATTGTCGCTCGTGGGAGCAGTAGAGATGGATTCTAATCTCATGGGTGGACGTCCATCCGTTTCTTGCATGTCAAACAGATGGTTATGAAAATGTTTTTTTTATAAAATAATAAGATAGATTAATATATAATATATCACTACACAAACATGTAAGTTCAAATTCGACTTCTATAAGTTGTAAGAAAAACAACAAATTAAACTCTAATTAGTATACATATATTCATAGTCAAATTTGTTATTTTTGTTACAAATTGTAGAAATCAAAATTGAAGTTACATGTTTGTGGAGTGAAGTGATATATAACATATTTATCTACCTTATCTTTTTTTCTAAAAAAATTCATAACCATTTAGTTGACATGTAAAAAAAGACGAGCGTACGTTCACTAGAGTGCTTAAAAGAGTTTCCCGCATAAACCCAACGACGCCGTCCTGCTTTCCATCCCTAGCCCCCGCGTCCTCCCCTGCACTAGAGCTTCCAAGGTGGCGGCGACGGCAGCGCCGAGCTCTTCACCACAAGCACCGCTGGGAAGGACCACATCACTGCCATGTAGTTGGGGCAAAAAATAGTACGGGAGCTCGTGCACGCCACCAGCTTGAGGTCGACGCCTACCGTGACTACTAGGCCCTCAGTTCATCATTGCTGACGAAGGCATGTAGGGGTTCTGAGTCCAAAACTCCGACCCCTTCGAACCTCGTTTTGCATTTCCTCATGCCGATGAACTCGATGAACCTGTGCATAACAGCTACTTCCTCCGTTTCACAATGTAAGTCATTTTAGTATTGATTCATTAACATCAATATGAATGATTTCCCACATTCATATTGATTCATTAACATCAACATGAATGATTTCCCACATTCATATTGAGGTTAATGAATCATCTAGCTAGTCCACCGGGGCAAATGGTTAGTCATTGTTTGTGTTATGATATATCCGGTCTCCTGGAAAAAAAAATCAGAAACTGGAGGGGGCATCTTGATCTTGTTCATATTTCGTTTTGTGCTGGCCTCTTGGTTGATTTGCCGGTGCAAACCTCCTAGCTGGAAGCTGATGCCTACCTTGACTACTCGTACCTCTCAGTTCATCGGTATGGAGGAAGGCAAGGGGTTCAGATTTTAAAACTCCGAACCCCTTTGAACATCTGCTTTCCACTACTCTTTTTTTTGTCGGCCCTAAGTTCATCAATCAGTCTTGGCTGTTGATTTGACTGTTGATGAAGGCAATGGGGTCGTAAGTTTGTTTTGCACTACCTTGGCAGTTCACCATGCTGATTAACTTCAAGCAGCTGCACACAAATACTCCTGCCTTGAACTGAAAATGTTTGCTCTTTTTCATGGCATTTCTCATCTTCAGACATCATGCAAGGAACTGACTGCAAACAACAGAACTACAGCTGTTATATGAAATTCTCCCGTCACTTAATAAAAAAGATGAAAATTTTCTGAATCATGAGTTTATGACAAAGCGGCAGCTTTCGGTTATCCTCACGTGGAGGGGTTGAGGAGAGGGAAAGGGCGAGAGAGAAGGAGATCCACTCATCCCTCGCCCCAACCTAATGAAAACAACCTAAAACTGCCAACGACCAAACAGAGAGAAGGCAACGAAGACAAGGAATAGGACCTCCTAGACAACACCTTGACGAAGGCCATGGAGTCTTAGACTTCAACGTTACCATTCAGCTAGACTCGGTTTTCACCTGGAGGGTACTGTCAAGGGTGAAAGAGTGGGCACTCGACAATGCCCTAAAGGTGGGGGAGGGGGGCACGGCATCCGAAAACATTAACGTTGCCGGCTTAGGAAGTCTCGAGCTAGGCTTTCGCTTGCAAGCCTCCCCACCACACTTGTCGCCACCACCCCCTGAGTTCTGCCACTTGCACAACCTCTGCCAACTCAACCTCAGCCGAACCAGCGCGCCACCGCCAGCCCCGCGCTGGTCCCTTGCACGGCTACTCCGCCTCCTGCAGCTCGCCAGCTTCCTCGCATATGGCACAGTTGACCCCTGTCGTCGACGAGAAAGGTTCACTGCCGCCGGACACGCCAGCCTCTCGCAGTGAATTAATCATACATATTACTTTTACTACGGTTGCAAAGCACCGACATATTACTAGGGAACCTAAACATCTGAAACTAACAATGTTGCCTTATTTAACATGTTAGAAGTCATTAAGTTACCAAATCAGTACATAGGTTAATTACGTTCACCAAATCTGAAGTTAGATCTGTATTATCAGTGCCGGATTTAACCCACATCTAGCTTATATTAGTGCCGGGTTTACATAATACCCGATATGGATGAGTCTATCATGATTTTGTCTAGGTGTTCCTAGGCTCCATTGTGTCGGGTCGATCCGACACCGATGAGGTAGAGTCATCATTGTTAAAAGTTATGTGCCGGGTTCATTTACCATTTTCTGTACTAGTGGCGTAAGCTCTTTCCAACATCACATCTCAATCGATTTTTACCTGTCAATAAAATGTACTTCATCCGTCTCAAAATATAACAACTTTTAGCTCTTAGGATTTGTCCCAAAATATAACAACTTCTCCACCAATATTCTCTTCCCAATCAATCACAACCTTCCATCATTCACTTTTCCCACTTACCTGCACTACTCATCCAATCACAACCCTCCACCATTTACTTCTACCTACTTTCTTAATAACCGTGTCCAACTTTAAAACTTATTATATTCTGGAACGGAGGGATTACACAGCTTTGGAGAGATCAAGATCGATCCCAATGGTATATATTCACAATAGTATACTATCTTTCAGGCCATTAGGGAAACTGATCATCCATATAATCCCTGCCTGACCGAAGGGATTATTAGGCACGCATCACTGCATATACTGGAGTTTTATTTTTCAGTACGCAACACAATACATTAGACAAACAAACAGACAAGCAGACAACACATAATGATTGTACCAACGAAATATATATATGCATACAGCTAGTAGTACACTTGTTGACACCATAATTTAAACTGGGTAAAGATCATGTAATTAAACTCATGACTCCGCCACCTCACCAGCCTTGAAGCAGGCGTCCTTGGTAATGCAGTCGGCGTAGCAGGCGACCGGAGAGGGCTTCAGGACGCACTTGATCGCGCAGAGGATCAGGCAGTTCTGGCACGCCGCCGGGCAGGCGTCGCCGACGTTGCCACGGTCGCCGGCGCCGGCGCCGCCGCCGGAGAGGCCTAGCTCCTCGGCGACGACGTTCCGCACGAGCTCACGCAGCACCGCGCCGGCGGCGGAGTCCTGCTTAGCAGTCGACGACGCGTGGGCTATCATCGCCTGTGACGTCCCAATGCTGCACAGAACCAGCACGCACAGGGCAGCCATCTTCAGAGCAGCAGAAGCAGCCATTGCAACTTGCTGATGCTAATAAAAAAGTCACGAATATTAGGAAATGACCTAATATCAAATAACTAAAAAATTGTGAGAGGCTTTGAACCCAGGTCGTCTAGCCCACCACCTTGTGGAGCTAGCCGGAAAACCTCTGGTCGTTTCTCAACTTGCTGATGCTAATCGATGTAATTGCAATGAGATGATCGAGTGATTTACTCGATTGGGACTCTGATATTGAGAAGAGTTATAAGTTTGGGTATTTATAGAGAAGGCATGGTTAATGTACGGAGGTAATTAGCAGAAGCTTGCATTCTGAGGAAAGCGATATTAATTTAAACGGATCATTTCCTTCCATGCAAGAACTGCTCTAGTCCATGAAGCAATCCAATCAAGGACGAATTAGATGCCTTCAAAAGGCTCCAAAGTTCTTGTGCCGTTGTCCGTGAAATAATGCATTTTAAGTTGGCTCTCAGAGCTTAAATTATTACAATGTTAATCAGGAAAAAAGAGAGTAACCTACATCGTGAGAACATATTGCAACTGTGCAGGAAATAGAGACAGTTGTTTATCAGTTCGTAAACATTGATAATTCCATTTTAGCCCTAGGCAATTGAAGGAAATTTAGCCAGTTAAATTTAAGAGAAAGCAACAATAAGTCAATAATATGTGACAGTGCAAAGCAAGCAAAATTTTCAGCCAAAATAGGATCTTCCTTTCCTTTTATTTCCCTTTAGTCCAAAAAAGGTTATTTCCCTTTAGTCCAAAAAAGGAGCGGCTCTTCAAATTGTCAATCAAGCCATACAAAGTATTGTTTGTATCATTTCAGGTTGCACATTAACAGTAAACACGAATCCCCAATGCAGCAAAGCTTATCTACCCTATAATTCACCAACTACACTCCTACAGAACCTCATTCATTAAATCCGATGGTCCAGAATCATCCGATTCAACGCCTTGTAATCGTCGCGGACCCTCTCCCCTCCGCACGCGCTCCTCACGCGCGTCCTCCTCTCCCCTTTCCTCACGCGCATCCCCCAATCACGCACCCCGTGTCCCCGCATCTGCCCTCCTCTCTCTCGCACGCCGTCGCAGATCGCCGTCGCGTCGCGCGCCTCGCTCCATCGCTTCTCACTCCTCTCCCACGCCCCCGTCAATCTCCTCGCGCTTCACCACCCCCATCTTCTCCTGCCTTGCTGGTATCCTCCGTCACAAGAGGGCTTAGGGCGACCCGGCAGCGCATGGGCCTCCTCCGGGGGCGCCCCCGATCTCCGCCGCCTTTTCTCCCGCCTCGCAGGTATCCTCCAACACAAGAGGGCTGAGGGTGAGCACGACGGCGCATGGTGTGCTGAGGGTGAGTGCAGCTGACGATGGCACACGACAAACCCATCCGGCTGCACGGTATCTTCCCCCAAACCCTAAATTTTCCCCATCTCTTTCTACAGTCCATCTAGGAATTTTCAGATTGGGGATTTTGTCTTTGCCTGTCATGTCTGTACAAATGAGAACACTAGGACAAACAACATGTTGTATACATGCTGGGATGCCTGAATATATGGTTCCTTATGATGGAATCAGAAAATGATAAGTTCTTCAGTAATTTCAAATGCGAAAGCTGTTTTAGAATTTGATAATGTTGGCTCATGATGACAACAACTCTGTACATGGACATTCTGCAGGTAGATATTTTTTTCTTGATGGAAGCATTTTAAGACTTGTTACATGTGAAACTTTTGCTCATGCCACCATTTGTTGCATAATAGGTTGGCTCCATTGCTATCAATAATGGAATAATCCTTCTCAACCACATCTCACTGATTCTTCGGCTCCACTTTAGGGGGAAACTTAATATGCTGATCTCCTTTATTTATTAAATCAGGCAATTTTTTATGCTGGTGTACATATTGCTACTAATTGATCCTAATGACAGTAGATAGAAAGGGATGTGTAAATTTTGGCCCCTTTTTTGACATTTTTTTTTCTTTGGTAGTATCTAGGCTGCAGCATGAAAGCAACCAGATGCAGTGGTGTTCCTTTTCTTTTGGACTGCTAGAAGTTCATGTTGTTATTTAATACTTCAATATTGTGCTGAGCTATTTTTTTGTTTAATTGGAAATTTGGATCAGAAACATCTTACACATAGGTACTTCTATATCATTTACATTTGAGATAATTGTGGGATTAGAAATATGGAATATGACATGTTATATTTCTTCTAATAAATATCTTCCATAAATGGCTAGATTAAGACGGCATTTTGCATTCAATTTTGTGATAGCAAAATATAAGTTATATGTAGGTATGGAACTATATATTTTCAGACAACTCAGAATCCTCTGCACTTCCCGTTCTTGTTCTGCTCTTTTTTTTTTTTTGAGAAGGGTACAACTCAGGACGCACACTCACACACACCACACTCACACCACAACACACGCACACACACGCGTGTGCGTCCTTAACACACGCTAGGAATGAGATTGGAGACCATTCTGCTCTTGCAGCAATGATTGGTGCCGACGCAGGGAGCGGGACAGGCATGTCGAGGCCACGGTTGCGAACTTTGGCAGTTTGATTATTGGTACGTGGTAGCTCATACCGTGCTTGTCTAAATATGCTAAATTTGCCTTGCAAGCTTGTTCAATTAATTCTAACCGCTATGCTTTCATTTCTGCGAATGAAATTTAACATGTTATCTGCCATCCTATGGACCCTGATGACTCGGTGTTGTATTACATTCTAGAGTAACACATTTTGTTAGCTTTAGCTATAGTATTTTACTAGCCCAAAAGTCAAAACCGATTGATTTTCCAAAACTGAATCATTCTTAGCTTTCTTTTATTACTGGATTGGATCCAACATTCAGTTGGTCATGTTAGTGGTTTAGTTCCAAGTTTAATTAATCACTAGAAATTTATCTACCATTCAATTTGGATATTTTAGTGGTCGAATTGATGAAATTGAAGGTGCTGTTGGCATCAATACCACTCTTTACACTCACTATCAAATTCCATAAATCCGTTTCAGCTTATTTATCCTCTTCTTGCTATTCCCCTTATTTCAGAGACCAGTTTGATCAAATGTTTGATTGTGCCAGGATTGGTCAGAGCAGAGAGAGAAGGCAGGAGGAGAGGATAAAGAAAGCAGTAACAGTAGGTACATCCGTATATGCGTGTGCTTTTGAGGAGATGAGGGTTGAAGTGGAAGGTCCCAGAGGTAGAGGCAGCCACTGGAATAATGTATGAGCGATTTCAGAATGTCAGGTTCTGCTGGTTGTTTTCTTATTTTCTTGTGGCCTTTTAACTTTACTGTTTAAAAGTTACTTAAAAGACATTATTCTTGATTCTTTTGTGCTACATGGTGATGCACTCCCGGGGGCCTTCAACCACCATGAAACAACCCTTGCTGGTGATTGGTGAGTGAGAAGACTGGCATTCTCTTGATTAGTTATAAACTGTGCATGTGTTTGTTCTCCTTGGCGATGCAGCATGTTGTCAAAATTATATTGATATGGAACATAGAAGAGTGATATTCCCATGATTATTTCCTGGTTCAATCCAGGTGTTCAAGGACATGACTTTCCTGTTGAGCATAGCTAGCTACAGGCCCAACCTTTTGAGAAGTTCATTGGTACAACCAAAATGACTCTTTGAGGAGTCTGTTTTTGTCAACAAGCTCCAGTGGATCCTAAACAGTAAACAAGCAATCCGGAAGATGGTAGCGGTCCAATTTTTCTTTATAAGAGTAAATTTCATAAAACCACAAATATTATAATACAAGTTACGTAAAACCACATGGTTTTTAGCATGTGGCACGTAACCCTAGGTACTATAATCATATATTTTCATAAAAACACATATTTGAAAAAGTATCATTCAATCCACCTTTACTATGAGTGCTAAATTACATATCAAATTTATAACTTCTTTGATACATCATATACCAATTGTACCTATTTTTGTTTAAGCATTTTTACCTCGCTATAGTAACAAGTCAAATTGAATAATGATGTGGTTTTGTGAATCTTTTGAACTATAATAGCTGGCGTTATGTGCCACATGGTAAAACCCAGGTGGTTTCTTATTTGGTGGAATTTACTCTATAAATAATGTTGAGCAAGACTGATTGCAAATTCATCTTTTTTATATATATATTTCAATGTCTAATATGATATGTTATTCTCATTGAAATTTTAGAGAAGTATGTGGAGATAAGAGATAGATATCACAAGCATCAGTAACCTCAATTGATCCCAATCCTCCATGATCGCAGGCGCTCATTGTCGCTCGTGGGAGCAGTAGAGATGGATTCTAATCTCATGGGTGGACGTCCATCCGTTTCTTGCATGTCAAACAGATGGTTATGAAAATGTTTTTTTATAAAATAATAAGATAGATTAATATATAATATATAACTACACAAACATGTAAGTTCAAATTCGACTTCTATAAGTTGTAAGAAAAACAACAAATTAAACTCTAATTAGTATACATATATTCATAGTCAAATTTGTTATTTTTGTTACAAATTGTAGAAAATCAAAATTTGAAGTTACATGTTTGTGGAGTGGAGTGATATATAACATATTTATCTACCTTATCCTTTTTTTTAATAAAATCATAACCATTTAGTTGACATGAAAAAAAAAAGACGGGCGGACGTTGACTTGAGTGCTTAAAAGAGTTTCCCGCATAAACCCAACGACGCCGCCCTGCTTTCCATCCCTAGCCCCCACGTCCTCCCCTGCACTAGAGCTTCCAAGGCGGCGGCGACGGCAGCGCCGAGCTCTTCACCACAAGCACCGCTGGGAAGGACCACATCACTGCCATGTAGTTGGGGCAAAAAATAGTACGGGAGCTCGTGCACGCCACCAGCTTGAGGTCGACGCCTACCGTGACTACTAGGTCCTCAGTTCATCATTGCTGACGAAGGCATGTAGGGGTTCTGAGTCCAAAACTCCGACCCCTTCGAACCTCGTTTTGCATTTCCTCATGCTGATGAACTCGATGAACCTGTGCATAACAGCTACTCGATCCCTTTGGCTGCTTCTCCGTTTGCTTCTCACGGTTTTGCTGTTGTTGCGATATGTTGTTGCTTTCCAATTTGTTGAGACTGGAAGCTAAATCATCTAGCTAGTCCACCGGGGCAAATGGTTAGTCATTGTTTGTGTTATGATATATCCGGTCTCCTGGAAAAAAAAATCAGAAACTGGAGGGGGCATCTTGATCTTGTTCATATTTCGTTTTGTGCTGGCCTCTTGGTTGATTTGCCGGTGCAAACCTCCTAGCTGGAAGCTGATGCCTACCTTGACTACTCGTACCTCTCAGTTCATCGGTATGGAGGAAGGCAAGGGGTTCAGATTTTAAAACTCCGAACCCCTTTGAACATCTGCTTTCCACTACTCTTTTTTTTGTCGGCCCTAAGTTCATCAATCAGTCTTGGCTGTTGATTTGACTGTTGATGAAGGCAATGGGGTCGTAAGTTTGTTTTGCACTACCTTGGCAGTTCACCATGCTGATTAACTTCAAGCAGCTGCACACAAATACTCCTGCCTTGAACTGAAAATGTTTGCTCTTTTTCATGGCATTTCTCATCTTCAGACATCATGCAAGGAACTGACTGCAAACAACAGAACTACAGCTGTTATATGAAATTCTCGCCCATCATTTAATAAAAAAGATAAAAATTTTCTGAATCATGAGTCTATGACAAAGCGGCAGCTTTCGGTTATCCTCACGTGGAGGGGTTGAGGAGAGGGAGAGGGCGAGAGAGAAGGAGATCCACTCATCCCTCGCCCCAACCTAATGAAAACAACCTAAAACTGCCGACGACCAAACAGAGAGAAGGCAACGAAGACAAGGAATAGGACCTCCTAGACAACACCTTGACGAAGGCCATGGAGTCTTAGACTTCAACGTTACCATTCAGCTAGACTCGGTTTTCACCTGGAGGGTACTGTCAAGGGTGAAAGAGTGGGCACTCGACAATGCCCTAAAGGTGGGGGAGGGGGAGCACAACATCCATAAACGTTAACGTTGCCGGCTTAGGAAGTCTCGAGCTAGGCTTTCGCTTCCAAGCTTCCCCACCACACTTGTCGCCAACACCCCCCGAGTTCTGCCACTTGCACAACCTCTGCCAACTCAACCTCAGCCGAACTAGCGCGCCACCGCCAACCAGCCCTGCGTCGGTCCCTTGCATGGCCACTCCACCTCCTGCAGCTCGCCAGCTTCCTCGCCGATGGCGCGGTTGACCCCTGTTGTCGACGAGAAAGGTTCACTGCCGCCGGACACGCCAGCCTCTCGCAGTGAATTAATCATACATATTACTTTTACTACGGTTGCAAAGCACCGACATATTACTAGGGAACCTAAACATCTGAAACTAACAATGTTGCATTATTTAACATGTTAGAAGTCATTAAGTTACCAAATCAGTACGTAGGTTAATTACGTTCACCAAATCTGAATTTAGATCTGTATTATCAGTGCCGGATTTAACCCACATCTAGCTTATATTAGTGCCGGGTTTACATAATACCCGATACGGATGAGTCTATCATGATTTTGTCTAGGCGTTCCTAGGCTCCATCTGTGTCGGGTCAATCCGACACTGATGAGGTAGAGTCACATTGTTAAAAGTTCGGTGCCGGGTTCATTTACCATTTTCTGTACTAGTGGCGTAAGCTCTTTCCAACATCACATCTCAATCGATTTTTACCTGTCAATAAAATGTACTTCATCCGTCTCAAAATATAACAACTTTTAGCTCTTAGGATTTGTCCCAAAATATAACAACTTCTCCACCAACATTCTCTTCCCAACCAATCACAACCCTCCATCATTCACTTTTCTCACCTACCTCTACTACTCATCCAATCACAACTCTCCACCATTCACTTCTACCTACTTTCTTAATAACTGTGTTCAATTTTAAAACTTGTTATATTCTGGGACGGAGGGAGTACACAGCTTTGGAGAGATCAAGATCGATCCCAATGGTATATATTCACAAATAGTATACAATGTATGTTGATTTGAGTAGAAAAATGACGACATATATATAGATGAAGTTGGTTCTTTGCAGTTGCAAAAGCTCGTGTGGATTATGCCCAATCTTTCAGGCCATTAGGGAAACTGATCATCCATATAATCCCTGCCTGACCGAAGGGATTATTAGGCACGCATCACTGCATATACTGGAGTTTTAATGCGTGTGCTTTTGAGGAGATGAGGGTTGAAGTGGAAGGTCCCAGAGGTAGAGGCAGCCACTGGAATAATGTATGAGCGATTTCAGAATGTCAGGTTCTGCTGGTTGTTTTCTTATTTTCTTGTGGCCTTTTAACTTTACTGTTTAAAAGTTACTTAAAAGACATTATTCTTGATTCTTTTGTGCTACATGGTGATGCACTCCCGGGGGCCTTCAACCACCATGAAACAACCCTTGCTGGTGATTGGTGAGTGAGAAGACTGGCATTCTCTTGATTAGTTATAAACTGTGCATGTGTTTGTTCTCCTTGGCGATGCAGCATGTTGTCAAAATTATATTGATATGGAACATAGAAGAGTGATATTCCCATGATTATTTCCTGGTTCAATCCAGGTGTTCAAGGACATGACTTTCCTGTTGAGCATAGCTAGCTACAGGCCCAACCTTTTGAGAAGTTCATTGGTACAACCAAAATGACTCTTTGAGGAGTCTGTTTTTGTCAACAAGCTCCAGTGGATCCTAAACAGTAAACAAGCAATCCGGAAGATGGTAGCGGTCCAATTTTTCTTTCTCGGCGGGTACTTTTGAAACTAAAGTGATTAATTAGTTCTTTCTCCACTCTCACTTAATAATAGGTTATTCGAACTGTGTATAATTCACATCTGTATTATATTTTGTGTCATGGGTGATGGGTTTGTCTTATTGATTGTAATGTTGTAATTATGTCGAAAATCTTTTGGAGATTGAATTGGTGTGCAGAAAACCTTGCAACAAGAGAATGTATCAATGGAGTACTAGACGTATCGTCTTTTGCTTGTCATAACCCTTTTTAATTTACCTCTTGCATAAGATGGGCACATGTTTAATTAACTTATAATAGAGAACATGCTCTTTGGCTGATAACTGTGTGCTTTCACTATTTTGAGAGACCTTTTATGCATTTTTAGGCTACGGTAATCATGTATTCCCTTCATACATAAATATAATAGATTCTATTATTGGTTGTTTAGCATAGTTTAAGGTTGAGGTCAAATTATTCTGATGACCTTTAGACTTTATTTGATTGGAAAAGATTATGTCAAACGATGCAACTAAAAGTGTACAATAAAAGAGTTGTTGGATATATTGGAAAAACAATACTCTGAAATTCATTATACTTGTGAAAATAGAGAGTATCAAAATCTCTTATATTTGTGAATGGAGGGAGTGTTTTACAATGTTGGTTACTTCACAATCCTTTTTAATCATTTCAATACATCATAAATTTAGGTTTATAATATACCTTGCTCTAATTTTTCAATGTGGTTATTTGTAACCTATGTCATATATACACTCAATTTAATTTTTGTACGTAGATTATCAAATATTACCGTAGCGTTAGCACGGGCATATTACTAGTCTACTCAAAAAGACAAGTGAGAACCTCAACCATGCAACCATTACAGAATTGCTATTAGCTACATAGTGCGGATATTCCATCCAAACTTCATGCAAAATTGATTAATAAAAAGATGATACTGAGATTTGGATCAGTGACCTGCTCTTCAGGTCATTAAGATCATTAACATTGTACAAAATGTATTTCCACTTCAAGGAGATGATACCATACTTATATTTATTACATGTTACCTATACCTATGTACAAAGTCTGTGTTTAGATAAGACCCTTCACTAACGATGGCAACTCTTACAGTGTTTAGACAAGACCATTCACTAACGATGGCAACTCTTACAGTAGTGACTATCTTTCTTCATTGGGGCAGCACAGTAGTAACAGAAATACTGTTTACACCTTCAAGACAAACATGAAAGCGTGTTAGTGAAATGACGAAGACTGAAAATGCATAAATAACACTATTCAGTACATCTTTAGAATTCAGTGTTTACGAGACAAATGAGGTAAAATATTTTTCCCTTAAGTTTTGTGACATATCTAAGAAACCAGAAATGGCAGATAGACCAAATTTCCAGATTCATAGTGAAAAGAATGGTGCAGCAAACTGTGCAGAAGAAATCTACTGATAACCAAACCAAAACCACAAGCTTCTAGTTGGAACTATGAAAAAACAAAATTTATGCACAACAAAAACAAAAACTGCTGGCTGTAGTCAACAGTTTCATGCCCATACAAGGGGGGAATTTAGGGCCGTTAGTTTGTTACTGAAATAAACTTTATCAAATTTAGGTAAGGTAACAAATTTTGGTAGGGTAACGAACCTAACAAACTCTTACCATCACAACCTTACATTGCCTAACTCTACCAAAATTTGGTGATTCTGGAATCTTCCATTCAGAAAACTAAGCCAAAATTTGATAAGGTCACAAACCAAACAATTCTACCATCTTACCTTACCAAATTTTGGTAACACCAAAATTTGGCATTGTCAAAATTTGTAAGGTTGATTCAGCCAACAAACCAAACATGCGCTCAATCATTTCCCTATTTTGCTGTTGAATTAACGGCAGTTTTGAAGTGTCTGCATGGTTAAAACCTACAATGGCTGGGAGTATATCCCAGCATTGACCTATGAGAACAGCAATTATTAAGAAAAATCTTGAGCATAAGGTCAGTAACCAAAACTGCTACTAACCATACCAGTAAAATCCTGACCCAGTAGGTAGCATTCACCAAAACACTACTAAACCTAAGCAAAGCTACAGACTTGCTATTTCCATTATAACACTCCAAAGGTACTATGTACTCTTCCAAATATGCAATGATGGTGCACTATGACTAACGTGAACTCTGTAAACATGTACTGCCAATTAGCTAACATCAACGTCACCAACAAAACTATCTAAAGATGGAGAAAGGAAGTTATTCACAAAATTTGATTTGACATGTGTAAAGTATAGCAAAGATTCTAATATATTCTGCAATCATTATGCTTGAGCCATTATTCTTTTTCTAACCACTATAATAGCGAAAAGACTGCCTCATCTCTTCAGTGTACATGAACAGAGGACACCAATTTGTAACTCTATTCAGCCTTTTTGTCCTGGTGTCATCCATTCTCTTAATTTTAGGAGGGACACAAACCAAAAGATGAAGTTACATAAACAGATTACCTGCATTTTATCTGTAAACAACCATCGATCCTCGAGACAAACATCTTACAATTCGGGCACCTCTGCCATTTCTTCTTCCCAGCCAGCTTCTTGAACATCAGATCCTCCTCCCCCTTCTCATCATCGCCCAGCTTCCTGAACTCCTTGCAGTCGATCCCATCATGCCAAGGCACGCGGCAGCTCGCGCAGAACATCCGGTGGCAGTGGGGGCACTCCGTCTCCCTGATCTTCTTCTCCGCGCCGTCGTTGTCATTGATCAGCAACGCCGAGCAATCCTTGAACGGGCAGTAGTACTTCTTCTCCCCCAGCGCCAACTCGCACAGCGAGACGCTCCACCGATCAAACAACTCCGGCGGGATGATATCCCTGCAAGTGTCCATCTCGACGAACCCCTCCTCGCACCCGGGGTCAGGGCACCCGATCACGGCCACGTTCTCGGAGATCTTGGCGGCGACGTAGCGGCCAATGCAGCTGTTGCAGAACGCGTGGGCACAGAAGCTCACGATGAACTGCTCCGAGACCTGTACCTTCTCCATGCAGATGCTGCACTTGAATCGGCCGCGCTTCCGCCGCTTCTTCCTCGTGGATTCGCTAGGGCCATCTTCTGCATTGCGACAGATCGGAACAAATTAGGCAAGGAGCAACCACAAATCGGCGCGCATCAAGGAGAATTGCAAATGGCGGGTACCTTCCGATGATAGCTTGCGCTTGCCCTTGCGGTCGGGGAGGGAAGAGGGTTCGTCGGAGGTGGAGGCTACGCCGGAGGGGCGGGAGGAGGAGGCGGAGGAATGGGCGGCGTCCGTGTCGCTGGAGGGGTCGAGCGAGAGGAGGATGGCCTGCTGGATCTGGATCTCCTCGGCGCTGTAGGATTCGGCAAGGAGGACGCGTGTTTCGTCCTCCTCGTCGTCGGAGGATACGTAGATCAAGTGTGCGCCACCCGCGGCGGCGGCGGCGGAGGAGGTCTCCATGGCCGGCGACGAGTGGTGCTCGGCGGCGGCGGCGGCGGTTGGCTGGGCGTTGCTTCAGGATGGGGACGGCGTTTGTTTGAGGATGGGGATGAGATCTGGGGACACGTGGATGGGTGAGATTCCGTGGTGCAAGTGGGGGAGAGTGAATGAATTGGCAGATTGAATTGTTTGGAAAGTTTTAAATTGGCCTAAACTGTGGGTGTGTTTAGTTCACGTTAAAATCGAAAGTTTGGTTGAAATTAGAACGATGTGACGGAAGATTTGGAAGTTTATGTGTGTAGGAAAGCTTTGATATGATGGAAAAGTTGTAAGTTTGAAGAAAAAAATTTGGAACTAAACTCGGCATGTGTGTTTACTTTCTTTCCTCCAAATTACCGTGAGACGTGTATAAATAATAATGTTTATACATGTTTCCTACATGTGCATATAAACGATCTCATGTCATGAAATATATACAGATGATCTTATTTTTCATATGAGAATAATATGATACCCTAATTTAATTCGAGAATATTTACACGTGCCTCCGTGGATTAGGGTCCATCGTCTATGTTTCCCTAAATTTCATATCATGCCTACTATGTTTTCGAGATTTATATAGTACCTCTTATATCTTTGTAAGTTCCTATTTGATCTCTTATTTCTCTGGCATTGCGGAAGAGTCGCGTATGATTAGACTTTCCATTCAAGGCAAAATATGCATAGTTATAAAAAAAAAGTGATATTGACTAATGCGTTCGTGTGCCATGGATGTACACAAGTTTGTGTGCTAGCATTTCCATTTTTTAAGACCATCTACAAAGTTATTGTAACCAAATAGAGAAGCAATATAAAATACTAATGCAAAAAACCTAATTTGCAAACAGACACGCACCTATAATTCACGCGAACGGATTCCAATCATGTCGTGATGTGACACCGAGCATACGGATTAGCGTCTAGGGTTGTGTTGGGAGGGAGGGAAATGCGGGGAGAGGCATGGGATTAGGATTCTAGGCTTAGAGGGATGGCTGGGGAAGGACGGACCGGTGGTGTGTGACGACAAGGGTGGGTGATTTAGCGTGCTACCGCTGAAGCCACAAAGACATGAGAGGATGGGGATGGTGGAGGAAAAGGTTGCCAATCAGTTAGGTTGGGCGGGGTAGAGGGTGGCGCCGCTGGCCACCGGAGGTGGGAGAGATGGTAGGGGCCAAGGAGGAGGCATAGCTTTTGTTGTGAGGATGAGCTCGTCGGATGGAGAGCGAAAGGAGCTCGTTCGAGAGAGGGCAGATAGAACTCGTTGAAGGGAGGCTGTCATGCTTACATGCACTCGATTAGGTCAACGAGAGAAGAGGAACTCAATTTAGTCAACAAGAGAGGAACCAACAATGTGCTCAATTTGGCTGACAAGGGAAGAGGGAAAAAAAAGAAGAGAACATAGGCAAGGGCGGCTACGAAGGCACGTGGGCTTATCAAATTGCATTCACGATGGCTTAGTCATGTGATTATTCGCACATTATGGCCCCCATACTAATGTACAATATAAGATAGTTATGGGTAGACCTAGCATGCATTCCTTCAGCATTATCAATGCTTTTTTTTAGAGGAATAACATCAAACAGTGTGATGTTTCATATTAATATAACCACCCTCGCCGTCGGCGTCGGCGAGGAGCGGCTCCGAGCAGTCCCGGAACAGGCAGTGC
Organism: Oryza longistaminata; assembly: GCA_009805545.1. NCBI lineage: Eukaryota > Viridiplantae > Streptophyta > Magnoliopsida > Poales > Poaceae > Oryza > Oryza longistaminata. The sequence goes on along the minus strand of CM020186.1, from coordinate 9,481,057 downwards.
AACCTCCTCGCGGCGATCGCCGCCTCGCACAGCAGGAGGCCCCACCTGTCGAGCACCTCCGAGGGGACGACGCCGCGGCAGCTCTCCGGCTCGACGACGCCGCCGCCGCAGCCGGGGTCAGGGCACCTGACGTCGGCGGTGTTCTCGCCGATCTTGGCCGCGACGTACTGGCCGATGCAGCACACGCAGAAGGCGTGGAGGCATGGGCTGACGCTGAACTTGAGAGCGCCGGGCACCGTCTCCATGCAGATGGAACAGTAGAACTCGCCGGCGCCGCCGCCGCCGGTAGTCGTCGTCATCGTCAACGGCGACGGCGAAGAGGACTCGCCATGATCGGCGACGGAGAAGGGTTTCTTGGATTCTTGCCCCTGATCTTGGCCGATCAGAATCAGATTGCCGATGGAGTCGTCGTCGTCGGTGTCCTGGATGATCATTTCTTGGAAGGCAGAGAAGAGGATGGCTTCCTGCAATTGCAACTCCTCCGCCAACGCGTCGTCAATGTTCATGGCGTCAACGTCAACGTGTTTATTCTCCATTCCTGATCAATTGTTCTAAGATGGAAGAACTACTAATCGAGTTGCAGCTACAAGCCAAGCCAGAGTGTGTATCTGATCATGGCATGATCATGCTTATAAAGCAAAAGGAGATCGGAAGAAGAGTTAATTTCCTAGAAAAATGAAGGCATCTACAAGTTGTTTTCTAGGTGGAAATGGATTCGCATGTTTGCTAGTCTTATTTTTCTTTTTTGTTCTTTTTTAGTTATCTTGTCGAACTAGTACAAGTTACTCCTATTGCTTTTTGCAGCTAGCGAGCTATCAACGAAATTTCCACGTTATGGCTCGATCGGTCGGTTACTTTAGTTTTTCCTAGTCAGAAGGGCAGTCAGCTGTGAGCCTGTGAGCTCAGTCCAACCGTCCAAGTAGGCGGAGATGGATTCTAATTACTCGCATAGATGTCTACACATTTGTTACATGTCAATTCAATAACTATGATTTTTTTTAAAAAAATGACAAGATTATTTAATATAAAATATAACACTTCACAAACTTCACAAATATACAAGTTTAATTTCGACTTCTATAAATTTGTAACAAAAACAGCAAATTTAACTGTGAATATATTGTATAATAATAGAGTTTAGTTTGTTATTTTTGTTATAACTTGTATAAGTCGAATTTGAATTTGTATATTGGTGAAGTGACATCACGTATCAATCTATCTTGTTAATTTTTTTTCATAACCATTTAGTTGAAATATGCAACAAATGTGTGGATGTTGACATAAGTGAATAAAAGTTTTAAATTGTTTTCCCCAAGTAGCACCATATTTAATTTTAGCATAACATGGAATAGGATTCTAATCACTCAGGGATTCTTCTACAAGCTTCCCTTTATCAAATGGAACGCAAATATGTGTTCTAATGAAATCTGTGTGTTCTCAGCTTCATCCAGTCAGCTTTGAGCTTTCTGCTTATGTTTGTCCACAACCTTTCAAAACATTTTTCACAAGGTAGAGAATCCTCTACCATGCTAGCTTCCTCCTCATATATTCTAGTATTAATTAAGCCTCGAGTTGATGACCTTTGAACCATTCACATCGTAGGACCACATCACAACCTCCGTAAACTGTAAACATATGTTTGGTGTCCATGTCATGTGCAAGAAGCTACTACTGGTGTCCATGTCATGTCATCCGTAAACTGTAAACTGATTGCAGGTTACCAGGTGCTACCAGGCAAGACCGTACTTGTGTTGACCGACAGATACATAAAACTAGAAGATAGACATCTATTAGAAAGTGCCATGGAATTTCCTTTTGGTCATATGCACGGTGTGCTTTGCTTGCCCAAGAAACCCGTCAGCTTCTTCATTTCTTGACATAATAGACATTGCAACGAGCTGATATTTATATTGGAGTAATACTACTGATATTGATTGACAAATGACATCAGAGTGGTAATATACGAGCTAATTAATGCTAAGTACGGCACGGGCTAACAAGTAGAAACTAGGTTAATGACAGTAATTGACCATTTTTAACAGTACGAACTTAAGTAACTTCTTCGACTCAATCAGAGTTCTGCAGCTTCAGATCAGTCACCACGTTCGCTTGCACTTCTTGCAATGGTGGTTGTCCCTCGACATTGGCGATGCACAGAGGTAGCAGAAGCAGTGGCCACACCTGCAGATCAGTTGGCAGAAGTCATTTTGCGCTGTTGCGCTCAGTGATCGATCAAACATTTCAGCTGATTAGCAAGAATTGCAGTAGGCAGAAAGGTAGCTGTATGCACCTGCAGATGATGAACACGCAGCCTTCGACTCTCTCCACGTACATCTTGCACTTGGGGCACCTCTGCCACTTGCTGTCCTTCGCCACCTTCCTCAGCAGCAGGTCGTCCCGGCCGCGCTCGTCCTTGCCGAGCTTCTGGAACTCGGCGCAGGTGGCGCCGCCGTGCCACGGCACCTTGCACTGGGCGCAGAACATCCGGCTGCAGTGCGGGCACTCGGCGTCCGTGATCGCCTCCTCGCCGTCGCCTGGGTCGTCCACCAGCAGCGCCGAGCAGTCGCTGAAGGGGCAGTAGAACTTGAGCGACGACAGCGCCGAGTCGCAGAGCGCGTCGCCCCACCTCTGAAACAGCTGCGGCGGGATCACGCCACGGCACGCCTCCGGGTGCAGCGCGCCGCCGCCGCTGTCCTTACACCCCGGGTCGGGGCAGCCGATGGACAGCACGTTCTCCTCCACCTTGGCGGCGATGTACTGGCGCACGCAGCTGGCGCAGAAGGCGTGCGTGCACCCGGGGATGGCGAACCGCTCTATGGCGTCCACCGTCTCCATGCAGATGGTGCAGTAGAACTCACTGCTGGCACTGCTGCTAGCCGTGGCTGCCGCGCCACGGGAGCATTCGCCGCGCTCCTCAAGCACGACATATGTCGCCAGCTCCTTCCCTTTGCCGCCGCCCGTCTCTTCATTCGAGACACTGATGATGTCCGGCGAGGATTGGCAAGATGCCAGTGGGCACTTGGGCAGCTCGTCGGCGTGAGAATCAGAGGCGAGTTGGCCAAAGCAGGTGATGCACATGACATGGTCGCAGTTGTCAGGCTTCCATGAGGCATCCACCGACGGGGTCGCCTGCCCGCACACCGCGCAGCTCGGTCCAGCTGAGTGAGCTGAGAACCGGATGACCTCTTCCAGCTGCAGATCTTCAGCGAACATCAGATCATCAGCTACCCTGGAAACCTCATCCATCTTTGCCACCATAGAGCTGTTCCCGGCCATGACCTGACTCATCAAGGCAGGCTTGGCAACGGCCTCTGATGCAAAGAAACACAAGAGGAGAGTAAGCCATGTCTCACTTCAAATCATGTTTACAAGACCAAATCAGCCATCGTTAATCGTTACCCATGATCTCTGTCTAATCCATATGAATATTGAATAAGCGTCAAAATTACAAGAAAACAAGGCGGAACCAAGTTCTTGCCGCTGCTACTCCACTACGGAATCAACTGGCACTGATAGCTAACACAACTCCTTGCAAGCATTTCATCGAACATGGTGCGTACAGCGGTGCAGGCGCCGAGATCAACGTCGCACGTTTCGTACAGCCCCTAGCACCTACCGTTCTACCCACATTGGTCGCATTGCAACGAGGATGTTTCGCTGGGAGGGAGAGCTGTCTAAGGGATGCGAATTTAGAGATTAAAACAATCATCAGTACTACAACACTGATCAACTGGGTACCTAGGGTTTGAACTCTGAACAGTAGCTCGTTCGTGCCGGGGATCGAGCGAAGCAGCGGCACACGTACCTTGGGGGAGCTCGTCCGCGATAGCCAAGGCTAGCCCTCCTCCGCGCGCGCTCCCATCCGCAGTCGCCGGCCGCGACATGGGCGATCCCATCGTGTGCGCAAGCTGAGCCTCGCGGGGGGAAGAAGTAGTCGGAGGGGGAGACGGAGAGGGGGGAATAATGCGGCGCGCGCCACGAGGCGCGAGGAGGAGGAGGAGGAGGAGAACGAGGCGTCGTCGGCGTCGTCGTCCCGGTCGCCGAAGCGTCGTGGGGCTTAGTAGGCCATCGGGATACCTGCGGCCGGTTTCGTCGGAGTTGATGCGGCGGTGGTGGCTTTTGGTAGATTTTTGGGTTACGCTACGCGTCGAAGGAAACGGGGAAAGGACGCCGCAATTTCGAGGGGAATGCAAGGTGGCCCGTGCCACATGACGGGCAGCGAAATTGGGCTGGTCCGTTATCAGGTTAGACATGGGCCAAAAGTTTCGTACTTATTTCGGCGAGGGGATAAGTCCATCTTAGCCCTCATCAAATAATCCAAAAGAGAGAACAACAAAATAGGAGTGGTTTTCGCGTACATTGATGCTAACGTGGCAGTCCAGTGAACCAAAAAGTAGAAAAAAATTGGGTAAAATCATTGAACCCACATGTTAATTAATGTGCCGCTTGTTTACAGTTCTCCCTTCTCTTTATCTTCACTCACTCACTCACCAAGATCGAACTAGCCACCTGTCGATTGCTGTTGATAGCTCGATCTTGGTGAGTAAGGTCAACACCACTACCTCCAATTCGCGAGCATTGTGCCCCACCTCCTCCATCAGCTCGTTGCCAGTGCCTCAAGCCGCCATCACGACATCACTCTCTAGAGTTGCACAATATAAATACGTCACCTTAAGCTCCAAATTCACGTCCTTCCATCATCATCGGTTATGTTGTCCTGAGCGTCAAGTTCGTTGCATATGACGAGGTATGTCTCCGTGCAATATCTCCTCCTAGAGCTCCACCTTCGCCACCATCTTATCGAGCTTTGCCTCTATTGTCATCTCCTCAAGCCCCACCGCCTACTCCACCACCATGTGCTCGGCAAAGGAAAAATATGCCACCCTAAGCGAGCTTGAGCTCGACCTCAAGCTCTACCTCAACGCGGCTGCCACCTCCTCCTTGAGTTCCATCTCCACCGACATTTGCCTCAAGCTCGAGATCGAGGAGCTCGCCAAAATCTCTCTCACACACTTCTGGTGATGGCCGCACCACTAAGATCGAGTAGAATACCCCATCTTCCCTTGCTCACCTCATCTCTTGTCACCATCTCTCCCTTCCCAAATCCCTTCACTCACACCACAAGCATCCTTCTACTCTCCCTTCCTAGATCCGAGAGGTGCGGCAGTAGAGGATAGTTGCGCTGGGAAGCGATGGTGCTTTGGGAGGACACACACCACAAATGCAGATCTTGCGGCTACCCGACAGAGGTGGAGGCGGAGCTCATCAGGCCTAGCCCTAGGAGATGTAGGCAGCAGGACGGCCGCACTAGCCCTGGAAAAGTAGGGGCCCCACCTACCCCCTGGATTAGTGATGCGATCAGGCAAAAACGTACTCCCTCCGTCCAAAAAAAAAAAGACAAACCCTGGTTTCCGTGCCCAACATTTGACCGTCCGTCTTATTTGAAAAAATTATGAAAAAAATTAAAAAGACAAGTCACGTATAAAATATTAATCATGTTTTACCATCTAACAACAATGAAAATACGAATTATAAAAAAAATTCATATAAGACGGACAATCAAAGTTGGACACGGAAATCCAGGGTTTGCCTTTTTTTGGGACGGAGGGAGTAGTTGGTACTACTACTGTCACCGCATGCATCACGAGACGAGTAGGTAGTAGAGTAGCAACCAAGGTGGTCTCAGCTAAGCTAACGTGAATCAATTTCCCACCATGCATTTGCTCATCTGCTACTACCGCAATCAACAAAATGGTAAGATTAGATTGTTTGAATTAATTCGGTACCTTTTTAGCTGGTAACATATACAAGTTCGACCACTAGCATGTTAAATTTTCAATTATCAGCCCATTCTTAATAAAATGTCATTGAGAAAGTAAATGGTTAAATGGTTTGGCCACTTAGGATGTGTTTGGATGGTGGTCAAGGGTGGATGGGATTGGGCCATCCAGTTTTTTAGGGATATGGCCATCCAGTTTTTTGTTTGGTTGGATAGATGGGATGAGCCAAGTTTTTGTTTGGTTGGATGGATAAAAGGTGGATATGGTAAGCCAATTTTTTGTTTGGTAGGATGGATGAGTGTTGTCATCACCTTTTGGATGGAAATGGTGAGAATACCTCCTACCTGGTATACTTTGGAAAATTGGATGGTTGCATGTACAAATAATCAAATGCATAACGTATTTGTTGTCTACCTTGAGAACAGAAAATTAAAATTAAACAAGATGCTCATGAGCGTTCATGTTACTTGCATGCATATTTGTCCATGGATCATGAGCCCAAGACAATTTTTTTCAAAAATTTTTAACATGCATATGTGTTACCAGTTAGCACACATAACAGGAGGGGAGCACACACATACAACACGCCATATGCTCCCAGAAATGAAATATACAAAAATATATCAATTAACCATCATCCAATGGAACCACCACATCTGAATTTTACCATCAACCATACATCCAATACAAGTGACTGGTTTAGGGACAAAAGTAGGCTAACACAAGCCTATTTACCATCTACCAAATGCCATCACACTTAATACTCATAGTTTAATGTCTGAGTATGCAAAAGAAGGTTGAATGCAGGCCTATTACCATCTAACATATACCATCACACAATACTCATAGTTCATTGTCTGAGTATGCAAAAGAAGGTTGAACACAGGGCAACTACCAACAGCATCACAGTTCACCCATTAAAAGTGGTGGCAATATATCTTGCAACCCAAGTGACCTTGTGAGCAAATGCAAGGGTAACAAACACCCTTGCAGTTGGAGGATTGTCAACTAGATGTGCATGATAATGAACAAGATGTGTATCTTCAAACCCTGGAATGCTATGCACACTCTCATACAGGTTATCGGGCAGCTCATCGTTAGATTTTGCAGCCTCTTTTCCAGCTTCAACTATTGCTCCAGCAAGCTTGTCACCAACAGATTTAAATGCGCCTATCAGCCCTTCCTCTTCAATTGCAGTAGCAGTCTTTGCTTTCTTGGGTTTGGGTGCTGAAGATGATGCACCATTCTCCTCATTAAGGGCATGAACTCTACTAGCTGATC
>CM020186.1:9443678-9473971 GCA_009805545.1 Oryza longistaminata | reverse complement strand
GCTAGTTGCTGCAGCACTTCCAATACCAATTTCCTCTTCTTCTTCTCATCAATGGGAATAGATTCAGTGGCTAGAGGATCACCTGATCCTTTTGCATATTTCCCTGTACGCCAAGCTATTGCCAAATATGACAAGCATTTGCTATAATTATGAATAGGTTGTTCAGATATTCAACATCAGCCTTGTGATCCTACAACATGGTTTAATAATAAAACTAGTTTCAGCAACTAATACAAATTTCAGCAACCAATACAAGTTTCGAACGCATACCAACGTAAGTTTCAGCAACCACTACAAATTTTAGCAACCAATACAAATTTCAGCAACCACTATAAATTTCAGCAACCACTACAGGTAACACATAAAATGTGTAAGTGTGGTTGTGGCATACCTTGATGTGGTCTGCATAATGTTTATGATCAAGTGATATGATAAAATTGTCATCATCCCAAGAGCAGCACTCAACTTCCTCAGATCAGCTATCTTAGAATATTTCCTTTTCAAGTCCTAATGTGATTAGTAATCTGATCTGAAGTCAAATTAATATTGAAGTGATCATTCAAAGCTTTGCACAAGCCTTCAAGTGGACTTGCTTAAACCCCGAGGAAAGTTTTGTTCCCACTAGCAACAATACCCTCGAGTATTCAAGCATGTAGGTAGACATTGAAGATGTCCATGTAACATGTCCACCCTTATCACTTTGTCCACTTCCCTCCATTGCCTAGCATGCATAAAGAAATTGATTCAGCAAACATATAAATTCCAGCTTGCATATAAATTTCAGCAACCCAATACAAATTTCAGCAAGCATATATATTTCAAACAACCACTACAAATTTCAGCAAACATATAAATTTTAGCTTGCATATAAATTTCAGCAACCACTAAAAATATCAGCAAGCATACAATTTCAACAAACAATAAATTTTAGCAAGCAAATACATGTCAGCAAATACATAAGTCTTAAAAAGGAGTACTAAGTCCTAGAGTTCCATACAAATACATAGACTACAAATCTAAAATTTTCAATTTCCATGTGAGCTTGACGAATCTTCCCACATTTGGTCTGTGGTATCCTGCCTGAACTGAAACCATGTATGCATGCTCACTAGCTTTCCCACTTCTTGATGTGGCATAATTGTAGTTGGCTTATCCATTCTTCCTCTGATATGATAAAATCATCACCACCATCTTCTATAATCCAATTCTGAATAATACAAAAGCTACCACATATATCCACTTGAGTTGGATAGGGAAAAAATGGAGTAGCATCATCTAAAATTTCACCTCCTCTTGAGAGACCCAAATGCACGCTCAACGGTCACCGAAGAGATGAGTGCCTCAAATTAAATAGCTCCTTCTCATTCTGTACAGGAGTAGTCCCCCACTCATTCAAGTGATACCTCACACCCACGAAAAGGGGGTAAAAATCAGGTTTTGCTCCATATCCCGCATCAACTAGGTAGAATTTCCTAACATATAAGGACAAGTTGGTGAAATGTGTTGTTATTAATAATTTTTCTATGCACAAGTTGGACTTACATTACCTTGTGGGACACGAAGGCCATCTGTACGCTCTATAGCATCACGTAAAACTACAGCATCATGTGCTGTCCCCCTCCCAACTAGCCAAACACATACGTGACACTTAAGGTCAAAATCTATAGTTGCCATTACATTTTGAGCAGCATGATCCTTCCTACTACGAAAGAAGGCTCCATATCTTTGGTAACAGAGACTCGTACTGTGTACCATCAATAGCTCAATACAATCCTATTTGGTGAACACAAAAAGGTAAAAAATTTAAAAGGGCAATAATTTTACAGTCTACAAATAATGGTGTACAACTAGTTGTGGATCATACCTTAAAATAAGGATCCCACCTTGGGTTCCCTAATATTTTGAACGAGTCGTTATTGAAGGGTGGCCTTATTAATTCCTTTCTCAGCTCACCTAACAACATGAAGGACTAGGTTGAAATATCGGCTAACAGTTCACCGGACCTATAAAAATTAGTGGCAACTACCACTATTTCTAACATTGTGCCCAATTGTATGTAAAAACATAGCCACTTGCTCTTCAACAGCATATGTATAGTATCCACAAGCATGCCACATCCCTAAAAAACTTTACAAAAACGGAACGGTGCTTTTAAGCCTTACCATGTTCACACAGATGGTATCGTTTTTCCAAATCTTGTCATTGAGATAATCAAATCTTTTTCCTATCTCTTTCATCTAATTGGCCCATAGGTAATTCCTTCTCTCTTGCAACCCTTTTCCTTTTCTTATTTCTAGACTCGATAACCATAGCCATCATTGACAACAACATATATGATGCAGCCGCATAAATCAGAAACCGTGTTCTGCTGTCCATCTACAATGCCAAAGTTTGACCAAATCAGGTCTACCACACTCATGCACACATATATTGAGTCATACAACATATAGGCACTCAGATCTGAACAAAAATATCACACAAATAGCAACTATAGCACTCTATAATCATTCATGCCCATGCTTAGAAACTACTATAGCACTCGGATCTGAAACAATTCAATCCCAAAAAACAAGAACACATGCTCAGATTTGTAGTATACCTTCAAACGAGGAGATGGCAAAGAGAGTGATGTTGTTTCTACCGCACGCGCAGCTGCCGCGTGGACTCGCCGCCGTGCCCGCCTGGAGTCGCCGCGCCGCTGTCCGCCTGGAGTCGCCGCCCGCGCCGCCGCCTGTCCCCTCCGCCCGCGCCCGCTAGATGGCGAGCACCCGCGCGCGCCGTTCCCTCCGCCCGCGCCGCTAGAGGGAGAACCCCGCGCCGCCGACACCTGCCGCCCGCCCGCCTGCCGCTCGTTCGCCCTCCCGACCTCCGCCGCGAGCGCGTCCACCCCGTCGGCGTCGGCGTCGCCGTCGCCGGCGGCGAGGAGAGGGGAGAGGTCGATGACCGGGATGCCGTCGGCCTCGGCGACGGACGCCTTGGGGCGGTGCTCGGGGGCCTGCACGAACGCCTGGTCCATGGAGAGGCCGCCCATGGTCGATCAGTAGCTGGTGGCGAGAAGCTGTAGCACAAGTGTTCGTCTTGTGTGTCAGCGTGTGTGTGTGTGCGTGTGTGGCTTGGGTTTGATATCGGCGAGGAAAAAGGACGTGCGATGGGGTTAGGTTGGATAGCTCAGTTCATGGCTGGATTCAATGAATCTGGATGGGTTTCAGTGTGACGCACATTTGGCTTGTGTGGTGGAGGCCTTCTGATCGGTGCGTGTTGTCTGTTTGTTGTAGTGACGTCATGGATGATCGACCGAGCTAGAGAGCTGAGTTGGAGTGGCTCCACCATGGTGTGGCCTGCCGGGTTGAAGAAGAAAGGGATGGAGAACCTCTCCTTCTCCACGTTCACCGCCACCCGGTGCTCCGCGCTCTCGTACCTGTCATTGCTCCACACCTGGACAAGCGCACTCTCAATTTTTTCAGTCAAATTCAAAATGCAAATAAAAATGATGTCAAATAGTAACAATTAAACTACAATGTTGTTATATATTTGTTAACTAATTCTCTTTTAAAAGTTTGTCAACTATGAATACCGTTATAATTATAGTGTAATTACGTTATAACTTGCATATAACTGCAATATAACGTGTATGCACATAATTTTAAATCGTTAGCTTTACTTCAAGATTCATTCAACTTGGAAAGAAAAAAAATCATAGCACGTGCACGGATGAGGGGAACGACCTCCGTTTCGTGAAAATAGCGTGTTACCGTAGAAAACTTATACGTAAGTTTCACATAATTTTAATCTATTAGATTTACTTTGAAATTTATTTAAGTTGGCAAGAAAAAAAAAATCATAGGACGCGCATGGGTGAGAAGATACGGTCTCACAATCTCCGCTTTCGCGGAAATACCATGTAACTATAGGATTTCTGAAACTTACATATAAGGACACACAAGTTATGATACAATTATACTTTCATTGTAATATATTTATATCCGATAAATTGTTAGAAGAAAATTTGTTGATAAATATGTAGCTGGTCAAAAAAAAAAAAAGGTACCTGGATGATGTCGCCGACGTTGATGATGAAGGAGTGAGGGACGGGCCTGACGCGCACCCACTCGCCGTCGGATCGGCGACGGACGTCGAGGCCGCCGACGTCGTCCTGGTAGAGCACGGTGAGCGCGCCGGCGTCCTTGTGGCGGCCGACGCCGAGGGCGAGGTCGGGGCTCGGGCAGGGAGGGTAGTGGTTGAGCCGGATGAAGGTGGTCTGGTCGTCCTTGAAGAAGCCATGGAGGCGGTCGGGTCTCAGGCCGAGGCTCCTGGCGATCAGCTCCAGCAGCTTGAACGCCAGCTCCTCCACCGCTTCGCCGTACTCCTCCATTGCCTCCCTGCTCAAGAATTCGATGAGGTTGAACTGAATTGATGCGAGGATGAAGAAGACGATCGATCGATGGGGTGACCTGACCTGAATCCCGGCAGGTCGTCGGGCCACTTGTTGTCGAACACCAGGTCGCCGTCGGCCACGGCGGTCGGCGGCGGCGGCGTCTGGCGCGGGACGAGGTCGAACACCTCCTTCCAGTCCCTGACGTTCTTGGTGTGCTCGGACGCGTAGTACCCCATCGGCGCCGCCTCGCTCCGCGCCACGGCCGCCCTCCGCTCCGGCGGCAGCGCGAAGAACGCCCTCTGCGCCTCCGCCGCCCTCGCCACCACCTCCTCGGGCACGCCGTGGCCCACCACCATCGCCCTCCCGACCTCCGCCGCGAGCGCGTCCACCCCGTCGGCGTCGGCGTCGCCGTCGCCGGCGGCGAGGAGAGGGGAGAGGTCGATGACCGGGATGCCGTCGGCCTCGGCGACGGACGCCTTGGGGCGGTGCTCGGGGGCCTGCACGAACGCCTGGTCCATGGAGAGGCCGCCCATGGTCGATCAGTAGCTGGTGGCGAGAAGCTGTAGCACAAGTGTTCGTCTTGTGTGTCAGCGTGTGTGTGTGTGCGTGTGTGGCTTGGGTTTGATATCGGCGAGGAAAAAGGACGTGCGATGGGTTAGGTTGGATAGCTCAGTTCATGGCTGGATTCAATGAATCTGGATGGGTTTCAGTGTGACGCACATTTGGCTTGTGTGGTGGAGGCCTTCTGATCGGTGCGTGTTGTCTGTTTGTTGTAGTGACGTCATGGATGATCGACCGAGCTAGAGAGCCGAGTTGGCGACACTGCGACACAACACACGATCGACAGGAAAAAGTGACCGGCCGGGTTGAGAGAACTAACACGTACGGTACCGATTTGTAATTAAAAAAATAATTTTATAAATAAATCTTTTGTACATGCGTTCGTAACGATCTAAAAGTAAATGCTGAGGGCCTGTTCGGCTGCACTTTGCAGCTGCCGCGCTGCCGCAGCTGTACATATAAAGTACTGTGGGTATAGGCTGCAACACAGTGCAAATAAGCCGAACAAACCCTAAAAATAAACTACGATGAAAAAAAAAATCCCAAAATCAACTTTCGATTTAAGGTTGAAAATTCAAACTTTAGCTAAGAGTAATAAGTACAAATATAAGCATAAGTGAAAAAATAAGGCTGGACGAGTTCACTCGGGATACAGTTTTAACGCCGCTAGTGCCGCAGCCTTACGTGTTTGTGTCCTTGGCACGCCGGGAGAGGGCCACCGGCGGCGAGCTTGGACGCCGGCGAGGCGAGGCGGCGTCCTTGAGGGGATCGAACGGTCATGGTCAGTGCGTGGCTCAATGATACGACGCGCTGCGGTTGGTGACAAATGGCTGGGAGCGGAGAGAGCACGACAAATTATGGTTGCATCTTCCTCGTCAGGCGGACGCGACGCGAGCGAGAGTATTAACCTGGAGCTCGCGGTCAGTGGAATCTGAAATCAGCACAGCCACCGTAGTCGACCACCTGTGCTAGCTAGGGAGTCAGAGTAACTGTGGAAGCGCGATGAAATCATATTCCCTCCGTTTTAAAAAGAAACTAACCTAATATCAAAGGTGATATTTTTCTAAACAATATATCTGAATAGAATATTGTCCAGATTCACTGTACTAGGAAACGATTTCGCTAGAAATTTGTCGTGTGATTTTTTCCCGATGATTTCACGGATTTGCTGACCGCACGATGGTGGAGGCTGCATGCGTGGTCAGCTGGTCGGGATGATCTTGTTTGCACTGTGCTCGTCCCTTTGGGCATGAGGAGTGGAGACGATCGCCGGACGGGATGACCTTCTCTGCACTTGAATCTTGTGCGTAAGTCTGAACCAAGCCAAAGCTAGGATCCCACACTAGATTACACCACCATGCGGCCATGCCTAACAAATCTACCATTGCTAGAAACCCGTTCTATTCAATTTTTTTTATATATTTGCCGATAAATTTTTTTCTAGAAATTTGACAGATGTAATTACAATACAATCATGGTGTAATTACACTGTAACTTGTATATAATTACACTGTAACTTATATGTAACTAAAATTACATTTGTAAATTCAGTTGATATGATATGTAAGTGCACTGTAATTTCGATAAAAATAAAGTGTAAGTAAATATGTATTTGTTATTTTCTTTAAAATATAAAATTACAATGGTTGTAGCTTCCTCGTCAGGCGGACGCGACGCGAGCGAGAGTATTCACCCGGAGCTCGCGGTCAGTGGAATCTGAAATCAGCACAGCCACCGTAGTTTTTCTCCTTGCAAGTCGCAACAACGTACGACCACCTGTGCTAGCTAGGGAGTCAGAGTAACTGTGGAAGCGCGATGAAATCATATTCCCTCCGTCTTTAAAAAGAAACTAACTTAATATCAAAGGTGATATTTTTTTCTAAACAATATATCTTAATAGAATATTGTCCTGATTCACTATATTAGGAAATATCACTTTTTCAATAATATGTTGATGGTTTTTAGGACAAAGAAAGTATGCACCAACGGGGTGCTGGTGTGCTCGTGGGCTAACCAAAAAATTGGGCCGGATGATGTAGTGGTGACTGTGGTGTTAGTTGTTGTGCAGAGAGGTTGTGGCTGGAGCAGGAGAGGAAGCCGAAGCGCGGCGGGGCGCTCATCTCGTCTCATCCTGTACGCCGTGTCCATCAGCGGGGCCGCTCATGTATGTGCGTCTTCCTCGCTCGACGGGTGCTTCGCCGCCGCGGCCACCGTCCGTACGTGCTCGATCTGGAACGTGAACGTATACCTGGAACGTGAACACAAAGAACAACAAACTAATAATGATATATATTGTCCATGAGAAAATTAGGCCAAAGCTGTTGGAAATATGGTCACGTTTCGGTATATTTTAATCCAAATTATTACGATAATAATCATGACTTTAAAAGGGAATAAACCAGTGCAACTATCAAACATATGTAACAAACAAATCATGCTTAATACTTCCTCCGTTTCATAATTTAAAACTTTCTAGCATTGTCCACGTTCATATAGATGTTAATGAATCTAGTCACATATTTAGAAAGTCTTACATTATGAAACAGAGGGAGTATATAAGAAGTATGGATATTCACCATAAGGCAATGCACTAAAAACATTGCGCCAAACATAAACTTAGTAGACATGAACAGTAGTGTAGAAAGATTATACCCAGTCAATGTCCCTCCGCTGGATTGTGAGGCAGAATTGCCTCCGTTGGTGTTGTCGCCTAGAGCGCTGCTGTTCCCTCCAGCTCCTGGTGCACCATCGCCAGTGAAAGCCATCGCGATGTAGAGCAAGCAGAGCAGTCACGTCGAGACGCTCCCAAAAACTTGATCGCCCGCCTACCCGTGCAGGTTTCTCAGGCGGATGGAGTTCTGGAGGCACCTGCTCATCCTGGATCTCCCGTGCGCGCAAGAGATCAGGGTCGGAGAGATTCAGCGATAGGAGGATGAAGTGTGAGAGACGGAGAGCGGAACCGGAGCTCTGTCGCGGTGGTGGCTTTTTATAGCGCAGGAGGGGGCGCTTCTCGTCCGTTACCGGAGTAACAGTCGTGCCCGCATTGAATCAGATTCAATTCTCGTCCGTTGAGCCGGATCGAAAGGAATTCAATTCGCCTCGCCACGGCCATGCCCACGGCCTCGGCCTGGCCCGCCTGGCGCGCGCGTGCGCCCGTGTGGCAGTCCGTCCACTATCTCAACCGGTCAACAGGGGCTCTTCTCTAGCTCCCTATTTAAGTTGAGATCTCTTCACTTAAATTCATGAGGTGGTTTTATTACCTCTAACATTATTTATTGTGGGCCTATGGAATTTAATTGAATTAAATCAGGCCTAGCCCATTTATTCCAATAAGCCCCACCAAATTTCATGGCTCACAGGAAATGCTCTCGATAGCCCATTTGTTTGTTATATCAGTGTTTCGGTGGAGACTGTTAAGTTAAACTTCCACCTAGGAAAAGAGCTACACCAGATCACAACTGAACAATGGACGATGCCTTGAATTGTCAGTCTTGTGTGATTCAAGTTTCACTCAAACCCTTAACTGATACTGGGCTGCTGTTTGCATCCCCTCTGTTTGGAGCATATGAGTCATACTCCTGGCCTTTTCTTGAGTATCTAGAGATCACCCAAATCTCATAGACTGTAACTAGCAGTCGGACTCATATAAGTGTGTTCCTTCTAAGATGTTCTGTAGGCCAACATCTCTGCTTTATAAAAAGCCTCTTGGATCACAGTAAGGTGTGTACCATCCTACCATACAGATTTAGAAGAGAAGTGCATCACGAAGATAAGCCCATTTTAGGGTCTCTTCTCTCAGCTACACAATAGTTTGTTTCGCCATCCAAATTTACGGGATCTCCGATCACAATGGACAGGTTTCCACTATTGTGCAACTCTAAGTGGGTTTCAAGCCCATCTCCCTCGATGCACAGTATATCACATCACGTGGTAGCCCCTTGGTAAACTGATCTGCCGGATTTTTAGCCGTCTAGACATAGTCCAATGCTATTACTTCGGAGTTTACTGTTTTCTAACAGACTTCAGTCTCCTTTTTACATGTCTGGATGACTACATGTTGTCCTTTGAACTGTTCACTTTGATAATCACTGTTTGATTATCACATTTCATCAGGATTGCTGGTACTGGTTTTTCAACCACCGGCAAATCCATCAGGAGCTCACGAAGCCATTCGGCCTCAACTGTGGAAGTATTTAAAGCTGTGAGTTCTGCTTCCATTGTTGACCTCGTTAAGATGGTCTGCTTGCAAAACTTCCAGGAAACAACGCCACCTCCAAGTGTGAACACATACCCACTTGTAGCCTTTATCTCATCAGCATCAGATATCCAGTTTGAATCACTATAGCCCTCCAGTACTTTTGGGTACCCGGCGTAGTGAATTCCATAGCTCATTGTCCCTTTTAGATAGCGCACTACTCTTTCAAGAGCATGCCAATGATCATCTCCCAGATTTGAGACAAATCGGCTCAACTTGCTTACAGCAAATGAGATGCCAGGCCTCGTTGCACTATCTAAGTACATTAATGAACCAATGATCTGGGAGTATCTCAATTGATCCATTGCTATTTTTCGGTTTTTCCTTAATAGCACACTGGGATCATAAGGAGTAGGAGCTGTCTTGCAGTCACTATAACCAAACCGACTCAGGATCTTGTCCACATAGTGAGATTGTACAAGTGTGATCCCACCTTCATCTCCTCTCAGTAGCTTAATGTTAAGAATAACATCAGCCACTCCCAAATCCTTCATTTCAAAGCTTTTAGACAGAAAGTCCTTGACCTCCTCAATCACATTGAGGCTGGTCCCAAAGATCAATATGTCATCGACATATAAGCACAAGATCACTCCCTCTCCCCCACCATAGCGATAGTACACACATTTGTCAGCTTCGTTCACAACAAAGCCAACAGATGTAAGTGTTTTGTCAAACTTCTCATGCCATTGCTTAGGCGCTTGTTTGAGACCATACAAGGACTTCAACAGCTTGCACACCATTCCCTCTTGACCTTCTAGTACATACCCATCTGGTTGATCCATATAGATCTCCTCCTCCAACTCTCCATTGAGGAAAGTTGTCTTAACATCCATCTGATGGACGAGTAGACCATGAGAGGCTGCCAGAGCGAGTAGTACTCGAATCGTGGTCAAGCGAGCAACTGGTGAGTAGGTGTCAAAAAAGTCATCACCTTCCTTTTGAGTATAACCCTTGGCCACAAGCCTTGCCTTGTACTTTTCAACTGTACCGTCAGGCCTAAGCTTTTTCTTGAAAACCCATTTGCATCCTACAGGGTTACACCCATATGGATGCTCAACAACTTCCCAAGTACCATTAGACATAATTGAGTCCATCTCACTGCGTACCGCTTCCTTCCAATAGTCAGCGTCAGGAGATGAATATGGCTCTTCAATGGTTCTTGGAGTGTCATCCACATGGTATACAATGTAGTCATCTCCAAAGGATTTTGCAACCCTTTGTCTCTTACTCTTACGAGTATCTACAATGTTATCCTCCTCGGGATTTTCCTCTGGTGTTTGATCATTGTGTTCTATCGGTGCAAAGTGCTCATGGGGTAAAGCAGGTTCTTGACTAGAAGTACTAGGTGTATTTTTTCCATGGGAAATTCATTCTCAAAGAATGTGGCATCTCTGGACTCAGTAATTGTACCCACACGCAAGTCGGGTACTCCAGAGTTTACTATTAAGAACCTATAACCCACGCCGTGGATAGCATAACCAAGAAACACACAATCTACGGTCTTTGGTCCAAGTTTACGTTTTTTGGTTATAGGTACATTTACCTTGGCCAAACAGCCCCATGTGCGCAGGTATGAGAGATTTAGTTTCTTCCTTTTCCATTCCTCGAATGGTGTTACCTCCTTATGCTTAGTTGGAATTTTATTCAGGACATGACAAGCAGTCAAAATTGCCTCACCCCACCATTCCTTGGAAAGTCCCGCAGTGTCTAACATAGCGTTCACCAAGTCAGTTAGAGTGCGGTTCTTAATTTCTTTCGGCTACCCCGGTGGACTGGGGTGAATAGGGAGGCGTCCTCTCATGAATAATTCCAAACTCTTCGCAGAAGGACGTAAAGTCATTGGAAAAATACTCTCCACCCCTATCAGACCTCAACCGTTTGATTTTCATTTCAAGTTGGTTTTCTACCTCAGCCTTATAAATCTTAAAGTGTTGTAATGTTTCATCCTTTGTTTTCAACAAATACACATAGCAGAATCTAGTGCAATCATCTATCAATGTCATGAAATATTTCTTCCCTCCTTTAGTCAACACACCGTTCATTTCGCACAGATTGGAATGAACAAGTTCTAGTGGTGCCAAATTCCTCGCCTCATATGCATTGTGAGGCTTGCGAGGTTGTTTCGATTGAACACAAGTTCACATGACAAAGTCGTGAATGCCACACATTGGACTCATCATTCTCGCTGATATGGTTCACAACATTATTATTATTACACATGTCATCCAAAGAAAACCGGAACAAATCTCCGCTATCATAGCCTTTTCCAATAAAAGTTCCATATTTAGATATGACACATTTATTGGATTCAAACACAAGTCTAAAACCATCTCTACACAATAGAGAGCCACTAACTAGATTCTTCTTTATTAAAGGGACATGTTGCACGTTCTTCAGTTGCACAATCTTTCCCGAAGTAAAATTCAGATCGACCGTACCACACCATGAATAGCCGCAAGCGATCCGTTTCCCATCAACAAGGAGGAACCTCTCCCGACCTGATAAGAAGAAAAAGGGAAATGTCAGCACACACATGAATATTAGCACCAGTATCAACCCACAAAATCAGGTACGTGACAGACAGAGAAAACTATAGGTAAAATTTTACCATACCCCGATGTTCCTCCGCCCTCACTAATAACCATGTTTGCAGACTTCTTGTCCTTGCACTCAGGGCAATCCTTGGCCCAATGCCCAGGCTTACCGCACACAAAATATGAATTCAGTGTGTCTATGAAGTTGGAATAGAAGAAAAAAGAATTACAAAAAAAAGTAGAAATTGCAAGCAAATTAGCCCCAAATTTAGTGAAAACAAATGTTGGCAGGATGGGTCGCGATTGATCTCACGAGTAGTCTCGGGAGGGACCTGGATGGCCATCCAATCCTCCTTGGGCCAAAGTCGGAGAGGACTGGATGTCATCTAGGCCCAGGGGCCGGTTGGCCACCTTGGGCTTAGGATGCAGGTCCCTGCCGATGGCAACCCTAGGTAAATTGTTGGCCATGAGCTTGGATGGCCATCCAATCCTCCTTGGGCCAAAGTCAGAGAGGATTGCTTGCATCCGTGCCTCTGCCAACGAGACCGCGGAAGAGTTACGCCTCTGCCTCGATCTCCACAGACCCAACTTGCCAACTCCTTCCCCTCGAGAGGCTGACAAGCTCGCGCCACCAAGCTTGGTGGGATCACGCGAGCACGTGATGTTTTATGCGAGTCACGACCGTTGTAGATTTTCCATATGGCTATGGGCCTAGCCAGGCGGGTTGTCCGACCGCGTAGGGCCCAGAGCAGAGGGGCGCCCATTCGGACCCAACACTCCAGGCAGGCCCTCAGGCCCAGTCAATAGGTAAGGAACCAGCCAAGCCAGGGAAGGAAGGCTCGGAAGGCGTGATATCATCGAGATCGAGCCATTGAGGTTGAGGAGTCGCACGTGTCGTTTCCTCTTTGATCTGGTGGATGTTGGCGCTCTCGGTCTCACCCTGATCGCATCACCACGACGGGCGACAGCACGACCGTGGAGTCTGCGCGACCCTGAGTCCCTAACCGCCGACGGCGCTCCGCTTGCAGCTCGCTTTCCCATCTCCATCTCGCGTCACCGTGACAGATGACAAGCAGAATTCCATCCTATATTTTTTTTTAATCTAAAAGTATAGCTCACTTCAGATTGTTAACAAGCTCTATTGTATTTAAGTCACCTTTATAATTTTAAATATACATTCTCATGGTCACTTTCCCCCGCGTCGCTCTCATGCAGGCGACACGGGGGGTGAAACGCCCAGCACCGCCGCCCCCTTCTCCCCCCTCTCCTCACCTCGCCGCTGTCGGAGCTCACCACCGGAAAGTCGGCTAGCGACCGAGGAGGGCGGCGGCGGGGCCTTCTCCGAAGGCGGCGCATCCTCTTAGGCGCGGGGGAGGCAGCGAACACCGGTGACGGAGAGTGGCGGCGGCAAATCCGCCACTACCGTCGCCGGATCTGGCCCGCCCCAGGCTGGATCCGATCGAAGTGGCGCCATCGCGCGGTTGCGTGGAGCCACCGTGGGCCCCGGCAGCGGCTGCGCTGAGTGCATGTCGGCGGCGCGCAGGTGGCTGAGGCCGGCACATGTGAGGCAGCGCACGTTGCCCTATCGGCGGTCCAGTGGGGCGGTCGTCGTCAGTGCGCGGCGGCGACTCTAGCGCCTCTCTGGACCACCGTGGTGACTCTGGCGCCTCTCCAGGCATCCATCCCCTCCCCCACCCCACCTCTGCTGCCACCTCCCTTCCTGTCCTCCTCCCCACCCCCTCCTTTTCCTCCCTTCCTCTTTCCCTCACCTAGTTGTCTAGTTGCTCTGCTGCTCTGCTCGCCCCAGCTCTTCTCTACGTTGGTGGTAGTTGTCGCAGTTGCCAGGGGTGGTTTCCTGCAAAGCCCGGTGGTTCTTGGTGGAGATGTGGCCTCCGCCACAAAGCTCTTCTTTCATCTCGTCGGAAACATGGAAGACTCCGATGTCTCTGTTGCCCTGTCTTCAACTTTCAGTTCCTCTTCCGGTAGGCTAGACCTCCTCGCCTTCCTTAATGCTCCACCCTTCAGTTGGCCAGTCTGCTTCCAGACCTTGGTCGTGGAGTCTTTCAGTGGATGAGATGTGTTCGTCCGTGAAGTTGGTCCAGCTTGTTTGTTGTCAGGGCTCTTTGGCCTCGCCCGTGCTTCAAGTGCCTTGTGTGTTAGTGAACCTGTCGTAGGGCCGAGTTTGGAGCGATGTGCTTTGCCCTCTGTAGTGCTAGAGTTTTAGTGCTTAGGCGGAGTCGGAGCTGCTGCATCATATTTACGAATGATGTCGAGACTGAGGAAAACAACATCCTTACTTCTGAAATTAAACATCATCGATCAAGGTGTTATGTTAGGCATACATCTGGACAGACAAACTTACACTAGCATACATGCGGGGCATGCAACAATATTATTTACTCATGCACAAATAAACAAACAGACATGTAAAGATACATTTACTCCTACACACATAAACAAATAGACATGATATGCAACGATATCATTTACTAATGCACAAATAAACAAATACAAATTAGATGATAATCAATTTGGTAAGACCTAAAAAACTTTACGGGATTATCAAACTTTTAACCTTGCTATAGCTAATAAAAAAAATGCATGTTGGCATACAGACTTACACTAGCACGCAACAATATTATTTACTCCTACACAGATAAACGAATAGACATGAAACGACACATTTACTCTTGCATACATAAAAAAAAGGGTTAATTGGATCCATGCCACTGCAAATGTGGCAAATAAAAAAAATGCCACACATATTTGCGTTATCGGCTGGATGCCACTGCAAATTTTTAAAATTGAAACCATGCCACTCCGTCACTCTTTCCGTCCTCCCCGTCACTATTTCCATCCATGCCGACCCCTCACGCCACATACCGCCACCATGAAGGAGCGAGATGGGGAATGGCCGTCATGCTCGACCCGTTGCCATGGAGGTCATCCAGGACGGCGGCGACGACGACAACGGCCGATGGTACCGTGGCTCCGGGGGATCGCGCCGCTGTACCGCGGCCACCGCATCCACGCGCTCCTCGTCGTCGGCCTCATCGCGCTTGGCGGACAACGCGGAGTGGGGGCTGCCACTACCTGGAGAAGAGCGAGTAAGCCGCGGCCATCACCACCACCGGCCGTGAAGACGACAACCGTCACCATCGCTACTAAACCACGGACGCCTTCATCCTTTCCTTGTTCCATCATCTCCTCACCACACTGGTTCCATCCCCGCTAACCTCGCCCATTTTCATGCAGTGAATGATCGGGAACGCGACCTCGCCACCGCGGCTCGGGAGCGCGCACCAAATATCGCCTCCATGGCGTCATCGCCATTCTGGCCAATGTGAACCTAACCAAGCCAAGCCCCTTCGCCAGTAGCCTTGCCCTGATGTCCTCTTCAAGATGCCCCAAGAACCACATGGACCGGTGCACCGAGGGAGATCGATGTCGTCTTCCTCAACTCCGGCCGCCGGCCACAATCTTCGATTCCCGTTGCTTCGGTGAGCCTCGTGTCGATTCCTTGTGCATGAACCATCCTTGTGACCTCATTAACAATAACCATCCGCATGCATGCCGGGTCTTGGAGGGAATCAAGCCGTCGCCGACTCGTCGGAGTCCGGAGCTACCGCAAGCCATCCTGCATGCTACCACCGCTGTCCGGGGCTTTTAACTATTTGCCACATTTAGATTTGGCAAATAACTATTTACCACCCCTATCTCAATGACATGTGGGTCCACATGTGTCTATGACATATGGGTCCAGTGGCAAAAAGTTAATTGCCACATCTAAAAGTGGCAAATGGTTAAATATCTCCCGCCGTCCAGACCTCGGCACCGCTGTGCTCCGCCTGGTCGGCGCGTCGTCGTCAATGAAGGAGGCGGCGCAAGGTCGGCCACGGCGGCGGTGGTAGGACGAGGGCGGCGCGGGTGTGAGAGGGGACGGCATGGACGGAAATAGCAACGAGGAGGACGGAAAGAGCAACCGAGTGGCATGGTTTCAATTTTAAAAATTTGCAGTGGCATCCAGCCGATAATGCGAATATGTATGTCATTTTTTTTTATTTGCCACATTTGCAGTGGCATGGATCCAATTAGCCTTAAAAAATGGCATGCAACGATACCATTTACTAATGCAGAAATAAATGAATAGATAAGTTACATGATAATCAATTGGGAAGACTAACAAATTTTAAGGGATGATCAAATTTTTAACCTAGCTATAGTTAAGTGTAAAAATGGTCACGGAAATTACCAATCGACCAAGTGTCGTTTCTGTATAAGGGGTACCATTCCGACCATTGCTACTTTTTGGCTATATATAATTTTTTTTTCTAATTTTGCTCTGTTTCGTATTAATGTCAACAGTGAGTAGTTTATTAAATGATAAATATAGTCAAATTTTTCCTCGCTATATTTAATAAAGAAATTCCTTACTAAAAATTAGGAGCATACCATCAATTTTAAAAACAGAAGAGGAGTTGGCAATATAGGGCTGTGGCTTCTCTCGTGAGAAGCGGGAAGTCACCTAGATGTTATAGTCTAGCAACACAAGGAATATGGTCAATTACCGGCCGATCGAGCTTTGTTTTTTAAATGATAAATATGGTCAAATTTTTTCTTGCTATAGTTAATAAAAAATTCCAGTCAATTTTAAAAAGAAAAGAGGAATATGATCAAATTACCGGCCCATCGAGCGTTGTTTATTAAATGATAAATATGGTCAATTTATTCCTTGATATAGTTAATAAAAATATTGCAATCAATTTTAAAAAGGAAAGAGGAGTTGGCAGTATAGGGCAGTGGGGCTTCTCTTGTGAGCACAAGGAATATGGTCAAATTATCGGTCGATCAAGTGTTGTTTATTAAATGATAAATATGGTCAATTTTTTCCTTGCTATAGTTAATAAAAAAATTCCAGTCAATTTTAAAAAGAAAAGAGGAATATGGTGAAATTACCGGCCGATCGAGCGTTGTTTATTAAATGATAAATATGGTTAAATTTTTCCTTGATATAGTTAATAAAAAAATTACAGTCAATTTTAAAAAGAAAAGAGGAGTTGGCAGTATATGGCAGTGGGACCGATCGAGTGTGAGTGTTGTTTATTAAATGATAAATATGGTCAATTTTTCCTTGCTATAGTTAATAAAAAATTCCAATCAATTTTACAAAGAAAAGAGGAGTATGGTCAAATTACCGGCCGATTGAGCGTTGTTTACTAAATGATAAATATGGTTAAATTTTTCTTTGATATAGTTAATAAAAAAATTGCAGTCAATTTTAAAAAGAAAAGAGGAGTTGGCAGTATAGGGCAGTGGGACTTCTCTCGTGAAGTCACCTAAGACATCATAATCCGGCGGCACGAGGGCCGTCCAGCCTAAAACGTAGGGACCTATACCCTCGATCCCCCAACAACGGCCAAACACTGCCAACTAACGGTGCACGAGATCCGGGGGGAGAGATATGTCCTATAACCCTTGATCCCCCAACAACGGCCAAACACTGCCAACTAACGGTGCACGAGATCCGGGGGGAGAGATATGTCCTATAACCCTTGATCCCCCAACAACGGCCAAACACTGCCAACTCCCGCCACCCACGGCTGGGTTAACAAGCTCGCACCACCGAGCTCAGCGGGAGCATCTCGATCGTATCATCTTTTATACAGGTCTAAGGCTACCTAGATTTTCCATGTGGTACAAAACTTCTCCTGTGCGTAAGACTTGCGCGTCTTATAAGGGCTTAAGCGCAGGCCCGGCCTGCACCACCCCGGCGGCTGCAGCGCCGCCTGGAACACCATGCCGACGAACAAAGTGGTCATCGCCATCAGGCATCAGCCACCGGCGGCTTTCGATCTCTCGCTGACACCGCTGGCTGACGTATCGCGCGCCATCACTGCCACCGCCGCTGAAGCCTGACGGCCGGCCGATGTCATTATGTCAATCGCCAGCCTGATGTTTCTATATGGTGCAATTGATTGACATAACTGGCTTAATCAATACACTAATCAACCTTGAATATACTCCTCAGCAGTAAATTGCGTGCATCTTTCGGCTAAGAAAAGAGAGATTAACCTGGACAGAACTGGCACAGTTGCTCTGCTGTTGGCTACAGATTGGCTCTCCAGACTCCACTTCTTTCTGAATCCACCGCCGGTCGATGATATGCAAACCTTGGATGATTGAATACAGTTTGGTACAGATTCTCATTCTGCCAAAGCTCAAGCTCAGCATGTACTTCACCTGCTCTGCTATTGTACCTTGTTCACGACTTCATGTGATAGTCTGTTGGCAAAAACTCAGGATCAAGCTACACACGAATCCCTGGAAATCGACAATGCTTGACGATGAACAGTGGAATAGAAGAACACACGCGAGGAGTTTTTGTGCTGCCAAACTTGCGCAGCTTTTTCTGTGTATTTAATCACCATTTATACAAAGCGAAAACGAGATCATGCGATCATGTAGATCGTGTCTCCGACTCTGTGCACTCCCACGAACTCCATTTGCACATGTGCCATCCCACACGGCGAAGAACGTGAGCGTACGACTCGCTACACTACGCCTCATCGTGAACACGCACGATTCCGGCTTTACAGGACGCAGCTCGATCCTTAACAACCAAGCCTCAATAAACGGAAGTAAAACTGACTCTAACAAACACCTTGCATGCAGCAAACAGTGCACGGTGTGGTGAGGAAGAAACAGAGCTCCTGAAACAGAGCTCCATAGCGCCAGCTTATATCATCAAGTCTAACATAGTCTAGCTAGTTTAGCTAGATATGATATTGCAGTTTTGGCAAGGGATACCGAACTAGTAACAGCAGAATAATTATGACGTAGGTGAAGATTTGGTGAAGTAGGAGAACAAACTCCGGTGGCTGCCTGAAAATGATCAAATATGGTGTTTTGATTGAGCACAAAAGATGGGGCACAGAGCTAGAGACCACATTGGTCATTAGTCATTACTGCTTCCTCTGATTCCCTTCACCCAAGTGTTTGTTTAGGTATTTGTAATTTGATTAGGAACTCAGCCTAACCCTCGTACACTCAAACCGTCCCTAAATTAATATTTACTGTCAACAAAAATAGGATTGTGGTGCCAACAGAACTCTGTTCAACTGCCCTGCTGTGTCTTTTAGTTTCTTTCTATCTGCTACTATGGCAGCATACTAGCTGCACAAACACACGCACAAAAAAAAGCATACTCCCTCCGTTTCAAAATGTTTGACACCGTTGACTTTTTAGCACATGTTTGACCGTTCGTCTTATTAAAAAATTTGTGAAATATGTAAAACTATATGTGCAAAATGTTTGACACCGTTGACTTTTTAGCACATGTTTGACCGTTCGTCTTATTAAAAAAATTGTCAAATATGTAAAACTATATGTGTACATGAAAGTATATTTAACAATGAATCAAATGATATGAAAAGAATAAATAATTACTTAAATTTTTTGAATAAGACGAATGATCAAACACGTACTAAAAAGTCAACGGTGTCAAATATTTTGAAACGGAGAGAGTATTTCAGAAGCATCACCATGTCTCTATTTGGTAGACTGGTATTTATCAAGAATAAATGGGCAATGTACCAATGCCAGCTTAAAACAACAGCAGCGCTTCAGCAGCATAGTTGTAGCACTTCTCTTCATGTAAACCATCCATACAACAGCTGCATAAAACAGCCCTCTAGAATGGAAGTAAGCAAACAAATCATCTAACATCAGAGCTAGGTTATCTAACATGGAATTCTTTTTTGTAAGAAACCATTACCAGACCTTGCTAGTTAAAATAAAAAATCATAAGAATAAAAGAGGAGTTGGGGCAGGATAGAGCCATGGCTTGTCTGTTGAGGCAATCTATCACCACAATTGGGCTGGGTTTAGATGCCATCCACAATCCTCCTAGGCCGAAGTCCAATGTAGCATAGTAACAGAAAGAAAAAATTCCATTTACCTCCCTCAACTATAGGCTGAGTTTGATTTGCGTCCCTCAACCATAGAACCGGATATAAGACTCCCTCAACTATTAAAACCAATGCAAATTAACTCTCTCGACGGTTTTTATTAGGGGTGGCAACGGGGCGGGTTGGATAGGAACATCCCCACCCTATTCCTCTGCGGGTTTCCCCGACCCCAGCCCGGAGGGATGAACGGAGCGAAATCAATCTTCATCCACGGTCCTGCACAGACTCAAATCTTCCTCCAATCAACACAACACAATGAGCAATAGTAACACAACAAACTGGGATAAACAACACATATTTTGAACCTAGGGAAAGAGTCAGATCAAATTACAAATACAAGCTAGAAAACCCCAACTCACAATGAAATCAATTGAGCACCAAAATATGTTCAACACAATAAAAAATAGAACACCACATCAGCGGCTACAAAGTTGGCTAGGGGCTGGATGGCGGCTGGCAGCGCGGTGTCTAGGCGACTCAGAGTAGGTACAATAGCAGGCTATAAGCCGGCTATAACCATATATCGAGAAGAAAAGAAAAGAGAGAGAAAAAAGTGGGCTACAGATTTGTAGCTGGCTACAACACGGATTCCAAGATGTTATGTGTGTATGGGAGGTGGGACCGGATATTAATGGTGTAGTATATTTTTATAGTTAACTATTGTACGAATGGGCTATTAGATTGGCTATAGATGTTTTAGAGCCAATAGTTAGCTATACTATTGACCTTGCTCTCAGTGAGGAGGAGGCGAGGCGGCACCGCGAAGAGTCTCCGTCCGACAAGGAGGCACGCCGCGGAGTCGACGACCAACGAGGAGGCATGGCGGCACGACGAATAGAGATTAACCGACCTGGACAGAATTGGCAGGAGTTGTCTGCATAGATCGACGAGATGTACAATCCTTGAATGATTGATTACGGTTTTATATACGACGCCATTGTTATGTACTCTGCTCATGCATCTTCTCCTGCTCTACAATTCTAAGTTGTTCATGTCACAGTTTCGCTAGAATTGGCAAGACTAGAGAAGCTGAGTAGCTGACCAATACCCAGCCACAAAACTGCTAGCAGCAAAATAATTAAGACAAGAGACTCTCTAGAAAATATTTAGTGAGGTTCAGCGAGGTGTAAAATTAACAAGAGACCCGGGAGCTGCCTCGATCCACCGCTGCGTCAGAATATTCAAGCCGTCCTGTTCTTGCAGCCACTCGCGGCCGAAGCCACCAGCACCACCAGCTGACGTGTCATCGCGGCAGCCTGACGGTCGATGTTCTGTACGACGGTGTACTCTGCTCATGCACCTTCACCTGCTCTGCTCTACAATTGTAAGTTGTTCACTAGAATTGGCAAGTCTAGAGAAGCAGAGTAGCTGACTAATACCCAGCCACCAAACTGCTAACAGCAGAATAATTAAGACAAGAGACTCTCTAGTGAAGATTTAGTGAGGTTTAGCGAGGTGTGAAATTAGGAGGAAGCTACCCATTGGACGTCCGATGCTCCAAAAAAAATCGGATGGTCAAATATTGCAGTTGACCAACAAGTGAAACATTAAGTTATATAGGGTGAAACAAAAAAATCAGCAACTAAAACATTTAAATATTTTATGAAACATGGTGAAGATACATGTTGAAACATGTCGTTGTCACGTATGAAACAATAAGTATTAACAGATTGAAACATGTGTTTTTCTTTTAACAAAATATAATCATGCGATATCTTGTTATAAAGATTTAATTAAAACGAATACAATGGTGTGATCGGATCATGGATTGGATAAATAATTTAAGAGAAAAATCATTTTGAAGCTTGCTAAAATACATGCATGTGTGCATAGATGAGTTGGAGAGAGAGTAGTAGCAGGTAGTTTTAGGAATTTTATGAAACACACTGAAGACACACGTTGAAACATATCACTATCACGTATGAAACATTTTATTTTAACGGTTTGAAACACATGTTTTTCTTTTGACATAATATAATCATATGATATCTTGTTGTAAAGATTTAATTGTAACGAATACAACGGTGTGATCGGTTCGTAGATCGGATAAGTAATTTAGAAGAAAAAATATTTAAAGAGATGAGGAAAGAATGAAAAGAAACAGTTACGTATCTATGATGCAGTGAAATGGTTCGTCCGTAGGATAGATGAGGTGTCCGATATTTGTGTTTCTTCGGACGTTCCGTACAAAGCGTTTTCCGTGAAATTAACAAGAGACCCCGGGAGCTGCCTCGATCCGCAGCTGCGTCAGAATATTATTCAGGTAGCTGAAAATTAGCACCACTGGTGTTTCGGTTGAGCGCAAAATAAGGGGCAGAGATAGATATCACTATGATCATTACTGCTTCCTCTGATTCCCTTGGCCTAAAGTGTTTGATTAGGAATTTCTATATCACCATCTTTCCTTGGTCTTGTACACCCCATAAATTATATTGTCGATCTTAAAAATCAACACCATCCCAATCCCGTCACCCTCTCGTCAACGCGGCGCAGGCAGCGCCCTCCTCCTACCCTCAATGGTAGGCCATGGCGTCGGCCGTGGGGGATGTGAGTGTGACACTCCTCTCGTAGCGCAAGGTGGTGAAGATCGCCGACCAGCTCACGGGTGCGTCAGATCTGCTCTCCCTTTGTGGGGCGAGGATGACTCCTTGTCGCACTGCCACTAGTTGTGCCCTCCGTCTTTGCGCCGAGGCCTGTACCTCTTCCCCACCATCACCTGTGTTGGGCCTCCTCGGCAGCCTCCATGAGTGGCCGCCGTCGGGCAGTCCCCTCCACATCCGTGATGACCTCAGCGCACCCGTCGGCCACCTCCACCTCTCTCCAAGCCCTCTCTGCTCTCTAGTCTGTCTGCGAGCGTCGGCTCCCCCACTTCCATGGGCACCTCCTAGCAAGCGCCAGCCTCAGGTGCAGCAGGTCTCAGCGGCGATGACAAACACGACGAGCTGCTAGGGATTGGCTTTGGGGCTAGGGCTGGTGAGGTGGCGAGCGGCGGGTAGAGATGGATATCGACTGAGATGAGTCAAGGAAGAGGAGACCAAGAGAGGAAGAAGCATAACTGCCATGTGTGTGTCACGTAGGACAAAAACCGCTCCAAAGCGAGTCAAGGGGGCAATCCGTTCAGTATGAAAAGTTGAGGGTGAAGGATGTTTGATTTTGTGGTTTATGGGAGTAATTCGTACTCACACAATAGTACATAGGGGTAATTCAGACTTTTTCCTATAGCATTGGATAGTGATCTTTAAAGCTTTTTCCGTCCAAGCCACATATCGTCTCGTAAACGAATTTGAGTTCCATTTTTCAACAGAAAAGAACCTGGACACAAAATTCATGTTTGACCTTCATCAAACCTAACAGAAAGGGAGAATCGCTTGATTTCTTTTCAACTAAAGAAATAATTTTCTTCCATCAAATTTGTTTCAAAGAATATTTTGCCACACCCCTTCCTCATTTATTAACCTGAATAACCGTTTGTGGAGCAAACATCTCATTCAAGTTTAGAATACCCAATCCACATTGACAAATAAATTCTTGATATATTATAATCAGGTTTTTAAAAAAAAATTCCCCAAAGGATCGTAAAAAGGTTAACATAAATATTGGTACGCTCCTCAACATTGAATTAACAAGAGTTGGATTACTACCTGCAGATAATAATTTGCTCTTCCAACAACTTAGCTTTTTTTTTCTTTTTTTTAGATAATAGCTTTTTTTTTTCTAAAATATCTCCTCTACTTCTTTCCAATCATTATTTAGGTCGATCCCCTAAGACCTAGGTTTTAGTGTGTTAAACCCATTTGGCACATTTAGAGTTTGGATCGATTGTAGTGATTAAATCCGTGGATGTTTTTGTGAGTGGAAAGAATGTGAAAATAAGAATGCTCCATGAATTTAAAAAGAAAAGTGGAGTTGGACAGGATAGGGCCGTGGCTTCTCTCATGATCAATTGTAGTGATCAAATCCGTGGATGATCGTGGAAAGGGTGTGAAAATAAGAATGTACCATGAATTAAAAAAAAAAAAGAGGAGGGACAGGATAAGGCCATGGCTTCTCTCGTGAGTAGATAGGGAGTCACCTAGACGTTTTTGTTAGGCGGCACAAGGGCCGACCTGAAGACAACGCTAAAGTACTCACAAACTAGTTGCAACCTAACCTCAATTTCAATTGGGTAGGTGCTTGGATGAACATCCACAATCCTCCTGGGCCAACGTCGGATATTGAATGCTAGCATCCGGCACGAGACCCAGGGGAGAAATATCTCATATATACCTCGATCCCCCAACAGCAGCCAAACCCTGCCAACTCCCGCCCCCCGTAGCTGGGATTACAAGCTCGCACCACCAAGCTCGGCGGAGGCATCTCGATCGTATCCTCTTTTATACCGGTCTAAACCGATGTAGATTTTCCATGTGGTACAAAACATTGTTATTATGTGTTACGCGTGTAATAATATGGGCTGTGGCCGAATTAAACACAGGCCGGCCCGCAGTACCAGTAATCATATCTGGTCTTATTTATGTTTTATCTCATCGTGATTTTCCAGAATCAATGTGTCCTTGTGTGGTTTGGATACAAATTAAGCTAATGACCCAATTTTGCATAGACGCGTTTACAATCTTGAAACCCAGCTGCAACCATGGCCGGCGTCGCCTCCCCGAAACGGCAGAGCAAGATTGCACCTGACGAACAAGACGGTGACGGCGGCCACGACGGTGCCGACGAACGGTCCATGAGCCGGCCGGTAGTCGTCGGCGGCGCAGAGCGCGAACGTCGCCGCGGCGAACAGCGCGACGGCCGTACGTCATCATGTTGGTGATCAGCCTCGCGCGCGGTGACCCTCCTCGACGCGCATCCACCGCCGACAGCGAGCAGCATCAGGGAGCACGGCGAGCGCGCGACGTGGCGAAGGTGCAGGTGTTGACGATCAGGTACAGCATCGCCTTCCCGGCCTGGTCCATCGTGACGGCCGCCGCCGACGGATCGGCGGCGAGCAGCACCGCGAACCAGTCCCCCCTGGGCCTCGGCATCCACCCCGGCGGCTGGTTCTTGAATCCACGCCTCGCCGCCGCCGCCACCAGCACCACCGGTTTTCTCACTAACACCACCGGCTGACGAATCTCCGGCGACGGCGGCGGCAGCCTGACGGCCGATGTTCTGCACGACGGTGGGGCCATTGAGAGGGACCTGGATCGTTGTGTCGCCGATGTCAATCACCAGCCTGATGTTCTACACGACGCAATTGATACACACACATAATAATTAGCTAAATTAATGAACTAATCACCATTAAACATACTAATCAACACATTATCTTAAAAAAGCACGTAGTATTTATGTATAGTCTATATGAATAAAGTTTATATAGTATGGCCGTATGGCCTCAAATACACGTGTGGTCCAAATGGTATGAAGAATCTTGATGTGGCCTCAAATATACCATTTATGCCACACCACCCATTTGATCTAACGCTAGTTTCCAAGTTTCCACTACACATGTGGATTCCACCACATATTTTCCCATGCAAGTTACCTAAAAGAATCAACATTCTTCAAGGTTTGTATTGTATTGCTATGAATATAAATGACATGATACCAATTAAGATTCTCCTATTTCGAAGAACCGCGGACGAAATGGAAGAACCATGGATGGTAAGCAAACATGATATTATTTTTCATCATGTACTAAAGTGACTTAAGATCTCATTGTCATATTTTCAATAGCTAAGAAAATATTTCTTTTTCTGCGAGAAAACAAAGAGAAAATACGAATAGTGATGCATGCATAAATATGCTGGTATATGAGATCTTAAAAGAACAATTGTAGGGCGCATGAATCTAGTAATTTTTTTTAGGAAACATGTTCACCTATGGGTCAATGGGAGGTACTATAGATAAACAAATTCAGTGATCGCCGATATGAAAAACACAAAGATTTGGCACAGCTTTAATTAGATCTAGATCAAATATGAGAGTATATCAATTCCTCAATACTCAAAGTTACCAGAAAATTGAAGTTGTCATATTTGTGATATGTGATACATTAGCATATGAAGCTTCACTACTACAGAAAACCACTTCGGTGTCAGTTGGGAACCGGTCATAGGTGCCGGATATCCCAACCGACACCTAGTTGGCGGTACGTTTGACCTCGATCATCGATGTCGGATCTATAACCGACACCCATGACACACCTATATAGAAGTATAGGTGCCGATTCTTAAATCGATTGCCACATGGATGATCTTATATGTGTCGGTTCTTAAATACTACCGGCACCTATAGAAGCATATAAGATGCCGGTTGTTGACTAGGCAGCTAGGACACGTGGCAAAGATTATAGGTGTCGGTTTGTAAAAAAACCGGTACCTATATCTTGGCAGGAAAACCAAATAAAAATGGTAGGACCTACCAATTTCACATACAAATCACACAATAACAGAAATTCGCATCCATTCGCCAATATACAGCCACTTCATGAACATACAGCCACATCATTATTCATCCAAACTCTATTCAATTCCACGTCCATTCGTCAACATACACACATTCATTCACATTGGCAATATCCAAATTGACATCAGTTCCATATCCACATCCATAACCCCATCCTATTTATGGTCTCAGCTTTGACTTGAGGGACGCTCGCCTCTGCCTCTTCCCTCCCTCCTGGCAGGCAGTGCTGCACCTCTTTGCTTCCCCTCACTCCCCCGGCCTTACAAACCGCTCAGTTTCCCTCCACCTTCGCTGGATCCAGCCAGTGCAACCTCAGCCCGCTAAGCCACGTGATGCTAAGGGTCACGAGCAGGCATAGAGGGGATCATTGGTATTCACATATGAATACCTATATTATTTTTTTTAAAAAATAGCTATCAATCTAAGCATAAAAATATATTGTACAATTAATTAGTTAGCAGGTTTTGCACCCATTCAATGTGTTCTGTGTTAGATAACCTTATGCCCCACGTTAATTATTGCTGATTATTTTTTTAATAAATACATCTTGTTTTTCATCAATGATATATTTTTATAGATGTTATAGTACAAAATCTTCAATGCCCATCCTTAAGGGTGTGTTTGGATAATGGAAAATGGAGGGTGGAATTAGGATTGAGAAATGAATAAAGGGTTAGGATTAAATGGAAAAGGGAGAATTAATGGTTAGGATTTAAATATGGGTGGGAAATCATTTTCCTTTCCCATTTGCCAAACACTACCTGAAGTTACTGAATTTGGTCTTGGTGGTGATGCAGGCTGATCCAGAGTTCCGGCCGTCCATGTCGGAGGTGGTGCAGTCGCTCCTCCGCTGCGTGCAGCGCACCATCAGCAACAGGGGGATGGCCGGATACTTAAGCAACTCACAGCGGAGCGACATCTCCGATTGGTGATGGTGATGCACTTCACCGAATCATTGCCGACTTTGATTGAGGTTTATCTGAAGCAAAACTGCCCGTCAAGTCGTTCGTGCCATTGTACAAAAAAGAAACGGCTTTGAGGTTAAGAGTAATCAAATTGGTTAATTTTTAGAGAAGACGGCAAGAATGCGTTATTGTATTCTACTTGTAGTGTATACTGTACTGATATGTTCTTCCCACTTTGTTTTGTTTTTATCGCTCTAAGGAGCACATGTAAAAGTCTGATACTGGAGTAGATAGTTAGTAAATGAATACACATGTAAAAGGCCTCTCTACCTAGCCACCTAGGTAACAGCAAATTCAGTAACAAGCATTGCTGACAAAGCATGAATTCCCTTTTGAAAGATGACAAAACATGAATTCACAAGCTCAATGATCACTACTTATGAGACCAAATCTCACAACACTGCTAAAAACAGCCGTTTCCTAGCAACAGAAGATCCAAGCTTAACTAGCGTACTATAGATGAATTTGCAGAACTCATCTAGTCTTGCACATAGTACCCAAACCGAGTATACATTGTCACACAGATTACAGGGCTGCTACAACAAAATGAAATGGGTGCACTCAATCACTGCAGCATGACATTGAAGTTTGAACATACACTAGGGGGTACATTGCTAGGGGAAGTATTTCACATCGCAGTGGCCATGATAGTTTCATTTCCTCTGCACACTCTACTCAAAACTTTCCTACAGGAGAAAAAAGATGTTCATATTAAGTAACAGAACAGATGAGATACATCCAGGCATTTTCAATGGACAATGTAGATTACCTGCATGGTGCAACCTCACAAACTTTTGTCAGTTTAAATGCAAGCTGTGCAATGGCAATTCTGATTGCAGGCTCTGTAGATCCACTTGTTGCAGCTTCCTCCAATAAAGCAAGGAACTCCTTTTGTGCTCTCACAGACACAAAAAGTTGACTTGGCTTATAAATCATGCTCAAATCCGCTACCTAGGACAACAATAAAACCCACAATATGAATAAAGCGTATAAGCTTTCTTGGCATTAGCAGTTATTGAGAAACATTAATAGACTACAAGTGAACTTACCTGTTGAAGCCAAGGCAGTGCCAAATCAAACATTTTTTTATTCAGAAACTGGCCAGCTATAACCCTCAAAAGTTCACTTGTTGTTTCACGTGACAATTTCTCAAGAACAGGTCCAGTTCTATCCATTACGTCAATCAGATAATCACAGTCACCACTGTTCAGGGCTTCTACATATGCAGACTCCATGTCATCATTACCATCAAATTCTTTAGAAGCACGCAATGCATTTTGCAGCTCAGGCTGCTCACAGGAATTGGTAAGTGAAACTGGAAAGTTTCCCTTAACCCCTGATGCTCGAGTCCTTGCTGAGCTTGGAACATATCTTCCCAGAGTATTTTCCGATCTCACAACCCCAGGCTTTCTAGTTTTGTCATGAGTATGACTCTTTAGAAATTCCCCCTCTTTTACACCCATGTTTAAGCCCTTTGATGGTTGATCTTGCATCCACTTTTTCTCTTGTTTCAAATGAGGAATTGGTGGTGGCTTATAGTTAGCATCCACAGATGATCTAGGTGTAGAAGTAGAAACCCTCGGTGAAGAAGTGGCACTTTGGTTCTTAATAAACTTGGAACCAGGAAGGTGATAGCGGCTTTCACTTTGAGTAATTGTGTACACAGTTTTGTCTACAGCATTCTCCAAATTATGCACTTTCATGCTTAATACTGACATGTTCTCCACTGAGTTAGACATGAATTGCTGCACAGTGAAAGAAAGTAAGCAATTAGGACAATATTTAGGACCCCCCCTATACTTTCATTACATAATTGACTTGTGCAGTGCTCTTTCCTACACGATATTATGGAGGATAGCAAAAGACAATCACTGGTATGAGTTGATGCCTATTGTCATTATCAATTTCCCTTTTTGTTTAATCTGGCAATGGACTTATATATACAGGTAACTGAAATGCACAGAGCTTATTGATTTTCAAACAATATAATTTCCCTCATAACTTTAATCAAAACCTTGCTATTACATTCTGAAGAAAAACCATTGCTGAACTTAACAATCAGATCACATATATAAACATTTTTCCAGAAACAACCAAACTATAGAGAGTAGAATAAAAAAAACAACACAAAATAACAAGAATTACCTGCAACATATCAAAGATATTTGCTTGCTTCCTCTCCATCTCTTGAAGCTGCTTCCTGATATGAGATAGTTCTTTCATTGCACTCAAACAGCAAGTATGTGTCCCATGTGAAGTGATATCTGTAACAGTGGAGTCTATGCTCTTACTCTTTTGAGCCCTGGGGAATTGCTCAATGTCTCTTGCAGAATCACAATCCTCAACGCATTCCTGAGCAGAAGTGACATGCTTTGTCTCACAACTCCTGCTGGCTACTTCTGACATAGAGGAGCAATCTTGTTTATCATCCATGGGGTCATACTCATACTTGCTGTCATTGTCTACGATTTCATATGGACTTCTATTTGAACCCTTTAGCATGGAACCATTGCCAGACACCTTTTCTTCAAAATCAACTAATGGTATCATATTCTGCTTAGGAACAGATATCTCAACATGCCAATCGCTCAACTTCGAGCGTTGCTGATTTGCAGCATTATTCAGGGCTATTTTATTGATAGACAGAGGAGATCTCTTCTTTGATGAAGTAATAGAATTGCCACTGATTGCAGAAACAGAAGATGCAGGATCAACTCTCCTGAAAGAAGTATCTCGTGATCCACCATCATTTATACTTCTACCATCATGATGGTCACCAAAGAAGTTTTCTGCCATAAATGAAATCAATAAACAAAAAAGGGAGAAATTTATGTGGCTGATGTAAACTTCAAACAGATTCTATGTTAAGCTCGTAAAGGACTAACAAGAAAATTTTAAGAAAAAAGACCATAGAGATCTGGAAATCTGGGAAAAAAATCCTGATCCTTGGACAGACCTAAGCAGTAGATAGACTTGGCATGCAACAAGCAACATTGAATAGCAAATCATTGATAAACCCCTTATCTTTTGGGGTCAATGCACTAGTTCTCAAGAAACTAAAAAGTATTATGAGAGTACAAATTGCTAAAAAAAACAAAGGGATTAGTATTGTCAACAAGCTTCAGAAAGTAGTATCCAATCTCTTCTTTTAATTTGCAGAAGTCAGAAGATCACACCAGGCCAAAA
>CM020186.1:9401285-9443578 GCA_009805545.1 Oryza longistaminata | reverse complement strand
TATAGTTGATGTGCCATCAATATTGAAGGGAACAGCAAAATTTGAAGGCAGGAATGCCTGCCTCAAATTTTATATAAGTATAAATTAAATACACGGATTTTAATAAAATATTTTTATGGACTAATCTAATATATCATGGTCTTCCGATATTTCTAAAACAAATATTTGATTTTTATTATAGTGAAAATTTTCAAGTTTTAACCAATAAACCATGTGTGCAAAAGGACAGGTGTTATTCAACCGGAGGAATAGTGCACATTTCTAAACTAGTGGAAAAAAATAAAAGACTATTACATCACTCTTGAACAAAACACTTCAAGGAAGGATATTTATTATTCCATTTTCACGTTGACAATATATCAGCTTCATTAAAACTTTTCAAAAGTCTAGAACAACTGCAAATTAAAGTACATACAACAAGCAGAAGTAATTAAATCCGAAACATTTTTATAGATACTATTCATACGAATCCGGAGATCGCTACGCATGACTCGGTCGGAGCACGCTCGCGCTCTCATCGAAGCGGATCGCCCCCGATTGGTCGACGGACGACCTGCACGTCGTCGCGCCAGCTGCCGGCGACGTGAGGGACGGCCGGGCACCGCGGCGTCGCCGGGCTCGAAGCGATTGCGTGGCCACCTCGAGGTTCCAGTTGAGGGGCGAAGGACGGCCATCCTGCCAGCGCCATCTCCAGCTCGCCTCCCGGTCTCCGTGCGCGGCGCCGAGCCGCGGAGCAGCGACGCCAGCGCGGCGGCGCGCGGCGAGGCTGTCCGGGGTCGTCGCCGGGCGCCCACACGGCGAAGGATCTGGGCGGCGATCTGCCCCTGCTGCTGCGCGGCGCGGCCAGCTGCGCCCTCTTGGCCCGGAAGCGATGCTGGAGGTCGGTGATGACGTCGTTCACCGAACATCAGCTCGCCATGGCGGCGTCGGCGGCGCTCCTGCAGCTCGAGGCGCCTCCACCCGTGTCGCGTTGCCGCCGTACGCGCCGGACGGGCTCCCCTTAGCGGAGGAGCTCCTCCAGGTGTTGGATCGCCGACAACGGCACCGCCTCGGGGACGCCGGGCGCAGCAGCGAACGGCTCCGGCGGAGGGCGGAAACAGATCGGGCGTCGTCGGGGCGTTAGGCGTACGGCGGAACGACTGCAGCGGTCGCTTGCTTTCGTGGTACACTTGCCCCTCGAGCCGCTCCACGAGATCCGCAGGTAAGGCCACCGTCGCCGGGTCGACGGCCGCCGCTCCATGGCGAATCAGACGTGTGAAGCTGGCGCGCCATGGGATCGTATCGTCGGAGTGATCGATCAGCGAGAAACCAGTCAGCAAAATCGAGAGAATCGGGATGTTTCGAGCTGACAACATTCCACTCTACTATCGACTCAGAAGCAAAATGAGCACGAAGTCGGACTCGAGTGATAATCGAGTCCCACGACCCGTATAGGTCTCGTCCAAGGGCAAGCCGGAAGCGAAGCGAGCCAGATAGCGCAGGCGTCCTGTCAGACGCGGCGCGAGGTGGGGGAGAGATTTCGATCGAGAGAGTTACGAACAGGACCTAGCGAGCTTGAAGGGAAAAAAAAACAGCAAGATACAGCAAGATCGGACAGTGAGATCGATCAGCTGATTGTCACTTCCGCGTATCTCTACCTATCCAAAGCAAAATCGAAGCTAGTTCCGAGGATAGAGGGACCGGACGACGAGGGCGTACCATAGGTCGTCGCCGCGCCGAAGGCAGGCAGCGTCGGCGCGCGGCGGCGGCGGGGGAGGAGAGATGGGCGGTAGGGTTTGGACGGAATGGGGAATGGCAGGGAGGTGGCCGTGTGGGGAAGGAGGAATTTAAAGCGGCGGAGGACACGGAAAGCGAGGGATGTGTGTCAGGGATGATCGAAGCCAGCTCTAGCGCGGCGCGGCGCGGGCGGATTTTTTCACGTTTTGTGTCGGTTTTCACTTTTCGTCTATCATAGTCCTCAGCCCACGATCTTGCGTGAGATTGTCGTGCTATACTACGGAGGTCGCGGACCCCTCCTCTCTTCTTCAAGTTCTTCGATCTTTCTATCAGTTCCAATT
This sequence comes from Oryza longistaminata, assembly GCA_009805545.1. Classification (NCBI taxonomy): domain Eukaryota; kingdom Viridiplantae; phylum Streptophyta; class Magnoliopsida; order Poales; family Poaceae; genus Oryza; species Oryza longistaminata. The sequence continues at coordinate 9,441,521 of CM020186.1, read as the reverse complement.
CTCATCGATCTCTTCCTCAATTCTCGAAGCGTTCACTACCATCACATGTCGTCGCGGCGGCGCGGCCGGAGGTGGCGGCGCGGGCTAGCCGAAAACGGTGGAATGGGACGGGGATGATACGCATGTCGATCTCCGGCGCGCGGCCGGCGAGCTCTGAGCTAGCCGAGCTCGATCGATCTGTGATCATGAGCAATTTAATTTCTGGGTGTCTGTCTGTTCCAACTTGTGGTTTTACTTTCTCTCGCACTTGCAGGAAATAATCATGTACTACACTTAAGTTCTTAATTTCTCTCGGTTTAATTTTTGGGCGGGTTAAAAATTACGGAATAATAATTAACAAGGTTTTCTATGTGCTTTATTAATTATTATTAATCTTTCATCTTTTCGAATATATGATATACTTCACCTTTCTATACAATGAGGCGAGGTGTAGTATACAAGATCAAAGAATATATCGCAATCAATTCATAACTTCAGACTTCAGGGGACTTCAGGGCCCTCGATCTGGTGTGTATTCCAGGATAAATTGATTACGAACAGTCAGGTTAATATATATGGGGCTACATTCAGGCGTAGTGTTTTTCTGTTGCTGAATTCTGGAGGCAGTAGTGTTTGACCTCTTTTTAAAATTTAATTTCTATCAGGTAATTGAAGGTAGGGGCCGCAACTAATCATAATTTGTGTACCTAAGACGACATATACAGCTCACTAGGCGAACCCATAAAAATTACTGGGGATCCTCGTGATATAATTTTAGACCAATTTTGATTAATGTAACGATTAATATGATTAAAATAACTAGAAATAAATAACAAGCTCCGGGTAGTTAAACTGCCTTACAAATCCAAATCCCATACATAATTTCATAAGCTAATCGTTCGATTTATCTGTTGCCATATGATGTTTGAATAAATTGATTTCTCCCGCACCGTTTGTTTTGTCATAAAAACATTACTCCCTCCGTCCCATACCATATGGGGTTATACCCTTTTGAAAAAAAAATAGCAAAACGATATGTGATGATACAAATTGAATATGTTAGGGAATAAAGAAGTTCAAAAGGTAGTAGGTTAGGGAATAGACAATTACAAAAGTGGGTAGGTGGGGAATAAAGTAACATAAAAGTTGGTAGGTACAAAGACTAAAGTACTATCTCATGAACCCAAAATATATCGCTTATATTATTATTTTTTTTAAGGTAAAAGGCACAAGATCTTGCTTTTAGTATAGAAAGCAAATGTGTTTTTTCGGTTGATGGCATACATTTTGTCAGCGCAATATGGGGCATACAGATCGCCCAACAAACATTCGGACAACTAGCAACAAATGTAGTACATGTGAGTCCATGACGACTTCCATCATTTCGCAAGGCGATTGATCGACTTGCGCTAGATCTTATTTAACTTGATGGACACATGTTAGTACTGAATTAATTAATGTTCATCCATTAATGTTCATCCAGGGTTGTGAGGGTAGATATCATTTTTCATGGTACATCTTAATAAGATATGGAATAGCTGTTTCTAGAAAATAGAACATACACTCAGTACCTTTATGATTACAGCTTCAAACATTACCAAGTAATAAGGACCAGATTTTCTGAATTTTCATCAATGAATTATTCATGGCATTAGTCTCGTCCCAAACAAATTAATGGCAGCGGTGTGAGCAGTGAGCAAAATCATCGTTGTTTTGCATTATTACTGTCATGGAATGCAAAATTTCTTGAACATCTGCTGATAGCTAGATATATAGCTAGCAAGATACACACCCTTTTTCCTGTCAACAATCATATGCGCGCATGGTTAGTTAGAGGGAAGATCGAGATACCAGTTAATTGATCGATATTAAATTTGGATAACAAAGTTCTCACCAGAATTATATCTATGCACATCGTTATCCAAAGAAAACATAGAAGACATACAAAATTAATTTCCTTAGGGACTTCATTTTAGTTAGTACTATATGTAACAATATTGTCGTTACAACATGCATATGAGATGCTGAACAGCAAGTTAAAAGTTGCAGGGTTTAATGAGTGGAAATGATTCAGCTGTGTAGATAGATATATGGAACATATTGGCTCTGATTTACACAAAGAGCTGCCACCATTGATATGATATTAATTTAAGGGGCTGTCTACATGGCATTTGACAGAAAAACACCTCACAAATCATGCGAATTCTAGACCATTGGATCGCTTTAAGATTCGTGCTGGCATATCTAACCCTAACCCCTCTCCCTCCCCCTCGTCATTCCAGGCCGCCGCCGCCTTCTCTTGCGCGTGCGCTGCCTCCGCCGCCGCCCCACGCGCCGCCGCGCCAAAAACACAATTATCTGTCCCAACGTTGCAATACTCCTGTACACGATTATGTTTCCAGACCATTACAAACCCATGTGGCTATACTAGGTCCATCGGTATATATCATAGCAATGCTTATTTTTCATGGCCTTTGCTGCCAGTGGCGAATTAAAACAAAAATTACCTGGTGTCCCATATAATATAATGTTGTATATATATAATGAACTAATACTCCAATAATCAGGCTCTACCACTGAGAATGCATGTTTAACTAGCACTAGGAGACATATGATCTTTAGTACCGGTTCTCAACCCCTATTAATTCCGGTTGTAGCAACCGAGACTAAAGTTCTTGATTTTTAGTACCAATTCAACCCCTATTAATTCCGGTTGTAGCAACCGAGACTAAAGTTTTTGATTTTTAGTACCAGTTGAAGGAACCGGTACTAAAGATATATACTAAATCAAAAAATATGTGGAATGTGGGATTTGAACTTAAGATCTGTCACCTCAGCCCTCATGTGCGTTACCATCCCACCTACTACACACATCTGACTTGGATAGAGATGCTTTCTTTTGAACTAACCTTGAAGACATCTTTAGCACCGGTTGGTAACACCAAATGGGACTAAATCTTTACAATACCGCACAAGATTGGCATCCACAATATCTACCTATCTCCCATGTTGGCCCTCTGTAGCAAGAAGTTCCCTCAGCTCTCATGGCAGAATGGGTGTACAAAGATAATGTCATAACTATATCCGTTGAAGTTAGACTCAGACAATGATGTTAAATGCAATATGTCGATTCTGGAAATTGGAGATAAATTTATGAGGGAACGCAAGACCTAAGAACTAATGGTGACACAGAAAGAATTTTACAGAAGGAATTTTTATATAGGGCTAGGCCTTCACGAGGAGGTAATACCCTACATCATGTTTCTAGATTGGATTATTGCTTATATCTAGGGTTGACAACACGGCAGGAGTATGCGCGTGTATAGCTAACCCTTACATGAGATATCCGGATCCCTTTATATAGACATAAGGAACCGGGTTACAAGGATTTGGTTTAACAAGCTTAGTCGGATCACTTGCCATCCATACATGCTAGATACTCAGGATGGAGATTTATATCTTATCTTCCCATCATCTTGGATTACAAGTTAACTCTCTATACCCGGGTACACAAACCCACTGCTTTGGCCCAGTCGGCTTGGCCCATCATGGTGGTACTCAGTCCCGTGTATTTCACACAGTCCATTTGATAAATTCGTTTAAACTCTAGAGTACTATTTTAAAATGTTTGAGTTATCATTGAATTATATATATAGGTTTAATAACCCCTTTTATTTATTAATAATGTAGTCGTATTGCTTACAATATGTTTTCCGCATGCTAATGCAGTAATGCTACCTTGTCAAATTATCATGTTAAATTTTTTAGATAAAGTCTATGTCATGTGTTTATGTTTATTCTTTAGATAGTGGCAAAAAAGTGTCTCTCCAATTAATGTTTTTTTGTTTAGATAATGGAAATGTGTGTATCATATTTGTCTTTTAAGATAATAGGGAAAAGTGTATATCCTATTAAAATGTTTTGCTTATATAATGGGAAAATGTATCTCATGTTTATGTGCATACACATCTTTAATTATTTATAGCTTAAGAAGCACTCTTCTCATAACCCTCCTAGAAAGCATTGTTATTTGCCCACCGATTTTATCCAATCAATTTCAAAGTCAAGATAATTGTAAAGCTATACATTAAGCAAGTATTCAACAAACAAGCCTCCAGCTATGGCATGGCCTCCAGCTAGGCCCCTCTTCCTCGGCCTCCTCCATGGTGACCGAGCTGCTCCGCCAAGCCTAGGAGGCAATGTATGCAGGCTCTCCACAGCCACCGCACGCATGGCCTCCTCCTCGGCTCGGTTGAGCTCCTCAAGCAGCGAGACAGCGGCAGCGAGATGGGCATGGTCACGATGGTACTCCCCTGTACATCATGTCATCTGCGGGTGTGAGCCCACATCAAGCGTTAAGCTGCGCTGGTAGGACTGGCTAACGGCTGCCACTACGACAAAAGCAACGGAAAAGGACGTTTACCTAGAGATGGGATTTTTGTCGTCTCTGTATTTGGAACCCACCCGAGAACGAAGTCGTTTTGAGAGACGTTCTAAATAACGTCTTAGATTGGAGTGTGTTACTCTTTTGTGGCATTATGTTGATGGCAATATTACAGTACGATGTTATCGTACGATATATGTATATGTGACACGCCTCAATTATTCATAACGACACATCATGAGACACAGGGATAGTCGTAGAGACGTTATTGGATCCATCCATAAAAGTGTCTCAACCAATGTAGAGATGCGATTTTGATGTCTCAAATCTGCTAGAGATGCTTTACAAAATGACTACAATTTTGAGACGGTCTCAACGGAGACACTTCCGAGACGCTTTGAAGAAACGACTCTGTATATGTGCAAGGACGGTATAAAGCGTCTCTAGGACCTAAATAAGATGTCTTTAAATGCATGTTTTCTTGTAGTGTGCTAGGGTTTTGGAGATAAGATGTCTTTAAATGCATGTTTTCTTGTAGTGTGCTAGGGTTTTGGAGATAAGATGTCTTTAAATGCATGTTTTCTTGTAGTGTGCTAGGGTTTTGGAGATAAGATGTCTTTAAATGCATGTTTTCTTGTAGTGTGCTAGGGTTTTGGAGATAAGATGTCTTTAAATGCATGTTTTCTTGTAGTGTGCTAGGGTTTTGGAGATAAGATGTCTTTAAATGCATGTTTTCTTGTAGTGTGCTAGGGTTTTGGAGATAAGATGTCTTTAAATGCATGTTTTCTTGTAGTGTGCTAGGGTTTTGGAGATAAGATGTCTTTAAATGCATGTTTTCTTGTAGTGTGCTAGGGTTTTGGAGATAAGATGTCTTTAAATGCATGTTTTCTTGTAGTGTGCTAGGGTTTTGGAGATAAGATGTCTTTAAATGCATGTTTTCTTGTAGTGTGCTAGGGTTTTGGAGAGTGGGGAATGGAGAAGCAAGTGGGTGCATGTTTGTAGAAATGGAAAGAAGCGCGAGCTATATAGGATTTTGTGTTGTTTCAATTTAATGTTTGGTCTCAACGGTCTCCTCCATGGCTTGGGGACTACAAGGAAATTTGTATCTCGCATATTTGTGTTTTTTGTTTAGATAATGAAAATGTGTATCTCATATTTATGTTTTTAAAGATAATTGGAAAAGTGTATCTCCTATATATTTGTTTTGTTTAGATAATTGGAAACTGTATGTCCTGTTTATGTATATATACATTATTATTTAAAGTGTATGAAGCACTTTTCTGAATAACCATTCAATAAATGATTGTTATTTTACCACCGTGAGAGAGGGAAGGGAGGAGAAAACCTAGGGTTTTCGTCGGTGGCCGGGGAGGGGTGGGACGGTTTTGTCCCTCCGATCTCGATGGCCGGCTGTCCGATCGAAGCCCTATTGATCGGACGACTAGCGTTGGCCGGGCCGAATTCGGCCCAAGAGGGAGGCGTGCGGCACCCACTTTCCCGGCCCAGGCTCAGGTTGAGGCGTGGGAAAGGGGGAGGTGGTGTGCCCGCGCACGCTTAAAGGCTGTGGGCCGGCCGAAGAAAGTCCAGTTTAGGTCCCTCGGGGGGCCGAAGAAAAAGAAGTTTATTTCTAGCAAAATGCTCGTGCTTCGCTACGGTGTATTAAAACTAAAAATATTTGTTTTTAACCGAAGTTATTTTCACACTGTTTTGGTACTTTTGCTCGCTAGAAAAAGTCTCAAATGATAGGGGATGCCGCTTTTTTTTTCTTTTTTTAGCTAATTAAAATATTAGTATTTTTCCTTTCGTCACCTCGTCCGTGCGGTGATTTTTCGTCCGTCCCCTCAAACAAAAAAAATCCCAATCGGAATTCCATCGCACAATCACCCCTCGCCGCCCGGCCGTCCAATCGAAATCCTAAGATCGGATGGTCGGCATTGGATGGACTGAATCCGGCCCAAGTGGAGGCGCGCGCGGGGCTGCTTCCCCGGCCCAGGCCCAGGTTGCAGCCCGGGGAGGTGGGGAGCCCCACACGTGTACATAAGAGGCTGTGGGCCGACCGGCCAGGCTGGGAAAAAGTCTGTTCTAGGTCCCTCAGCAACACTTTTTTGTCACTGTACACACTCCGTAATCACCCGGTGCAACGCACGGGCACTTTTGCTAGTATATATATATATAGCAGATCTGGGTGTTGTGCTAAAGTGATATTAGTTTGCAAACTTAGTGTAGCAAATCATGGATTAATAGTTAGATAATTGAGCAATGGTAACATTCCAAGAGAAATTGGGTTTAAATGATAACAGGGCAAAACATAAAGAAAAGACAAACCAGAAAATTTGAGTAACGGCAAAATTAATATAGAATCGGGAAGACATTTTCTCTCTTCTTCTTCATTCCTTGCTGATAGTTGCTTGTATCCCCTAGTCCTATTCTTGTTGCTACCACCAAACTTTGAGTTGTAACTAGCAATTGCATCTCTACTCCACATACAACTCCTTTAATTTGTACTGGAACTTGTCTCTTGTTAAATCGGTGCATTGGGCCGTTAACACATTCATGAACTCTCCTTACTACTCTTGATGACCAATGAGGCACATGATCTAGCAGAAGTGGAAGTGACGGACATTAATTGGGACCATCGTCATTGATGCGTCACTAGCAAATAGCTCACCAACTGTGGTTTTCTGTGTCATGGTGAGGCTAATGGCATGTTGATGTACTTCTGCATCAAGCTCGGTGCCAAACGTCGTCTAGGGAAACATTTACACTTGCAACATCGAAGATGACATGGATGGCAGGTGGCCAGCATTCAGTGGCAGACTGTCCATGCTGAGAAGGGATCATGAGATGCCTAGGGAGAGTGGCTGGATATACTCTATTAAACTTAATTCGAAAACGTAAAGCGGAAGTAAGTTGGATAGTCCGAACTAAGTATTGGATGTTTCGATATTTATAAGATTGTTCGATCGATGGTAGGACACTCCATACTCTGATCAGCGGTCCTCTGTACCGGACAGTCTGTGTAAAACGCGTAAAATCTAGGTGGTAACTTATGTGATCTGCCAGTATAAAGTTTTTATCCAGCCAATTTTACTCCAAACTCCTTACGACCCGTATAAAACAGTTTTCGCAAGCGGGTGTCTTTCTTTCACCGCCCATGAAATCGTTCTTCACCGGGAAGGGGAGAAATTTACACCTGCGGAAAAAGCGATTTCTGCAGGCCTGCAACCCCCTTGATTGCAGGCAGGTTGTAGGTGGAACGGAAATTAAAACGCCTGATACGCCAAAAACACAATTACCTGTCCCAACGTTGCAATACTCCTGTACACGATTATGTTTCCAGACCATTACAAACCCATGTGGCTATACTAGGTCCATCGGTATATATCATAGAGCCGGTCTCCCCTCCCAACTGCCACCACCACCCCCTGAATCATATAATCGCTGGCAGCTGCATGCAAGGTATGTGTTAACACCCAAATTTGGCAATAAAGATGGAAAATAGGGAAACACGGCCAGATTTGGAAGAGATCCGAACTTGCCATGTAGGGCCGGTTTGACCAGTAACATGTAGCCGGTCAAACCGACAGAGTCCGATTCCGAGTCTAATTTGTCGGTCCGAAGTATCTTGAGTCCTAATTGATCTCTGAATCTAATAGGATGTGGAGAAGGCCCTTTGGAGGCAAAACCAACCCCTTTATAAGGGCTATGGCCGATTCAATTCAAACCCCGATCACAACCCTTACACAATCAAACAAATTGTTCTTTTACATTTACCTTCAGCCATGTTTTCTACTTTATCTTCTACCTAACATTAGTCCGTCTATCCTTCTCGATTTGCACACCACGGCGACAATCTGAGCGGCGATCTGCTGCTTGGCTTGCTACGCGGCGACCAGCTACGCCCAATGGCCTTGAAGGTGAGGTGGAGGTTGGTGATGACGTTGTTCGCTGACATCACCTCATACATGGCGGCGTTGATGGCTTCCTGAAGCTCGATGCACTTCAGCCGGGTCACGTGCCGCCTGTACGCCACCAGCGCCAGGCTCCCCTTGCGGAGGAGCTCCTCCAAGCTGTTGATCGCCGAGCTTTATAGGATTTTATGTTTATTCAATTTGATGTCTGGTCCCAACCGCCACTTCCATGGCTTGGGGACCACGAGGAAATGTGTATCACACATATTTGTGTTTTTTTGTTTAGATAATGAAAATGTGTATCTTGCATTTATGTTTTTAAAGATAATTGGAAAAGTGTATCTCCTATTTATCTGTTTTGTTTAGATAATTAGAAACTATATCTCCTGTTTATGTATATACATATCTTTATTTAAAGTGTATGAAGCACTTTTCTGTATAATTGTTCAATAAAGGATAGTTATTTTTCCACCGATGTTGTCCAATCAATTTCGAAGTTAAGATAATTACAAAGCGACATACCTTCAACAAGTAAGCAAAAAACAAACATTAATACAAGGACATGGTCTAAAAAATAATTTTGATCAATATTTTTATTCCAATATATATAGAAATATCAATAAATATATGATTTTATTAATTTATACACATATTCTCCATATTTCTACGACAAATATTTTAGATGTTATTTATAGTGAAAGTTTTTAAAAGGATAACAATAGCTTTGTCCTTTTATTATCAACCCAGAGGGAATATTGCAAATCTCTAACAAGGGAAAAAATAACAAACACTATACATCACTCTTCTGAACAAAGCCTTCAAGGAACGATTTTTATTATTCCATTTCCATCGACATATATCAGCTGATACATTTCAAAGTCTAATTAAGATAAATGCAAATTAAGCGATAAAAAGCGAAGTAATTAAAATATTTTGATGGTACTACATTGTCCGAGTCCAGATGCGCTACGCCATGTACTCATGGAGCACGCTCACGCTCTGCTCGAAGTGGTCCCCTCTGTCGCAGACGAGACCTGCACGTCATCATGCCAGCTGTCGGCGACGTCAGGGATGGCGTGGACCGTGGTGTCCGTGGGCTCATCATGTTGCTTAGCTACCTCGAGGTTCCAGTCGAGGGCGAGGATGGCATCATCCTGCCCAGTACCATCTCCAGCTCGACCTCCCTCTCGTGCACGCGCCCGAGCCGCGGGAGCAGCAAGGTCAGCATAGCGGCGACGCTGGTGAGGCTCTCATGGTGGTCACCGGGGCGCACACCATTGCCATGATCTGGCTGGTGATCTGCTACTTGGCAAGCTGCGAGGAAGCCAGCTGGGCCCTCTTGGCTTGGAAAGCAAGGTGGAGGTTGGTGATGACGTTGTTGACCGATGTAACCTCGTCCATGGCGGCATCGACGGCATCCTGCAGCTCGATGCATGCGCTTCAGCCGGGACACGTGCAGCCTGTACGCCGTCAGCATGGGCTCCAATTTCGAGCCGCCTGTGAAGATGGCTAAGGCTGCTCATGGTCATGGACCATCTGTGACACATTGCAAAATTCTTTCTTTGATGCTATGGTAAGAAATACAAAATATTGAATAAGCAAACTACGAAAAAAAACGTCTCAGATTCAAAGGCATGTCGAGGATCGGAGGAGCAGCTCGACAGCTGACTGCTGACCATCTGCATGCCTCTATTTGATTTTGCGGAGAAAATGACAGGGATGAATGGGAAACACAATTTCCCTAAAAAAAAGGGAAACACACTTTCCGGTCGCAGTGGCAGCATAGGAAACGGAAACAGAATAGGAGACAAAAAGTTGTAGAAGTTCTCCAGGTAGAAATATAATTAAGACCCAATAGTTAAATTGGAATGGAACAAATTAGCTCTAGCTTAGCTTCTTTCTGTTTCTACGATGCGAAACCCCACTTGCTCCTCCAACACCTCAAGCCCTCTTCATTCCCCATTTCCCCCCAAACCCTAGCCAGCCGGTCTCCCGTCCCAACTGCCACCACCACACCCTGCATCATATCATCGCCACCCCCTGCATCATATCACCAGGTGGCTGCGCACAAGGTATGTGTTAACACTCAAATTTGGCACCAAATGTTAGAAAAACCAGACCCGAAGTCACATTGGTAACTAAATGCGGAAGAGACGCCATAGGAGATCCAAACATGATGACGGCACCGAGGCACGATATTTGATAACAGAGTTCAGCCAAGGCCTACATCTCCCGGGCACTGATTACGGGCGCTCCTCCCCGATCCAGCATATTACAATGACTAACGGCTAGACGCCGCCGGCAGTCGCTCCCTCTCGCTATGCTAAGTCACCATGCGGTTACAGCAAGCACGCCCCTCTATTTATGAGAGAGCCTAGGACAGAGTCCGACTCTTACTCTAGTCCTAACACCTAGGAACTCCAAATCCTAAACTGTAACCGACTATGTACACATATTCGACACAAACTCTAACAAACTCCACCTTGGCGAATATGCCACGCCAGCCTGAGTATGTTACTTGCTTGTACCTCCGTGTACCCGGACTTGAGTTGGATCTTTTCGCTGCTCACACCGAGCCGCCCTAACAAGCCCTCTCCAGGCTTACCGTAAAAAGAGACTCACACTATCCCCGTAACTTCTTCCTCTTGACTTCACCTGCAATAGTGCTCCACCTTCTCTCATATCACCACAGTCGTCTTGCCAAGCTAAATTGGATACTTTATAGCTGTCACACCATAGACTTTCCGAGGACCATGTTCAACTCCATCTACCGTCTTAAATTTGATTCGATCTAATCCATGGCTAGATAACCGATGTCATCGCCAAATAGGTAATCAAACTCACCAGACATGAAGAGAACTCTTTCTTCCTTGTCATCTTATGAACCAAGCTAATAAATCCAACATCCACACTTTTCCGCATCCATAAACTGAATTACTGATAATTTGAGAAAATTCACCATTGCCTTGAATCATCCGAAGAAATTATCACCATAGCACTTACTCTTCCTCTTCAATGACAAAGATTTCATATATCCCCATCATGCAAACCCTGCAGATCATGGACATATCATGTACTGCCAGACAGCCCGTTGACGCCCTCAACGATTTTCACCCGCTATTGCCTGGGAACTCTCACTTGTCCTCCCATGACTGCCTTTACCGAGTCATACCAAAACATAGCGCATCATTGCCTTGCTAGTTGCTACATGCATCAATCTCACATATGTCATGGTTCCACAAGATTCAAGCATGTTCATAGACAAACATGCGTGTCCTTCCCTGTATGCACGAGGCCACCTCAGAACAAAAGCTTGTACTGACCAAACTCCAATGCACCACGATTAATGTTCCATGCAGCCCATAGCTTTTTGACGTGCAAACTCTTTGACTCAACAAGCCAGCCAGAAGAAACAAAACTGGTCTGACTAGTACTCCGTCTTGCATCCGATCAAAGAAAAAAAAATTCCTTCTCGATTCACCAGCTTGACATTGCCTACTCAGACTACAACGGCCCCAGTAGACCATCTCACGCACAACCATGCGTCCCAATGTGTGTGCGACATCACCTCGGACAGCCACGATCTGCTCCAACTGCTTCGGCCTTGGGCACACACCGAACCATCTCTGCATTGCTTGCGCTCCGCTTGGTTCACGAATAGCTGCCCTACACAAAACAAACACTGTCTCATCCTCCGAGATCAATGCCGCTTCCACCTGGAACTGATGCCTTCTTCACCGAAGTCGGCCCGCCTCAGACCCCGCAAACACCTGCACGTGACCACACCAAGGCCGTGCTCCAGCCGCCCGGAGTTTTAATGCCACCGTTGCTGCTCCACCTCAAGCCGGCAAACCCGCTCCGACTTTCGATCAACCGCCCGTCAATCTAGCCGTGAACTGAAGCCGGCAAATCACCATGCTGTCTTCCCAGCCGCCGAACGACCCAAGCGCTACGTCTAGCCATCTCCCTATCGAAAGCAGCTCACCGAAAGGCCCGGGCCACCACGCCCAGAGTGTTTGATTCCACCGATCCAGAACGCCGATTTCCTCCAGCTTCAATCAAACCCAAGCGTGCGGCCGCACGTCTCCCAGTTGAGAGTAGCTCACCGGAAAGTCCGGGCCACCAACCGAAATGTCCGATCCACCGATTGGATCGCCAATTGCTTCCGCCGCCATCAACCCGAGCACCACGTCTGGTCGTCTCCCTGTTGATTGCAGGCATCGAACGGTTCAGACCGCCGCTTGAAGTGTCCGATTCACTGATCAAATTCCGTTGATCGCCACCATTCTCCACCTTACGTCCATGTCCCTAGACATCATGTGCGGTCGTCGCGGTGTAAAACACCTCCCTCGTACCTATACCAGAATCTCCCGTAGGCTCTGATACCACTTGTTAGAAAAACCAGCCCCGCAGTCACATCGGTAACGAAACGCGGAAGAAACGCCATAAGAGATCCAAACATGATGACGACACTGAGGCACGATATTTGATAACGAAGTTCAGGCAAGGCCTACATCTCCGGGGCACTGATTATGGGCGCTCCTATCCGATCCAGCATATTACAGCGTACCAGAGTTACAACGTATCAGCGTATCAGCATATTAGAGGTGGTTGATGACTCTGTTAACAATGAAAATCTTTAGGTTAGTCTCGTATTGGTCGGAAAAGATGCCAACAGTACGTCCAAGCTTTGGAAAGCTTCAGGCAGTAAATCCAATTATCTCATTTTTTTTAATACCGTGGTAGATCATAGATGTCATCTTCTACAACATCAAGTTTTTTCTGAGTGGTAGAATTGGCAAATTGCCAAATAATTTGTTTGAGTATGATTTGGTTCTTGCGTCTTTGATATCTTTTGAAAACCAAATCATATATATTTTTATGGATACCATATTGCATATTGATTTTGTTAATATTGCACCCTGGAGGTTTCTCGTCTTAGTAATTTGGCTTATATCAATGGCCGGTGTGTTAATTTTCTCTAATATTACCTTGAGTTGTTTTTTTTTTTTTGCAACATTGGTCCCATTAGAATATTTTACTTCTATGCCTGAGCTGAAATACTTATGTTTGTATTAGACAAAATCCAACCATGTGAAACATATCATTCTGGTGATTTATTATTGGTTGTGCAACAAGTGGGGATAAGGGTATTGGATGTTCTGATAATTATTTCAAATAGCCACTTGAGAAATCATGTTGACCAATAACGAATATTTCAAATATCCCATTTTATTTATTAATAATGTATTTGTATTTCTTACATAATGTTTTCTACGTGCTAATGCAATAATGTTACCCTGTCAAATTATCATGTTAATTTTTTTTAGATAAAGTCTCTGTCATGTGTTTATGTTTTTTTTCAGATAGTGGCAAAAAGAATATTGCTCCTATTTATGTGTTTTTTTAGATAATTGAAATGTGTGTATCATATTTGTTTCTTAAGATAATAGGAAAAAGTGTATATCCTAGTAATGTGTTTCGTTTACATAATGGGAAAATGTATCTCCTGTTTATGTATATACACATCTTTATTTATAGCTTATGAAGCACTCTTCTCATAACCCTTCTAGAAAGGATTGTTATTTGCCCACTGATTTTGTCCAAACATTTTCAAAGTCAAGATAATTGTAAAGCTAAATTCAACAAATATTCAACAAGCAAAACATCAATACTATCAAATCTAGACACACTAACTATGCCAAGAATTCATGGAGGATGCTTCCATCACAGATGACTTGCGCGCGTCGTCTCTCCTGTTGCCGGCCGGGCAGCTCTGGGATGGCATGAACTCGGGTCTTGGTGTACTCAGGGTGCCAGAATATGGTGCTTGGCCAAGCCATGGGAGCAGGCACATATCATCACTACTTCTCTGCACAAACAGTACTGTTTGCGAATTTAGCAAAATTATTCAAAATTCAAAATTATTTTGGACCAAAATTTTCTTAATTGTGGATTTATCGGTCACCCAAAAATTTTCAGCTTTTTGAAATTTTTAATCCAGCAAACTTAAGGAACTATATGCATGGCAATTAGCACAATGCTATGAATTTAAGATGCACACGAAGATTCTTAAGGAAGCCTTCTCTGCATCGAAGAAGAGATGATATGAAAATTCTTCAAGGTGGGCAGGCAGCTACGGCATGGCCTCCAACTAGGTCCTCTCCTCCTCGGCCTCCTCCATGGTGACCTTGAGCTGCTCCAGCAAGCCGAGGAGACGATGTATATATGCAGGCTCTTCACAGCCACCACAAGCAAGGCCTCCTCCTCTGCTCGGTTGAGCTGCTCAAGCTGTGAGACGGTGGCAGTGAGACGGGCATGGTCATGATTGTGCTACACTGTACATCATGTCATCTGCTGGTGCAAGCCCTCATTATAGCAGGTACAATAGCAGGCTATAAGCCAGCTGCAAACATATTTTAAGGAGATAAATAAGGAGAGAGAAGAGCAGTGGCTATATATTTGTAGCCAGCTGTAGCATGGACTCCAAGACGAAGTGTGTGTATAACATGTGGGACCAGGTATTAATAGTGTAGTATGTAACTATTGTATGAGAGAGCTATTAAATTGGCTATAGATAAATTGGAGGTAGTAGTTGGCTATACTATTAAACTTGCTCTTAGGAGTTGAGCTACGCTGGAAGGACTGGCTAACGGTTCCTAGGGTTTGGGGGACTGGGGAATGGAGAAGGCAGTGGGTGCATGCATGGTTGTAGAAATGGAAAGAAGCGTGAGCTTTAGAGGATTTGGTGTTTATTCAATCTGATGGTTTGGTCTCAATAGCCACTTTCATGGTTTGGGGATCACGAGGAAATGTGTATCTCACATATTTGTGTTTTTTGTTTATAAAAATGAAAATGTGTGTCTTGTATTTATGTTTTTACAAATAATTGGAAAACTGTATCTCCTATTTACTTGTTTTGTTTAGATAATTGGAAATTGTATCCTTGTTTATGTACATACATTTCTTTATTTAAATTGTATGAAGCACTTTTCTGTATAATTGTACAATAAAGGATTGTTATTTTTCCACCGATGTTGTCCAATCAATTTTGAAGTTAAGATAATTACAAAGCGACACACCATCAACAAGTAATCAAAAAGCAAACATTAATTCAAGGACATGGTCTAAAAAATAATTTTTGATCAATATTTTTATTACAATATATATAGAAATAACAATAAATATATGATTTTATTGAAATACATTTTAAGACTAATCTATACATATACATATAGTCTCTATATTTCTAAGATAAATATTATAGATGTTATTTATAGTTAATGTTTCTAAAGTTTAACAATAACATGTTATTTAAAAGGACAACTATTATCAACCTGAGGTAAATATTGCACATCACTAACTAGGGGAAAAACATAAAAAGACTATACTTCGCTCATCTTAACAAAGCCGTCAAGGAAGGATTTTTCCCATTGTCACATACCAACTGATACATTTCAAAGTTTAAAAGATAACAGCAAATTAAGCGACAACAAACGAAGTAAATTGAAACATTCTAATGACATTGCAATGTCCGAGAGTCCAGGCGCGCTACGCCATGTACTCACGGAGCACGCTCGCGCTCTCCTCGAAGCGGTCGCCTCCGTCGCGGACGACCTGCACGTCGTCGCGCCAGCTGCCGGCGACGTCGGGGATGGCCTCGACCGCGGCGTCCGCGGCCTCGACGCGTTGCTTGGCCACCTCGAGGTTCCAGTTGAGGGTGGCGAAGGACGGCACCATCCTGGCCAGCGCCATCTCCAGCTCGTTCTCGCTCTCGCGCGCGCTCCCGAGCCGCGGGATCAGCGAGGAGAGCGCGGCGGCGGCGCGGGAGAGGCTCTCGTGGGTGTCCGCCGGAGCGCACACCACGGCGACGATCTCGGCGGCGATCCGCCGCTTGGCTTGCGCCGCGGCGTCCCGCTGCGCCCTTCTGGCCTCGAATTCGAGGCGGAGGTTGGTGATGACGTCGTTCACCGACATCACCTCGTCCATGGCGGCGGCCGACGGCCTCCTGAAGCTCGATGCGCCTCACCCGTGTCACGTGCCTCCCGTACGCCGCCAGCGCCGGGCTCCCCTTGCGGAGGAGCTCCTCCAGGGTGTGATCGCCGACACGACCACCTCGGGGACGCCGGCGAGGAGGGACGGCTCCGGGCGGAGGCGGAACAGGTCGGCGTCGGCGTCGGCGGCGGCGATCTGCACGTCGCAGGCGAGGTGGTAGCACTTCCCCTCGAGCCGCTCCACGAGATCCCGCAGGTAAGCCACCGTCACCGGGTCGACCGCCGCCCGCGTCCAGGCGAATCACGGGTGAAGCTGGCGCCCCATGGATCGTATCGTCGGAGATCGCGAGATCGAGACAGAGTTCGAGACAACAGCCTAGCTAGAGCTTGAAGCAAGAAATCAGCAAGATCGGATGGAGTAAATCGAATCACTTATTCACTTCCCGTATCTCTCCAGAGCAAAATCAAAGCCGATCGAGATGAAAGGACGACGTACCTAGGTCGTCGCCGGCGGCCGGAAAGGGAGCAGCGGCGGCGGCGTGGGGGAGAGATGCGCGGCTAGGGTTTGGGGAATGGGAATGGAGTGGTGTGGGGGAGGAGGAATTTAAAGCGGCGAGGACACGGAAAGCGAGGGATTGTGTCAGAGATGATCGATGCCAGCTAGCTCAGTAGCGCGGCGCGCGCGCGCGGCGGGATTTTTCACGTTTTGGTCGGTTTTCGCTTTCCATCATCGTAGGTCAGCCGTACGATCTTGCGTTGCGATTCGTGCTACACTGCGTGCAGAGGTCGTCGTCTTCTACCTCTCCTCTCTTCTTCAGTTTTTCTTCGATCTTCTATCTATCTCCATCGATCGATCTCTGCCTCCAATCTCGAGCGTTACCACTGCACCAGGCTGGCAACGTTACTCCGGTTTCGATCCAGCTATCCCGTTACCATCACATGTCGTCGCCGCCGCCGCGGCCGGCCGGTGGCGGCGGGATGGCCGGAAACGGTGGAATTGATGGGACGGGGGGAGACGACGCAAGTCCGCGCGCCGGCCGGCTATCAGCTGAGCTCGATCACGATCATGTTCAATTGCACTTGTGTGTCTGTCTGTTCGTACGTTTTACACTTTTACTTTACTCTTCTCTCTCTCAGTTGCAGGAAATAATCATGTACTTTTCTCTGGTTTGGGGCCGGTTAAAAATTAGAGAATGATAATTAATAATAAGGTTTTCTCTGTGCTTTAATCTCTTTCATCTTTTCAAATTAATATGATATGCTTCATCTTTCTGTAGAATATGAGGCGAGGTATAATACACAAGATCAAAGAACATATGGCAATCCATAACTTCAGACTTCAGGGTCCCCTTGTGTCTATGCCAGGATAAATTGATCACGAACAGTCAGATTAATCTATATGGGGTACCTTAAACATCAAAAACTTGTCACGTGATCATTTAGGCGAAATGTTTTTCTGTTGCTGATACAGGCAGTAGTGTTTGACCATTTTATTTAATTTAATTTCTTTTTTTTTTAGAATTACACAGTACAAGCAGACACTCACAACGCACGCGCACTCACCCCTATGAACACACGCACGCAAACCCTACCCCTATGAGCATCTTCGAAGACTGGGCCGGCAAATCCTGGAGAGATTGACGAAGTCACCACAGGCGCCTCGCTGTCGACGGGTACGTCGCCTACCACTGAAAGCACAACGCCGGTTAAATCGTGGAAAATTCGCTCCCACGGGGAGTCGAACCCAGGACCTCAGGTGCTACTGAGGCTCTTGTAACCACTAGGCTACAGGCCCTTTCGCATTAATTTAATTTCTAACAAGTAATTGAACGCAGGGGCTCCAACTGATCATAATTGTATACCTAGGACGACATATACAGGACATTGACGAACCCATAAAAATAATACGGGGGATCGATCCTCAACATAATTATAGTGTAATTTTTAGTAATATAATGAGTAATATGATTATAACAACTAGAAATAAATAGACGCGAAAGGGCCAGTAGCCTAAGCTAGTGGTTACAAGAGCCTCAGTAGCACCTGAGTCCTGGTTCGACTCCCTATGGAGCGGATTTTTCAGGATTTAACGCGTTGTGCTTTCAGTGGTAGGCGACGTACCCGTCGACAGCGAGGTGCCGCACCTGTGGTGACTTCGTCAATTTCTCTAGGATTTGCCGGCCCAGTCTTCGAAGATGCTCGTAGGGGTAGGGTTTGCGTGCGTGTGTTCATAGGGGTGAGTGCGCGTGCGTTGTGAGTGTCTGCGTTGTACTGTGTAATTTCAAAAAAAAAAGAAATAAATAGACAAGCTACCGCTATAATTCCGAGACACCAGAGGTAGTTTAAACTGCCATCCAAATTCCAAGCATAATTTCATAAGCTAATCGTTAGTTATCTCCCTTCGTCCCATAAAAAAAAGATTATACGCTTTTGCAACAAATAAACTAGTAAAATAACATACAAATGGTAATACGTGAGGGAAATAAAATGGTCCAAAAGTACTTAGATTGGTGAATAAACTTAAAAAAGTGTAGGTAGGTGGAGAATAAAGTAATATAAAAGTTGATAGGTAGAGAGACTAAAGTATTGTCTCGGATCCCAAAATCGTTTATATTATTATTTTTTAAAGATAAAAGGCACAATACTTTGCTTTTAGTATTGAAAGCAAAGGTGTTTTCCAGTTGACGGCATACATTTCATCGGCGCAACATAGGGGCACACAAACCATCCAACAAACATCCAGACGACTAGCAACAAACTACCAGAAATCCTATACTATTATGGGACAAATGCAGTACATCTGAGTTCATGATGACTTCCATTATTTCGCAAGCCAATTGACTTGAGTTAGATTCTTATTTAACTTCATGCACATCATAGTACTGAATTAATTAATGTTCGTTCAGGGTAGTTAGGGTAGATATCATTTTCACAGAACATTTAATAAGATAGGAAATTGTGTTTCTAAAAATAGAACTATACATTCAGTACCTTTATGATTATGGTTTCAAACATTATCAATTAAGAGCCAGATTTGCTGAATTTTCATCAACGAATTATTCATGGCATTAGCCTCGTTCATAAACAAATTAATGGCAGCAGTGTGAGCAGTGAGCACAATCGTGCATATTTGTTTTGCATTACTGTCATGGTATACAAAATTTCTTGAACATCTGCTGATACCTAGATGTAGTAGCTAGCACGATACACACCCTTCTTCATTTCAACAACCATACGCGCGCATGGTTAGTTAGAGGGAAGATCGAGATACCAGTTAATTGATATTAAATTTGGATAACAAACTTCTCACCAGAATTATATCTATGCACATCATTATCCAAAGAATTATATCTATGTACATCATTATCCAAAGAAAACATAGAAGAAATACAAAATTAATTTCCTTAGGGACTTCATTTAGTACTATGTAACAACATTGTCGTTAAAAACATGCATATGATGCTGAACAGCAAGTTAAAATTAAGTTGCAGGGTTTAATGAGTGGATTTGATTCAGTTGATATGGAACATGTTGGCTCTGATTTGCACAAAGAGCTGTGCTGCCACCACTGACATGCTATTAAATTAATTAAGGCAATACTATATTTCAAATTATATGTGAATGTAAAATTTTGATAGGGGGTTAAGATCAACCTCTCCCAATTTATGTACGTTGATGTAGCTCACTAGCTAGTGCATACTTACTATATAAGACCTGTTTGATTGGGAACAATCCTTTATATGTTCATATATGATGGATTTTCCTGTTCATTATTTTTATTTCACCTTTCAGAAAAATTATAAAAAAGAAGATATCATATGGTTTAGAGAAACAAGGATCATGTTCAGAAGTTACTTTTCTTGGGCTGCACCAACAAGTTTATTTGGCTGTTCTCTGCTATATATTGATGACATCCACATACAGTAACCGTTATCAATGAATTTAGTATGAACAAACTAATTTCTATATGTTTTAAAGTTGAAACTGTTTATGTATTTATAATGTAATTTCTATATGTTTTA
Organism: Oryza longistaminata; assembly: GCA_009805545.1. Classification (NCBI taxonomy): domain Eukaryota; kingdom Viridiplantae; phylum Streptophyta; class Magnoliopsida; order Poales; family Poaceae; genus Oryza; species Oryza longistaminata. The sequence continues at coordinate 9,421,231 of CM020186.1, read as the reverse complement.
AAGTTAAAACTGCTTCTGTATTGATAATGTTATTTTAGAGCACAAGTGTGCGAAATGGCTATACTTTCATGCATTTTGTATTTTTGCTACATCAATTTCACTTTTTTGCTGTTGCTTCTGCATGCTAGTTTGTTTGTCCATTTGATTGATTTAATTTCTCTCAAGTAATTGAATGCTGGGGGCCGGTTTTGTGCTACTGATCATAATTTGTGTTACCTAGGACATATACAGTTTCACTGACAGATTCAAAATCCCAAACCGTTAGCGCTGTATCTGTTGCCATTTCGACATTTACATAAATTGATTTCTCCTGCAGAGTTTAGTCATCTGAAATACATGTGCATATACATGAGGATTTCCTTCATTTTGCCGGGCAATTGACTTGCTTCAGATCTGATATTTAACTTCAATTGGTATATATATCCATCTTGTCTTGTTAATGAATTAATGCTTGTTTGTCCGGGGTAGATCTATCTATATATCGTTTTTCATGGTACATCAAAAAATAAGATATGAAATAGCTGTACATTTCCAGAAAATATATCATATATTCAGTAACTTTTTTTTATCATTCTGCTTTTGATTTTTTTTAATTCATTACTTATCACTATACCACTGTCTTGAAACATTGCTCAAGTAGGAACCTGCGGATCAATTGGCTGAACTTTCATCAGGAGAATTATTCATGGCATGGCTCGATCACAAACAAATTAATGGCAGCAGGGAGCAGTGAGCCTAATCATCTTTGTTCTGCATTACTATCATGCTATACAAAAAATTTAACCGGTTTAGTTTAAAGAAAATCATATGGGGGATTAAAATGAACCTCACCCAATTTATGTTGATGCAGCTCACTAACTCATATATATGCATGACATGTTTGGTTGTGGAACAACTCTACATATCTGATGGATTTTCTGTTTCGTAGATTATGTTTATTTCACCATTCAGAAAATATCATACGGTATAAAGAAAAACAAGCACTTTCAGAAGTTACTTTTGTTTGGCTGCATGCCAAGAAATTTCTTTTGCAGTTCCCAGCTATATATTGATGATGGCATCCACATACAGTAACCTTTATCAATGAATCTAGTATGAACTATATGAACAAGCTGATTTCCATGGTTTTAAGTTGAAATTGCTTCTGTGTGGATAATGTGGCTTTAGAGCACAGGTCGTTTATGCACGTAAATAAGGTTACAATTCTATTTGATTCATGCGTACATATCTGAAATGGGCTAATATATTTTCATTTTGTACATCAATTTCTCTTTTGCTGGCAAATTAAAGTGTCAAGGACATCTCATGAAATAGATATTGAAAATGTAAGAGAAGAGCAATATCCCCTGTGTGACTTGAGCTAGTAGCTTAGAGTAATTTTGACTGCTATAGCTAACTTGATATATTGTACATTAGTTTGGTGAAACCATTGTTTACCGAATTTCTAGACAAACTTATATTTTATCAACATTTCAAATAACTTGTCGCAAAGTTCTTTTTTTATCAACATTTCAAATAACATGCAAGTCTTTTTTTTATTTGATCTCTGTTTTAATTAATTTAAGAATACATATAATTCTTGAATTTTATTATTACTGCTATATAAATATCATATTCATAAGAATGCTTCATGTTACCGACATCATGGCAAACGTTGTGCACTATTATACTCATAAGTGCAGACTAATGACACTGGTAAAGTTTACAGATGATTAATGTTCAGTATTAATTTACCAGTCAGGCAGTCAATGTCAATGACGATGACACCGCAAAAGGCCAGGTAACTTCCATATATATGCACTTTTATAATTGTGTATATATGATCTCCAATTTCTACCTTTTTTTTAAAGGTCCCAGTTTCTACCAAGAAAGTCCAGCTCAGAAAGCCTTCAAGGAATGAACACTAATGGTCTAAGGCAGCAATTAAGTTGTCCTTCATGTCTGCACTGTGTAGTTGTATAAAACTAAAGATAACTCTATGATTGAAATTCTCAGCCAAATTAAACAGAGAAGAAGAACACTTCCATTAATTTATTCTAGATACATGCGAAATAGAAGCTAGCAGATTATGAATCACTCAGCTAGCATGTCAATCTGGATGCTCCTAGAGGGTTATATATTATCCTCATCACCTTTTGTGTATATCCTCATATTGATATAGAAACCGGATTTATATCCATTATAAAAATATATAAATATAACTCATCACCTAATGGTGGCGTTCTGATACCCTGATTTTTGTTTAAAGAAAAAGGTTTACAGGCAACCTCATAATGCTACACACGTGATTTTCTTTGCCTAAGCTATTGTTTGACCATCCAATACCAGCCATGCAGGCTTCTGAGCCGTTTGTATATAGAATTAAATTTAAAAATATACTGTTAATATCTATTTTTTCTTAGAAATATCATATATGCACATTTTTTGACACAAATATACCGTCGGTATCGCTGAACCGCTGCGCGAAAGTGAAGTGGGGTGACGATGCGAACGGTCTCGCGGAGGGACGGTGCGAGAGCGCCACTACCAAAGACTAGAAAGCTCCCGTGTGCTGCAGAGTGTTACCGGGTGTTTTTCAAAAACGCACGGTAACTTACCGGGCGTACCACTATGAACTCGGTAACCCAAGAAAAAATACCGGGTGTTAGGTTGAGCACACGGTAACTTTAAACTTACCATGTGTAGCGTGTAAGAACACGGTAACCTCCATGGCACGTGCTCATATTCTGCTCTATTCCATTGGCCAGCAGTGGAACTTCCGTTCACACCTAACGGAGCTAAAGTTCCCGTGTTTATTTTTCTGCGCTAGACGTTCGCTAGAAGCTACAAAGTAGTACGGAGATGGTCCACATGTCGGTTGCTATTGAAAAAAATTAATGCAGTTCAAGGGTAATACACATTTGAACATTGTCGCGCAACGAGCGTGCGAGACCAAGTGGTTTCGCTCACTGAGCATACAGCATACGGACCGCTTGGTCTCGCGGCCTCCACATGCGACACCGAGCGGTCTCGCTCTCTCAACGCGATACCGTAATATCAGTGGTATATTTGTGTCAATAAAATTGTATCTAGTATATTTCTGAGAAATAAAAAATAAATGGTATATTTTAATTTTAATTCTTTGTATATATGGTGGTTAATTTTACTTTGCGGTGTTCCATTCTAATTAGCGCCTCACGGCATGACCGGCACCTGCCCTGATTCAATAGCTAGGGAACTCTCTTGTAGGAGATGAAGATCTTCTTTGATGGTTTACCTAGATTCTGTCGTACAATAGACTGAATTTTAGAGCCTTTTACCCCTTGTTTAATTTCTGAATATTCAGTCCAGGTTTTGGGTCTGTTCAGTCCAAGAAGTAGTACGGTTTGTATTTAATTTGGATCATTTTTTAATGGTCCTAGATAGGATGATTTTGGGGAAAACTTCAATATAGAATTTGCAGACACAATGTTTTAAGCTTTAATACAAAGCAATGTTTACGGAAATCCGATGCCTATAGAGAGATTTGTCTTTTAAAAAGGTTAGTTGTTTCACCGGATGGGCGAAGTTCCAGATATGTTTTTTAGATTGGATTTTCGTGGTGAATTATATATATAGCAAAATCTGGGTGTTGTGCTAAAATGACATTAGTTTGCAAACTTAGTGTAGCAAATCATGGAATAATAGTTAGATAATTGAGCAATGGTAACATTCCAAGAGAAATTAGGGTTTAAATGATAACTGGGCAAAACACAAAGAAATGTCAAGCCAGAAAATTTCAGTAACGGCAAAATCAATATAGAATCGGCAAGAAATTTTGTTCTCTCTAGCTGCATCATGCGGCCACATAAACTACTCATGTCTTCTTTCCCTGAATACCGAGTGGCAAATTGAGCGCGCGTGGTTTGCTCGTGTGCAGCCTGCTGCCTTGCTAGCTCTGACACTCGCGGCTGCCACTAGGAGTGATGAGATCTTCCTTTTGATCAACCGGTTGACAGGCATCATCCATGAACTCCCCCAAGCTGCTCTTGATGAGCAAAAGGCACATGATCTAGTGGAAGTTGAAGTGACAGAACAACTGTTGTCTTCGTCGATGATGCGCCACTGGTAATTAAACGGCTCACCGTATGTGGTTATCTGCGCCCTGGTGGGCCAAGCAAATGGTATGGTGATGTACTGCATCAAGCTTGGTATCAAACACCTAAGAAAACATTTGCACTTGCAACATCGAAGACACCGTGAATGGCAAGCGGCCGGCATTCAATTGTGGACACACTCCATGTTGAAAGGATTGTGAGATTCCTAGAGGGAGGGGGTGGATATGCTCTTTTAAACTTAATGCGAAATGTAAAGCGGAAGTAAGTTGGATATAGCCCAAACTATCGGATGTTCCAATATTTATCAGATTGTTCGATCAAAAATCAGACACTCCATATTCCGATCAGGGGTCCTCTGTATGTACCAGCCCGTGTAAAACATAAAACCTAGATAGTAACTTATGTGATCCGCCACTATAAAGATTTTATCCGGACAGTTTTACTCCAAACACTGTACAGCCCGTATAAAACAGTGTTCACATGCAGGTGTCTTTCTTCCGCTGTCCATGAAAATCGTTCTTCACAGGGAGGCCACCTTTACACTTAAGCGAATTTCTGCAGGCCTACAACCCCCATTTGGAGGGCCTAAATATGCACTTTCACATGCGAGAAACCTTCTACTATTTAACTACACAAAGAGGCAAATGTGCTCATGGTGGAGACGTCACTGCAGCCTCCTCAAGTGGCCCGCATAGTGCATGATAATTGTTTTACACTACCGCCACACAGGGGCGGAACCACGCCTAGGGCAGCTTGGACTCATGCCCTAGGCGTGGAAAAAATTTTGTTGGTCTTATACCTAGAAATTGATCAGATATTTCTATCATTCCATGTCTCAGCCCTAGGCTTAGACTGATTTAGCTCCTTCACTGAATGATTATTTAGAAGCCTATTTTAATTGCCAAACTCACTGTTTGTCTGGACTAGTAAGTATAAACATATAGCCCAACAATCCTACAAACAAAACCCTATGCTTTAGCGTCTTGTCCTCCAACTCCTAGAAGGCTAGAATCACTGTGACATAGTAGCGGTGGTGCATCCTCACCTTGGCTTCAAGTTCCAATTTTCAATTCTCACTAAAACTGACTTATTTTCAAATACACGGCAAACACACACGCATCACTATACATGCGGCACCACACCCACACCAGCGAAAGCAACAAACTGGCTTTATTTTCTTATGTTGTTTTTTTTTCAAAAAAATTGACTTTACTAAGTAATAGATATGCTTATTTCCATCTATAGGAGCGCTACAATTTATTGGGTAAATTGTAAGGGCGAGGATAGAATGGACCATCTAATGTAGAGACATAGCAGATCTGGTGCAAGGAGCAAGGTAACCCTAAACCCTAGACTAGCTCCCTCAAACCCTAGACTCTCTCTCCCCCAAATTTCTCCCGATCTGTGTGTATTGCTTGATTTTAGTTTGTATACTTTAACCATATTCTCACTATACTTAGATTTCTAGAAAGAATTGGTCAGAAAAATTTATATGTATGTGGCAAAATATGTATTTGGTAGCATTACAGTTGTTTGTCATTTGTAGATAACATTGCAACTATATTTATTTTTTTTCGGGGGTAGGAAATGACTGTATAAGAATTCAATGGTATGATTCATATAGTGTATGAATGAGAGTTTTATTTTTTGGGTTTCTAAACCAGGCAGTAAGTATTTCAAAATTATGTGTTAAATTGGAAAACAAATGTGCCAAAATAGTTGTTCTAAATCATTTTACAATGACATTGTGCAGGACATACCAGGCTGCACCAAATTTATTAAGACTGGCTTGCAAAATGAAGAGCTACTTGAGAAGATGTTTGAAGATATCCGCAATACCGGTGCTAACCATTGGTCTTTGGGGCAAGGCACCATACCAACAGCCATGGATGCATTTCGTGATTACCTAGCCGGTCGTATTGCAGGTTGATGGACATATATCGTATTTTGTGTTGTTTTGCGGTCTTATACTCTATCTTTCGATGATAATGGTACTAGTTATTAGTACTAAACATCTATATTGCTAAATATATGTCATGCAACAACTTTAATTTTTACTTTATTTTGGAGTACCAATCATATAATGATTGATTGAATGTGTTCCCCCTCCCTGGCAATGAATGGCAGTGGGTAGCTAGCTCGTTTCTTGTTGTCTTTTAAAAACAACCAAGACAAACAAGGGCCGGGCAGGGCAGTCAGTCCCAATCAATCGATGGACAAAATGGAAAAGAAATTAATAATCACCGTGCTGAAATTATTAAGGAAATGAAAAAGAAATTAATAATCACCGTGCTGAACTTATTAAGGAAATGAAAAATAAATTAATATTCACCGTGCTGAAATTATTAAGGAAAAGTATCTATTATTAATCCTAAGTCAGCAGTGAAAAAACACAAGGGTAGTATTGTCTATCTACCCTCTATCCTCTCTTTCAGGATTTCTGGAGCTGAGCAAGTTAGCCAAACACTTTCAGACCACCTACAGCTCCTAGTGGAGCTAGCGTCCCACGGGAGTTGGAGTTTGGAGTTAGGAGTTGGGAGCTGGAGCTCTACCAAACAGGGCCTTAGTTTGACTCAGTAAATACTACGGAAATGGATTAAAGGGGTTTCAACAAAATTGCATTTCAGGTCTTTTGAAGTTATCTGTTTGATCCAATCCAAATCCAAGGTCAAGTTCATTGAATTGTCATGTAAAAAAGTCAAAAGCATATTGCATGAAAGTGCAAAGATAGTTCCTCTATTTTAAAATATAGCGATATCTAAATAAGACACGATCTTATACTGCGAATTTGGATAATATGTTCGTGCTTGTAAAAATTATATTGTGTCTAATCCAATACTAAATTGTTGTATTTTGGAAAGGTGAAAGTAGATGATACTTCTGCTGATTTGCATTGACCATACCTTGTTCTCCGTCAAAGCTATGGTAGTACAGTGTGATGTATGGTGCGTCACCTCCACCAACATGCTCCTTCACTGTCCATGTAACATTGCTGAAACCCCTGTGACCACCTTCAGAAAAATGAGATAAAATTAGCTTACTGTTCGTAGAGATGAACCATGCACCATGGATTTCTTGCACCTCAGGAAATTTCTCAAGAATACCGTGAAGTGTGTTTTTTCCATCATTTGGATACAGATGATAAACTTTTCCATCGAGCACGAACCGCGCCTTGGCAATTCTGTTGGCTACCCGTCCGACGAGCGCTCCAAAGTAAGTAGAAGAATTCTGAACAGCAGAATTCAGAAGGCAAACTGAAGTGAGGTAATTTAGCATTTACCCTTTAAGGTACTTGAATACAGTGAACTCAGAGCTGTCATTTTCTTTGATGGGTTACCCAGCTTGCAATTTTTTTTTTTTTGAACGGAAAGCTTGCAAATGAACTACTATGTAAAAAAGATTAGTTAGAAACTTTTTTGCCCTTCTGAAAGTAGGTAGACTTTGTCAAAAACTCAATTGGTCTGCATAAGATTTTGCTCGTGCATGTGCTGCTCTGTTCATGTGATTGGATTGTGATTTGGGATAGTATTATATGTAGAGAGAAGTGAAGGTTCAGAAAGAAGAACAGAACAAAGAAAAAAAAAGTATTTATATGGCTATTGCAAAAGTGAGGGACAAGTAATAACTAGGCAACACACCGGCATCACATGGTGAGGTTGTCAGCTGTCTCTCTCTTTCGTGAGACTGATATACTATTTGTTGGGTAACAAACTAACATGGCCACTGGCTTAAAGAAAACTGCATCCATCTAATCCTTTTGTCGATCATATGTTTCTTGCAATTTCTTTTCCTCTTCTCTATGCTTATGCAACTACGCCATAATATTGAATTTTTCTAGACGTGGCAACAGCATCTCTATTTGTGTCAATTGTTTTTTTTATCTATCTTGGACCTCCATGTTTGAAAACTGACCCCAAACTGAAGGCGACAACAAAGGTCTCGTGAGAATTTTTTAAAACGTTCAAATAATTGAGAGCATTTTTATGGAATAGTCAATGGCCAATTAAGTTGATCATCCCTGCTTCTCGGGTCCAGAAATGTAGCAGGTGATTAGGTGAAATTGAAACTGGGTGATGAGCAACAGAAAACTAATTTGAGTAAACTGGATGCAGACAGAAGTGCAAAAAAAAACTCAAACACACAAACTATCGCTATGTAATGCTGTTCTACAATCCATATCAAACGACAAGGTTTCACAAGTTGTGTGTAGAAACAGGTAAGTGAACAGTGAAAATATGAGCATATGCACTGCCTTAAAAGAAGAACAGGGACAATGAGATCAGCAAATCTTACAACATATTCAGCAATGGTGTCATATCCAAGGACAACATCGTCCAATTTCCCTGGCAGAAAACCAAGTCTCCAAAGTTTCAGCTCGAAACCCCCATGAAACGAGCAGAGAAATCACGACGCAAATGAAGCTCTGGTGTCCTTGACGGAGAGAGAGAGAGAGGCTCACCTCTGGAGTCAGGAAGCACGACGGACATGATGACCGCTCCCCAATTGGTGACCCTGATGGAGAAATCTCCCTTCCTGAGCTCATAGACGCCGACCATCGTCGTCTTCCTCTCCGCCGCATCGGCAACGCCTCTTCCTATCTTCTTGCAAGATAGACTGTACTCTCTTCTTTCTCATTTTTATTCCACTGATTTTGTTTTCTCCTTGTTCTGTACCAGCTTATATGTTTATCTGATTTGGAGTTTGACTATATCAACCCATACGATTCTTCATCTCGCATCAACTCAGTGGTCCTTATAGAATACGCACTCCAAGGGGCCTTGTGCGCTTCTTTCCTCTTGACACTGCATTGGTTCCCGTTTCTAGTTATGGCACCAGTAGCATACTACCATGGCAAATTGTACGTATTTCTTGCTGTTTCCCTGAAGTTAATCGATCTAAACGTTCATTCTTTTGTTGTCAGTGCCTATCATGTTGATATATTTGTTTGTATGGATAGATTGATGTGCTAGATCAGTTGGTCGCATAATAAAATCATCTAATAAATGATAAATCTCTCAGTGGATATGGATTTCACTAAGCATCATAAGTGTTGTCCACTACATATTCATTCAACTTATGGACATAGGAGGGACATAACATATTATGAAATGCTCTTTGAAAGGATAAACATAGTTTGAAGTGATCTAGAAAACTGCAAGAAACAACTGTCTATGATTTTGTTATTCAAGTTAATGATATTATAATTGTGCTTATACTGTGACTCTGTAGTGTTTGGATTTTGGATTTTTGTTCTCAGTTGCTGCTTGAAATAAAGTTGAAAATTGAGCTAGTTCTCATTGAAAATTGAGTAGAATAATTTTGGCCAAATGTTAGAGGTATTGTTTTTTAATGTGGGATGTGGCTAAAATCAAGTATAACTGATAACCTTTTCACCTACATGTATGTCCAGAATAGTTATTTTCTTGGGCTAGTAACCATTAGTTTGCATATTTTTTGTAGCAAAGATGTTTGGATATACAATTTTAATGCCATAAAGTTCGTACTAAGATGTTAATCATGTAATGTTTTTAGTACATGCCTTATTTGTTTGTACCGTTATGATGATTATATAAAAAATCTTTTTTTTATCAGGTATATGGATCGGAAACACCTTGTAGATGTTACCGAGATATTCCGGCAGCTCAATTGGGAGAAAAAATACAGGATGATCAAGCTTGCATTCTACTTTAGTTTGTTTATTATAACGATCTACAGGTTTGACTTTAGTTCTTTTTTCATTCATCATTTTTTTATCATTGCATATGCTTATCCTGCAATGGAATATTCATTTGTTAGTCCTAAAGATAGTTCTTATCTCCTCAGTCAAACATATCATATGACCTTATGTGTGCCTTCTAAATTGGGAATTTTGTGGATGTGCAACTTCATTCAATAGCATTTCAGAATTTGTCATTGAATTTCACCTCGAGTGTGAGTTATGTTATGGGGCCACATGTAATTGAAAGGGTGCTACATCATTGTATGCCACATAACTTATGGAAAATCCTTGTTTCATCAATATAACATTGAACCTTGCATATCTATAGATGAAAGGTAATGCAATTAATACCGAACCTTTCATGCAGTAGGATATAAATTGTTCGTATTTAAAACTTTTAAATATTTTACATAAGTTTGTTGATTTGGCCCTCATTCAAGATGCTCTAATACTGAACCACCTTCTGGTGGCACAAAGGAATGATCTCGTTATCGGTTTTCCTTGTTCATGTCACTCTGGCATCTTACGTAGCATCAAACCAAATAGGTGGTTGTTTTATATGCAATTGGTTTCAAACACACAAACCATCATAAGGAGCCATTGAAATATGCAAATTTATTCAGTATTATAAAGGCAAGCAATGACCCTATGCATGACCTGTTCTCTTCCTTGTTACTGATTGTGCCGTGGTGGATTTTGATTTTCTGCGGATATGATAACTTCAATTAGTTCTCATCCAAGAATGTAGTCCCTGCCAGTATCATGCTAAGTTGCTATTGCGTAAGCTAACTATTTGCATATTTGTTCCATCTGACAGGCTTGTGATGACGGCTGTGACGTTATTCATTGATGAGGATGCAAATCTGGTTGACACTAGAACTATTTAAAGTTTGCTACCAACTTTTCACACACAGATGGCTAGGTATTTCAGTCTCAGAACTTGTCATGTACTCCATCATTTTTTTTTATTTTTTTTTGCGGAACTGGCACCGGCGGCCACCACCATGAGAAATGCAGAGCCCGGCCTTACCCTCAGCGCTCCGGATGCAACCTTGCACCGTGCATCTCTTACCACCACCGTGCTTGATGCACCGCCCAGACTTACCCCGTGCAGCTTTAGGACAGCCATCATGTTCACAACGACGACCTCCACCGTGAGCGATACAATAATCTGTCTTCCCTTCAGCACTCTTGGTGCAACCAAGCTCCTCGCACCGCCGACCACCGCCATGGGCCTTGCAATAGGCAGTGCTGCTCTCTGCACCTTTATGGCACCCAGGCTTATGGCATCTCTGCCCACCTCCATGGGCAATACACAGCCCTGATGCACCTCTCGCACCTTTCGAGCATCCCTTGAACCTGCACTTCTTGGGATGCCGGGGATGATTCCTTTGTTCTGATGTGGTTGTTGCCGTGACAACGTCGGAGCTCACACCAAATGAAGTATCTGTCATGGCAGAAGGCTCAGGGCTCAGCTGAAGGTGATGTTGAACGTGCTGAGTGTTATCATTGTCGCTGTGCGTCAGGTCTAGTGAATCCTGGGTTTCTGCTTCGTGGGTCTCATTGACAGCAGAAGAACCGGAGCGTGGAGCAAAGAGTAGGGATGGCATGTAGCCACCGATGCTCCTTACAGAAGGAGATGCTGAGGCTTCATCAACAACAGTAAAAGAATGAACTGTTCCATCTGGTGCTTGCAAAGGTTGAATTGTTTGAGAAACATCCATTTGAAGGCCAAGCCTCAATGTCCCAGGATCGGTGATAGTCAAACCCTGTCCAGATAACGAAGGAGCTTCTTTAAGCTTGTCTACTTCAGTGGGCTGACACTCTGCAGAGTAAAAATTCGGCGTTGGACCCAACCCAAGGACTAACCTGCAACCATCATCTCTAGTTGTGATGCTATCAATGCACTGTATATTTTGATTACCATGGCCATAATTAGCCATTGCAGATCCCAGGCAGTCCATGTGGGGTGTGCTTTTGCCAAGGTTCACCATGTAGCTCTGAGCTGAGGGTTCCATTAACACAAACGGGTTATTCATTGGAGGTTGATTTGGGATATCCACAAAGCTGTTATCCATCACAGCTTGACAATATGACAACGGGGTGAGAGCAAATGACAACTGAATCACTGAATAGCTGAAGAACAGGGAACTGATGATCTTTCAAACACAGATCACAGAATAGACAAAATGGAAGAATATCAGCAGGAGTGTAGTACTGAAGCAACCACCACTGACAAAGCCTGAGGTGTCTGCACGGTCCATGCCTGTCTTGTTTTGGTTGAATTTATGATCCAATGCTACTTGACCTCCACAGCACTAAACAACATCTTTGATAGTTGACATCAAGCATAGGCAGGAGCCTCGAAATGCTTACTGGTTGGGAGGTCCTCAACTGACAAAAGCAAAACAAAATATTAACCAAAATTCAGATGTCAAATATATGTTTGGCGTGACCTTATTAAAACTATTATAATACCATAGACAGGTCACCAAGCCAGTAAAGCAAACCACAATTAGTGTTGTGCAAAGATTAAATAATCAGAAGTGAATACATTTTATTCCATCCATTCAAGTATACATGGCGTGCTTTATTCACACACATGTTCAACTATATAGGGTAACACAGTTTTCGAAGTGATTTTGCACATATTTGCCCATACAAACTCCTTTTAGCAGCACAGCATTGAATACTCCATTGGTTCCTAAGCAACTCTCATTAATCAAGTTAGTTGATGGCAACTTAGTCATTTGTGCTGGATTCGGTCTACAAGTGAAAAGGAAAACACACCATATATAGTAGAACTGAGAGGGTACAAGGAAACTGCAATTATGAAGTGGTTTCAAGCAAGCAAAAATAGTAGCCGAGATCAATGCAAAACAAACTCCAAACATGTTTGTTTGGTAAAGCTACATGTTAAATTATTATTAAGATTATCCTTTTGGGGGCATAAATCATTTAATAATACCTTTAGGTAAAGAAGATTGAAGGGTCAAAGTGAGTAACTAACACGACAAAAGTCTTTCTCCAGAAAGGAGGCAAAAATGTGGAGTTTATTTAATTTGAGCAACAGCATGCACAAGCAATTCCCGTAGCAAGAATTTGCACAGTAGAAATCTCAAAATATTGACAGAACCTATCTGCCCTTTATTATACTTGTAATACCAGCCAACCAGGTGCTACCTTTGCTGCCTTGAGTGAAATAAATGGTTTACCAAGGCCAAGCAGTGTCAATAACTCAAAATGAGGTGATCGATAAACCAGGAAATCAACCACATTGCAATGCACAATCTACAAAGGGGAATAGTATGAAGTAATGAACCCTCATCAGTTTACCTAATGAGTACAATAACCAAGATCAGCAGTCATAAATACATGTTATTCTCCATGAAAAGGTAACCAAAAGATTGGATAGAAAACAAGTAACAAATGTCTCTGTTTTTTCTTTCTTAACCAAAAACGACTGTCATACATTTTTGGTCTTCTGCATACGACTGCAAGACCTGTGCCTCTTATTACATATCTAAATACCATAACAATTCAACTTTCCTAAAATCATCCACACATTCTATAACATTCCCAACAGTAAAAAATATTGGATTACACTGAACATATCATTCCTAATACAGGTGCATTTCTGACTGACTAGAAGGGTTCAGACTTAAGCAGTATCAATTTAAAAATAGATGCCTAACAAGTACTACTCAACAAAGAGCATCCTGAATCTCCCTTTGGAGTATTGCATCACGGATTGCTGAGAAGTGCACAAGATCACTACACGCAAAATTTCTAATATCCAAGAATTCCAGTCCAGAACAGTTAGTTCATTCTTGTCCTAATATTTTTTTTTTCTGAACTTCGCTTGATTCTCTCCTAGTCCTAGGTACGGAGTACTATTATTTAGGGTCTCGTGTACTAGCTAACCAGGAAGATAAGTCCATATACTGCAACAATCTATCTATGTACTTAACTAGTTAGATTGAGAGTAAATAGTAAAAGAAAAGAAGACAGTGAAGAGAAAACGGGAAGAAATGGACGAGGACAGGATTATAGCGCTAATTATCTAAGAATACAGGGTTAAGAATTAAGAGACTCAGAGCCTCAGACCATCACAATTGCAGAACATCCCAAAACAACAAGAACTAAGTATCCCAAAACAAGGAACCCTCTGCTCCATCCTGAACCTTCACAGAACCCCCACAAAATCCTGCAATTCTCCTACGACAACAAACTAGAATACCATGGCACAGAACAGATCTGATTGTTTCCTGAAAAAAAAAGAAAAAAAAAACTCCCACCAAACCGAACATGGCACACATGAAATTCCCCAATCGGGACACCACGAGGGGCGACCTAAAAGGGGGACTGGGACCAACAAACCCATCCCCGCAAAACCCCCTGCAGCCATGACATGCGAAGAGAAAGGGAAGGCAAGAACGTAAACACATAATCGCGGTGGTGAGAGGGAGCAGGCGTCAGTCACCTTAGCGCGCTGAGAGCAGAGGAGAGGGAAGAGGGGTCTCGCTGCGGAGCGGGGCGAGGAGGGCGGGGAGTCGATCGCTGCGGGCGGAGGCGGAGGCGGAGGCGGGGGCGGAGGAGGCGGTGTGTTTTGCTGCCTTTCTGGTGGCTTCCCCTAGTGCGCGAGAAGGGGAGAAGTACTGGCCTCCGTGTATGTATGGGATGCGGGTGTGCGGGGCGAGGGGGAAAAATCGGTAGTAGGAGGGCTCGTCGCGTGTGCAGGTGGGGTGGGGCGGGACGGGACGGCGGGGGTGGGGTGGATGGATGACGGCGGGATTACCTGGCGAGCCGGGGGGGCTGGCTACCCATGTGCTGTGACTAAGGCCATGTTTAATTAGTTCCAAATAATTTTTCAAACTTCCAACTTTTTTATCACATCAAAACTTTTCTACACACCGAGCCGGGGTGGCTGGCTGGCAGGCTCCGCTCGGCGGCTGCGCGAGCCAGCCACGCGACCGACCGGCAGCGAGCCAGCTGTTTCTTTGCCCTTCTTTTTTTTTTAATGTTTTTATGTGTTGCCTTGCGTTCTCTTTTTTTCCTTTTTGGTTTTGGTTTGTTTTGTATCTGGCCGGATATCATGTGGTGACGAACTGACGATAGGCTTTAGCCTGTGGGTTGGATTCATCCACTCGCCATGATAAGGTGCGTCACCACTCATCATTTGCGTATGGATTAGGATGTGTCTGAGAGTTGTTTTTCGCGTACACGCTTTCAGACTGTTAAACGGTGTTTAAAAAAATTCTATAGAAAAGTTACTTTAAAGAATCACATTAATCTATTTTCAAGTTTAAAATAATTAATACTTAATTAAATACATACTAATAGTTTACCTCTTTTTGTGTATCTTCACAATCTTTTCTATTCCTCTCTTCTTAAACAAGAATGACTACATGGGATCTCATCATGGATTACCTTTTATGGCACCAACATCGGCATTAGCGAATGTGACACTAGAAGGCAACGACATAGGCAAAGAAGTTGGCCACAGTAGTAGCAACAGGAAGCCGAGGAGAAAGGGAGAAGACGAAAGGAGGTGCTAGCAGCATGCGGCTCATTGGTCCACCAAGTCGAGGCAGCATGTGTCCCCTCTCGCACCTTAATACTAGATAATATATCGAATTTGTTACTCCATGGGTACCGTGGGTACCAATTGGTACCTCAGAGGTACCAGATCTGATACTCGTTGGTACCTAGGATAGTACTATGTCCGATAACCGTAGGTATTAGCTATGATATCACAAGTACTACTCGAGGATGATGTGTCGCACGATGTACTTACCACAACACCGACGATGAGCATGACGGCTTCACTGCCACGTAGCCCGCTAATCAAAGCTCCAGATCCAGCCGCTTTGTTGCCCTCCCCCTCCATCACCATCGACAAAGCTTGGGAGGAGGTGCTTGTGCTGGCCTTCTTGACAACCTCCCTTTTCCCCTGGTTGTCCCCTTCCGCCATGGGAGTCAGATCTGGTGGATGTCGCCATGCCTCAAGCATGGGACAGAGGAGAAGGCCATGGACCGGCATAGTCCACCGCCCTCGTCACCGACGTGTACTTGGGTCAGATCCGGCATCAGGAAGGCCTAAGCCTCCAGATCCGGTGTTTGTCGATGGCCCACAATGCCGCCATGCCTAACCATAGATTGGTGGAGGAAGGAGAAGAGGGGGAGCATGGGAGGGGAACGATAGGAAGAGAGTGGAGGAGAAAAAGGAGGCCAAGGAAGATGAGAGGGCAATGCACCGTGGTGGTAGGCGTTAAGTATCCGCACCCGGACGGAACGTCATTCTATAGATTATCTAAAGTGAAGGGAGAACTTGCTTGTGATTTGGATTTGAGAAAATTCCTTGTATGCCCCTAGAAAGTTACCTAATCCCTTTTATGCTTCTGAAACTTACTCGATCCCTTTCATACCCTTGAAATTTCGATTCGATCCCTTACATATCCCTACCGTTAGGTTTACTTCAGTCCACTCGTTAATTTGGTTGAAAATGTCCATAATACCCTTCAAGTTGTAGGAGCTGGAAATTGAGCGCATGTTTGGCAGTCAGCTTGATAAAAGACTGTAATATTCATGAGTGCACACTGTGTGTTTTAGAGACTAAATAATTAGTACATACTTCCTCCGTTTCATTGACATCTAAATAATTAGAGACTAAATAACTAGATATCTAGATTCATCGTGTTTTAGAGACTAAATAATTAGTACATACTTTCTCCGTTTCATTGACATCTAAATAATTAGAGACTAAATAACTAGATATCTAAATTCATTTACATCAATATGAATGTGGGAAATGCTAAAATGGCTTACATTGTGTACGATTTTTAACATAAATTTGGAAGAAGAAATTTAATGTGTTTACCTTATAGCATTCAACAGAAATTAAACATAAAATTGGTGGAAGAAATTTAATAGTGTTTTATGAGACTAAATAATTATGACATACAATTTTTAACATGAATTTGGAAGAAGAAATTTAATGTGTTTATCTTTTGTCATAGCACTCAACAGAAATTTAACATAAATGTGGAAGAAGAAATTTAATAGATCTTTTTGGTGAAACGAGAAATACCATAAGGAGCATACAAAATTATCAGGAGCATCAGTAGCATCAATTGACGGGAAGGGAAAAAGAACATCTGAAGCATCCATACACCATCAGGGATACACAATTAACAATTTGATTAATTATGGTGCATCCATACACCATCAGCATTAAGCAACCACAGATCCATTGCTTTATACATCATGAGCATGACGGCGCGAGAGGGTGGTGGGACGTCGAGAGCTCGTGTGTCCAGGTGCCGAGGACGGAATTCGTGCACTGACGAGATGCCGAACCGCCGCTACGACGGGATGCGAAGCCACTGCCGCGCGCGGGATGCAGAGCCGATATTGAGCCACCATCGCCGACTGGATGCAGGAGCCGTTGCATGACGGGATGTGGAGCAACGACGATTTGGAGATTGGAGGTGATAACCTGTGGCATTTTTGTCTTTCTTGAAAAAAAAACTGATAAGCTAACACACGCCTCCACTCGTATATCTTACGGAAATCTAATGGGAAGGGTATGTAAATGATTAAATCAAAATTTCAGAGGCATACATGGGATTGAGTAACTCTTCATGACACAGAAGGAATTGTCTCTTTGGATCTACAGACACTTTGATTGGCTATAACAAAAGATAGAAGATACTTAATTTGTTAATTATGCCAGCATAGTCGGTTTTGTTTTTCAAAATATCAATCATTTCCTTATCTTCGACCTCAGTTTAGCTCATTGGTGCCATCCAAACAAGGAGGCAAATGCTAAATATAAAAGATGGTGTGCCGGGGGGGGGGGGGGGGGGGGCCTAGATTTGGCAACGATGAACATGGTTCAAGTGGGAAGCTCGCATAGAAGTTCAATTTTAGTCTTGGTTGTAGCATAGACATTATAAAGGAAACCCAATTATGGATCGTTGTTGTCATGCACGATCTAAAACATTGTAGCTTGGCCTAAGTAAAAGGAATAGAACAGAGCAGAGTAAGGAAGTGTTCTACATTGATTTCGTTCATAAGTGGATCCAATGGCATGCAACATCCAAAACCAAAATCGAACTGCTCATATTTTTTTATGACGTGGCCGAACTTTGCAAAAAAAAAAAAAGTTTACTTCTTTCATACCCCTTGTCCTCTTGCACCCAATAAATTTTTTCATCCGAAACTTTTTTTTAGAACTTTTCATCCGAAGCTCAACTGATTAATCCAACCTAAGGTCCCGTTCATTTCTCCAATAAAAATTGGATAAAGATAAAGATTTTTCTATCACGCTTTTTAAACTGCTAAACGGTGTGTTCGTGCGAAAATTTTCTATATGAAAGTTGCTCTAAAATATCATATTAATCTATTTTTAAGTTTATAATAATTAAAACTTAATCAATCATACGTTAATACCACATAGTTTTACATAAAAAAACTTAATCTTCATCGTCAGAAGAAAAGAAGATCACCTAAGTGCTGACTCAAAAGATCTAAATACGACAAACAGGCTAGAGCAGATCTCAGATCTGCAGCGGCAGTTTGGAGCAGTGACCCCCATTTCATTTGGCCATTTCCTCCCATCGCTTTCACCGAAAAGCAGGGGGCCCACGTAGAGCGACGCATGGCCAAGCGATCCGGGAGAGCCGTTTACGTGCACAAGTTGGCCCCGTTTTGGGCCCCGGCCACGTTGGACCATTGCACGCTCGCAACATCCCTCGTGGAGCCCAGAACTTGTTTGGTAGCACAGTGCCTACAAATCCTGGAGCCGTGGGCCACCCACTGTTACTCCTCCTGATTGCTACCACAAGCCGAGCCACTGAAGCCAGCACTGTTCATACGCAGGGCTCGGCTCCGCTCGGCTCATCGGCGCGATTCGCTCTCCACCGTCCGTCCCGCGAACCGCACCCGATTCGCCGTGTCCTCCACTTGTCGACATCCCACAGGCCGCCTCCCATTCTCTAGTGGCGTTCACGCGCCCGAGACGCCTCCCCTAGGAAAAAAAGAAATAGAAAAACAAAAGAAAAACTCTCCTACCCACGGCACGACAGCGCCCCCACGCTGACGCCATGTGGGCCCCGCAACCTTTCCCTGCCCCACCCGTCATCCGCCCCACCAGCGGAATCTCGCTCTGTACGCTCGGCTCTCGGGGCCCACGCGTCCCGCCCGGCAGGCCACGTGTCGCGCCTCCGATTCGCTCGTCCCCTCTGCCAGGTGGGCCCCGCCGTCCTCCGCCCGTTTTGGGCCTGGGCCCAGTACTAGCGTAACCTAGAGCCTTGCCACCGCATCTGCTGTGCGCGACGACGCGAGGGCGGTGGCGTCTGGTGGCGGGCGCGGTGGTGACGGCAGCCGACGCGAGGGCCGCGTGTTTCCCTTCTCTCGCTTGGCGGTGGGGACCAGCAGAGAGACGCGACGCTTTTTTTACTAAAGGCTAAAGGACGCTGACGTACGTCTCTTCCTCCGTTGGCTTGGCTCCGTGCGTGTCCTGGCGATCGACCACGAGAACGGCGACGACGAGTTTAGTGGGGCTCGTCACGCCGAGACAATCAGATTTTCTTCACCGCCTGGTGATGTAATCGCCTTTTAATTAACTTGCGAGCGTGCACGTTTAAAATCCTGAAGGGACCATGCGGATTGCGTCATTGCTGACAACGAAAGGAGGATTTACTAGTGATAGACAGGAGAAGCTTTGATCATTTGGATTAAAAAATAGAGAAAAGGTAGCAAATGGCACCAAACATCACCACTAGAAGCCAGATTTGTAAAAGGAAATACACAAGAGTTTTGTTTGGGCAAGAGAACCTTCGGATCCACACGCGTCGAGCCTCAGCTTCAGCTCCTGCGGCGTCCAGATCAGAAATGAGAAATAAATTAAGCACCGATCGAGCCAATAATCGTTTGGCCGATACCAATATTCTACAGCAAATTGGGCAATAGCATTGGGTCAACTGGTTTAACTACTGATCGAATCCCATAGATTGGTGCCTGCCTACCGTGGGCTATATAATCCTGTATGCAAATAATTGGTGCAACCTGCTATCTGGTCGCTGAAGTCGTCACTCGTCAGTTACTAGTCGTATCACTTCAAAAATAAATCAGTTAGGCGGTATTAG
>CM020186.1:9387551-9401260 GCA_009805545.1 Oryza longistaminata | reverse complement strand
CATACACACGTAACTTTTCAGTCTCATCATCTTCGATTTCAACCAAAATCTAAACTTTGCGCTGAACTAAACACAGCCCAATGCTGGCAGAAATGGAAGACAGCTACAGCCTACAGCGAGCAAGTAGTGAATGGACTGGACATGGTAAAGTTGGCAATGAATCCTGAATGGACTGGACATGGTAAAGTTGGCCATGAATCTGTGGCTCCGTGCGACTTGGCTTTGATGATGAAACTGAGCACTTCATGCACTTCATGGCCATGACCATGAACCAAAATTTGAAATACTGGTCTGCGCATATTGTTGAACTGATTGTTGCACAGATTATCTATTTTATCATAGGGATAAATTAAATATTTTATAAATAAAATTAACAGATAACTTAAATTAAAATAAGTGTTCTAACTAATACAGTAAAAGATTTTCTTTCAGAAAATGTATTTTCTAAAACATGAAGCAAGTAATCTAATTTTGTAAGACGATAAGTAACCAGAAAAGAACTTGTCACGATCTGGCAGGCCACAAGACATCCTAGGTTTTAGCTCTTGTTAGCTGCTCCTGTTCCAGTAGATTTTACTCTCTTTTACTCCCACCGTCCCAAAAAAAAAACAATCTAGTATCGAATGTGACATATCTTAATACTACGATTCTAGACGGACGAATTTAGACATACATTCATTCAGATTTGTAGTACTATGATATGTCACGTCCGGTTCTAAATTCCTTTTTTTAATGGGGCGAGGGGAGTATGTTGTACATGATTTGATGATTTGAGTACACTCAAGTCGGCTGATGATTTGAGTGTATATGATATTAACTTTTTGTCACAATTTGGTAAGCATTTTATTATCGCTTCTTATTTGTTGATTTTGTTGATGTAATTATGAACAGTTAAATTGATTGTGTTATATGGTGATTTGCTTTAAATATTTTTTTATCCCGCTATATGCATAGCGAAGTGGTGCACCCCTCGATACCTCTTCAGCTCCAACATTGAGCACGCATATACCCATTCGTCTCATGAAAATTCAATTCTAGCTATAAATCTGGATACTTACGTGTTTAGATTCATAGCTAGAATTAATTTTTCTTGGAAAGAGTAGTATGTGTCACCTTTCTCTATGGAGTATTAGGGCTGTTTAGTTCCCAAACAAAAATTTTCACGTTGTCACGTCAAATGTTTGAACACATGCATGGAGTATTAAATGTAAAAAAAACCAATTACACAGTTCACCGAGAAATTACGAGACGAATCTTTTAAGCCTAATTACGCCATGTGGTGCTACAATAAACATTTGTTAATGACGGATTAATTAGGCTTAATAAATTCATATCGCGGTTTCCTGACGGAATCTATAATTTGTTTTGTTATTAGACTACGTTTAGGGGGTGTTTAGATTTAGGGGTGGAAAGTTTTGGCGTGTCACATCGGGTATTATATATGGTGTCGTATGGGGTGTTCGGGCACTAATAAAAAAACTAATTACAGAATCCGTTAGTAAACCGCGAGACGAATTTATTAAGCATAATTAATCTGTCATTAGCAAATGTTTACTGTAGCACCATATTGTCAAATCATAGAGCAATTAGGCTTAAAAGATTCATCTCGCAAATTAGTCGCAATCTGTGCAATTAGTTATTTTTTTAAGCCTATATTTAATACTTCATGCAGGTGTTCAAACGTTCGATGTGACAGAGTGTAAAGTTTTTAGATAGGATCTAAACATGGTCTTAATACTTCAAATATATGTTCGTATATCTGATGTGATATATAGGGGCAAATTTTTTTGCCAACTAAACAAGCCTTTAATGGAGTTACGGAGTATGAGTGGTACGGTGGTAGGCTGGTAGCTAGGATATTGTCCCAAAGTGCATTTACTGATGTCTTCACTCCTTTAACAAATCTTTTTGTTGTTGTAGTTTTTTCTTTTCACAATTTTGTAATGTCTATTTTTATATAGGAATAGGAAAAGTAAAACTAAACTAACTCTAGTCCAGAAATGCTCATCCATCAAACCAAAGTATGGACAAATCAATCACAACAGGACATTGTTTCAACCAAGAAGAAACCAAGATAAAGTTGTTTTAAAATGAATTAGAAACAAATGCCCAATGACAAATGTATGGCTAGGCATGTAAAATGCTCTCCAAAGTCTGTGGTTAATCTCTATAGGATTTTGTAATATATAAGTCACGAAAAATAAATGATTTTCTGGAAAAGTCTCTGTGACAACAGCTAGAGCTTTGCCTTCATTCTTTTCCATATGAAAAAATAAAAGAGCCATGCACAAGGATGCTTATCATATTTTTAATGGCGTTTTGGAAGTTTTGAAGTTTGCAAAACAAGATAGCACACCTCAATGTGGGGGTTGCTAATGTGCGCTCGATCGCACACGCATTTAGGTCAGCCACTGCCTCCCAAACATACTGTATAATATTGGTGTTTATACTCTATATTTATAAATATATATAAACTTTGTATACATAGATATGCAAAGTTTATATATAACCTTTGTATATGTATAAGCTTGATATGTGTATGTATAAAATTTGTACGTGTATGTACAAACTTTGGATGCACAAAGTTTATATGTACACGTATACGTATAAAATATGAAACGAATTTAAAATATAATTTGAAGGGAGAAAAAAACAAGCATGCACATGGTGGCCAAAAAATAGCCCGCATATAGAAGGGAAATAGCAAAAAAAAAACACATATGTGCAAAAAAAGAAAGCGAAATAAAGGTTAACCATTGCCTGGGCTAGAAAAGAACAGCACAACACAAATTTAGCATGCTAAAAATGGCAAATCGGTTGTGAGGGTGTCGATCGAGTGCGGGTGTCGGGGCACGCCCGATTGCAATTGCTTATTAGAGATTCCGCCTCTATGTGGCCACAAAATGCCAAAATGGTTGATGCCTATGGGTGCTAAAGGCATGGATTTGAATATTTTGGGAACAAACTTCCAAAATTTGAAAAAACTTCTAGATTTATTATTGGGTCTAAGAGTATCACCAGCAGATGCCTAATATGGCTTCTAGTCCTCAATTTTTTTGTTTTTGGTTGAAGGTTGGCTCCAATTGATTCCTTAGAGCATCACCAACAGTCCTCTTATTCCATTCACAATCCTAAATTTTTGGGTTTTTGGTGAAAAAAATGCCTCCAACATATCTCCTATCCGGATCCTAATTTTTGGAAACCCCTTCCCCGCATCCTTCGCTCTCTTCATTTGAGGGAGAGCGACGACGCGTCTGCCGCCCCCAATCTCTCATTTGCGCGCGGCGGGGGAGCGCTAGGAGGTAGTGCGTCCCTTCCAAGCGAGTGCAAGAGGGAAGAAAACGGGAGAATCTATTGTTAGTTTAACATAAGGGTCCACTTTTAATTTTTTTGACAAAATTTAGGCTTTCTCTGGGATAGATCAATTTTTTGCAACTTATTTTCAGTTAAGGAAACCCCCAAAACTATTTTTTTTGGGCGTGAGAGGATTATACGTAATCCCTTAGTGATGCTCTTAATTAGCTTCCCGAAAATTGAAATCCCCTTCCCCGTCTTTCTCGACCTCCACTAGTAGGGGAGGGCGCTGGCTCCCAATAGCACACACGAAATGTGGAAAGAACGAGGTGTGCAGTGGAATGTCTGCTTGGGAGGAGGTGCAGAGCGATTTTTGTTTCTTGTGTTGATAAGGTGGACCTACTTTTTATTATTGGAAGTTAATTTTTTTATATATGTTGGCGGCGGGAATTTATTCACACCTAAAAATCTGATTAGGAATCCTAAAGAAAGAATTTTGGAATGGACTTTTAGGCATCTGTTTATGGTGCTATAAGAGGTCTGCCATTTTAATACAAAATCCATAAATCCCCAGCCTCTCATCTATCGGTGGGCCTAGGGATGGCAATTTGTCGGGTCCCAAAATTAATGATTCGGAAACCAACATGTTTAGACTGTATCAAGCCCTGGATCAGTAGATTGATACAGGTTCAACAATCTGGATCTTCATTGCATACATTTGGTCAAGGTTTCAAAGGAGATATTATTACAGAATAGTATTGGCTATTTATAAGAATATGGCTAACTATTACAGCAGAAGTTATAGAATGACTCAACTCTAATGTTTTGCTATAGACTTAAACCATTTATCTAGTCTATACTTGAGGATTAAGTTAGAATGGGACTAACTTATATGATTGAACTCCCAGCTTCGGTAAGAACATCAATTGAACTCTGAAAAGGGGGGGTTGAAGCAAGGATGAGTACAACGTACTCAGCAAGCTATTATATTCAATAATGAATGCATGAAATGGTAATATCTGAGTAGAGCAAGGTTTACTTGCAGAAAGCAGAGAATATAGAGGAAGAAAGCCTAGAATGTTTTAAATGCAACAGTATTTAATAAAGTTTGGAATTAAGTTTCTAACCAAATACCATATGAGTCCCAATGCTCAAATCCGTGAGCACGGCTATTCGAATAGATTCATTTATACTTTACTGCAGTAAATGTACGCTTTACCCGCAATCCATGACATGCTAATATTCATCAGCTTAGTCATGGCAAAGCTTTTCGGTTACTAACATCAGTGGTACCTGTTCCATGAACTCTAGTCCCCATGCGCTCTGAACGTAACGTTATCAGCAGCGAGAGGAGTTCTGGCGTTCCCGAGATTTTTGGAGAGAACTGGTTGAGAGACCCCCGTCATCTCAACCAGGTTTTCACAATACACACACAGTTTGTGATATCACAATTTATCTCAAATATTTACCTGCGCCTCGGTAAATATTACAATCGCCCTACTCGGCGTAAGTTTGCCTCCTGCGCGAGGACTTAAGAAGAACCACTATACAGAGGTACCACCTTTGCTAGATAACTTAATCAGCTAGGTCTATGCCCATACGAGAATTGCGGTCGTACTCGTATGTTCTTCACATGTACTTGGCATTTTTATGTCGGTTGGAACAGTACTAGCCACCCGGAAATCAACCATTTCTACCGTACTGTTCCAATCTAAGTTTATTATATTTTATGCAATCTAACTAGGCATGGCTAAGCAAAATCTAGCATATATCTGGTTTGCTATATACTCAGGTTATGCATTTAAAATCGTGTATGGCTAATGCACAAGATACTGGAGATATAGAATATAGGATTATTATGCTCAAAGGAGAGGAATAATAACTTGCCTTGCTCCAACGCAGATAAATCCGAGATAGGCAACCTGATTATCCGATTCTTGAAATACCACAGGTTGCCATCCAAAATAGACTCTACTAAAGAAGGGAAAGAACCAAATTCAATAAAAGTCACAAAATAACAAGAAAGCGATGAAGGGCAAGAAAGGCTGGGTTTGGGGTATAAATATCTCCTTTAAAAGGTATAGGGATTATTGGCTAATATTTCATGTATAGGCTCTAAAGGGTTGGAGGCTAAGATAGAAGGGGGAATTAAGCAACTATGGTTGCTTAATTTTATATGAAGGTTTCCGTGGTTTGGATGATAGGAAATGTATTGGATAATGGATATGGTTAAGTAGGCATGTGGCTGGTATAGGTCAAGGTCGGTCTTTGATAGAACAGTGGCTACAGTTTAGTTGTTCTCGAGTCGATGCTGAAATAGGATAGCATGTCGGCTCGTGTTTATATTTCATACATATGCTATGGGTAGTTGGAGAGTAAATGGTTGAGATTATAGTTGGTGGGGAGTTTGGCTAATAAGCTGACTAAGGTTTTAGTTGTCTAAGCCGATATCGAGGTAAGATGAATATCGGCTAGGGTTTGGGTGTTCACTAGTCGTCGTTAGAGTTTGGCAACATGACGACTAAGTTTGGCATTTTCTCTAGCCGATGTCAACAGACAGCATAACGGCTAGAGATAGGAGAGTGGTGCAGGTTTAGCGGGGTGGAAGTGTTACTCCGACAACCGTGAGTGGCGGCGGAGCGGCTAAGATCGCGCAGAGCCCGAGAGCTAATTGTGCGACGTGCTGTGGAGGTCGAGGGAACAGTGAAGCTCCGACAGTTGTACGCATCGAGGCGTAGGATACCCGGAGCAGCACTTCGACCTTCGGATTCTGCCGGGCTTTACAACCAATGGTTCGACGTCAGGGCCAGTAGACCGCGAACGTCCCCATGGAAGGCGTAAAGTTTCAACCGGCGGCTTTTTAGTGGCTAAAGGGTAATTTGGGATGGAAGAAAATATTTATAAAGGCGAATATAAATTCAAACAATATTTGAATAAATTCAAATAAAATTATAAAATAACAAATTGGGTATCAAAATATAGCTTTTGAATTTAGATGAATTTAGGTCCAAGTTTCATCGGAATCGGATCTACGGTTTAGGAGATATGGGCTTCTAAAGATAGGATTTGAATTAAATAGGGAAAATAGGAAGAGTTACTGTGCAGGGGCCCACCTGTCAGTGTTTGTTTTCTTTTCTTTTTCTTTCTCGTCTTCTTCCTCCCGTCTCTTTCTTTCTTCTCCTCCTTCCAGCCGAGTAACAGAGGGGAGAGAGGGAGTAAGGCGCCGGTGTGTTGATGATGGAACGGCCTCGACGGCGGCAGCTCAGTGTGTTCCCGAACAACACGCACTCGGGGAGGTATGTGGAAGGAAGAGGGAGAGAGGTGGGTGGCTGGAACGGCGGCGACAAAAGCTTGGCCGCGGCAGTAAATGGAGTGGTGGTGGTGGTTTGATTCAAAGGGGAAGGGAAGGGGGAAAGGGGTGAAATGGATTCGCCTCGATGAGACGAAGCTAGTGGCGCGAAGACTTGGCCGACAACGCTCCGGTGAGGGAGATCGACGGACGGCCGGCCATAGCTGGATATAACAGGAGAGAGAGAGCTCGAGGAGCTCGGCTTATATGTGGAGAAAAGGGGAGGGCTGGCCTTATATTTATAGGCGTCGGACGTCGGTTGTGAAGGTCGGTTGTAGAGGCGGTCGTCGACTCGGCTACGGCGACGCTGGCGTGAGGAAAAAGATGACGACACCGTTCTCGTTCTCTGATTGGGTATCGATGTCGGTTTGGCTCGTGTTTGATGTCAGCGAAGTGACGCGCGGCTGACGTCGACTTGATTTCTTAGCGGCGACGGAAGGACGTTGGCGGCGGTAGAGGAAGGTACGGCACGGCGTCGGCGGCGGCGCAATTCACGGCGCACGACAACGGCGCCCAGGGCACCTGGCATCGGCGCCCACAGGGAGGAGAGGGGCGGCTCAGCTGGAAGGGTTGGCTGGGCCGTCCTGGGCCAAGAGGGAGATGGGCCGAGAGAAGAAGAGAAGGGAATTTTGGCCCAAAAGCAAACAGAAGTTAATTTTGAATTTTGGAAGATATTTGAAGAAGGAAGTTTGAATCCAAATTAATATTTGGAAGGAATTTAGGTGGCTAACTTTTGAAATGAATTTATTTTGGAGATAATTTCCAAAGAGAGATTTCCTAATTATTTGAGTGCAATATTTTACAGGTAGCATATAATGGAATTTATTTGATGCACTCAAATGAAAGGGTAAGGGATATATGAATAAAATTGAATGTGTAAATAGGAAGGTGGGAAGAAGATAATTGGAGAAGGATAAGTAGGGTTTTAGCCTCAAAATATATGGCATGGGTTTCAAAGAATTGTTTGAGGCTAATAGGAAATTTGGATGACAAAGAGATAATCTATTTTCTTAGCACAAGAGCAATTATTCATAATATTTGCAATAATAATATTTCTTGTGCCGAGAAGAAAATCAAGTCACAGGAATTAAATTGGCGGCTAAATCGAATGGAGGAATTTGGATATTTTGATCGAGAATTAAAGGATAGGTTTAAGATCAAAGGATGTGTTAACAATTAATTCCAATGGAATCAAAATTACGGAGGTTTAGGTTCAAGGGCAATATGGAAAGGTTTCTTGGACCATAATTCATAAAAATAGAAAGGAGTTTTCAAACTAAATTTGAATAAAAGAATTTTAGTCGAAAGAAGGTTTTAAATTAAAACCAAATCAAGAAATACCTCAATTTAACCAAATATATTTTAATAGGAAAAACACAAAAGAAATTAAATACCAAAGAAGGATTTTATGCAAGTTAGTTTTAGGAGGTCCCTCTAATTATATTTTCCTAGGTTTAGGATGCTATTAAAAACATAAGACTCGGCATGATGCACAATTAGAAAATGGTTAATTTTCGGTATGTTACACGCGTGCACTAACCGCGCCGTTAAGGTAGGCTGGCGGGCGAGACTATGGACTGCAGATGGAGAATTCTGGGCGAAATTAAAACCTTGATAACTTTGCCTTCCGGTCATGGAATCGAGCTAGGATTTTTTTGACGGCTGTAGAATCACGGGCTCACCCTGGAGAGACTGGATTTCGAGAGGTGGACCCCCAAAGATTTTTCTAGAAATGATCTAAGAAAATTACATAAAACATCCTAATTAATAGATACAATTGCCTTCTTAGGACTCTATCCACGTGCGGCAATCATCTTGAAGCATATCAACTCAACCCGATGTTGTGCACCAAGTCGTATTATCGGAATCGGCTGTATCACCTAACCCAACCTGACTCAGATTTAGCCGATTCTAGTCGTAGTCGATCTGGACTCCAACCGATTCTTACTCTGTTCCCACAACAATCCTTATCTCCGATTCCGCTTCGATCTCACCTTCACCTCCGATGCTGATATTGCCAAATTTGGTCGTTAACAGTGGGTGTGGACGAACAGCTTTGCCAATTTACAACAAATGCTGCAGAGGAGGGAGCATTTATTTGCCTCCATATAGGCCACCACCAGAACCTTTGCTCTCTCTTTTAACTGGACGAGATCGTGTTTTGTCCAACCACTTCTTTTAAAACATCAGACGCTACAATTCTATGTTTGCTATGACATCTATGGTTGTAAATATCATCAACTCAATTAATAATGGTCATGGCCCTTACATTTTCAAGATTAGTGGGCAGCTATGCCACCGAATTGGATCGCTTATTCCAAAGCATGGTGCAAGACCAGAATATTGTCAATTATACATCTTTGACACTGAGAATGAAATAAGAAATATAGTGGCTGTTGCTTCACCTAGAGAGCTGAGTTCTGAACCAAATGAGGATATTGTTGCATCTTTGATGACCATGCTCAATGCACACAACCTAGTTGTTCAGCTCTTTCGAACTGCTCGTGATAGGCTGCATGATCAGTTAGAGGATCATTACTCAGTGAAGTTATTTGCCACCCCCAATCAACATGGTAATATCTACTTAGCCCTAGTTGCATCAGAGGTGGTTGGTTTGGTGGTTAATGATCTTGGCACTACCGAGAAAGTTCGTGACTTAATAGTAGAGGATCACTCATTGCAGCTTCAAAGGGTAAATGAAACTCATTGCAAATTTATGGCAATGCAATACCCGCTGTTGTTTCCTTATGGAGAGGACGGTTTTCATGAAAATCTCAAGTATAGACAATGTCACCGCTCAGGAATGATCAAACGGAAGAAAGTTACTTTGGTAGAATACTTTGCATATAGATTGCATGATAGAGATGATGACTTCAACACCCCATTGCGTTGCAAGAGGCTCACACAGTCATATGAGGTTGATGGTTTTTGTTGTGTCGAGGATAGCCGCTTGAACCATTATAGGAAAAAAACTTTTCAGCTGAAGTATAGGAGTAGCCCCTATAAAGCTTTACTTGATACAGTCAGTAGCGCATTATTGATGCTTCATCGGAAGTCCAGAGGATTATTTTGCCAGGTTCATTCACTGGAAGTCCACGCTATTACTACCAAAATTACCAAGATTGTGTGGCTCTATGTCGTAGATTTGGATGCCCGGATCTTTTCATCACTTACACGTGCAATCCTGCTTGGCCAGAGATAACAGAAGCTTTAGCATTTATACCAGGACAACAACCTTCTGATCAGCCCGATATTGTTGATCGAGTTTTTGAAATGCTCAAGCTGTTTGTTGATGATATAAAAAAATATGAGTTCTTTGGTCCCATACTCGGAGGTTAGCTCTTTTAATTACTATGTTTTAATTCTTATGTTGTACTATTGTTTCAGTTTTGTTTACCTCAATATTTTTTTTCAGTTGTCTACACGATTGAATTTCAGAAACGTGGTCTTCCGCATGTCCACTTGATAGTGTGGCTTAAAAAGGATAGACCCCTTGATGCTGATCAGATAGACACTTTCATATCAGCTCAGTTACCAGACCCATCTATTCACCCTATTGGTTATGAGGCTGTCTCACAATTCATGATTCATGGTCCTTGCAATATTCTATGGTTCCTCTTCTCCTTGCATGGCTGATGGTAAATGCACTAAATTCTATCCCAAGGAATTTTCTGACAAAACAGCTGTGCTACCTAATGGCCATGTTAGGTATGCTCGACCAAATAATGGAATCACCACAAAGAAACGTGGCGTTGAGATTGATAATCAATTTGTGGTTCCATATAATGTAGACTTATTAGTTAAGTATCAGGCACACATAAATGTGGAAATTGTTAATCGCGATGGTATAGAGAAATACCTGTTTAAGTATACAAACAAGGGCCCTGATTTTGCTAAAGTTGGAATTAAAAGAAAAAGAGATACCCCCGGTTCTTCTACAGAGGAAATAAATGAAATAAAGGAATACCTTGAATGTAGATGTGTTACACCACATGTTGCAGCTTGGCGGCTTCTGCAATTTGATATCCATCACACTGATCCAGCCGTGGAACGTCTTCCTGTGCATCTCCCACGAGAAAATAGTGTTGTATTTACTGAGGATGAGCATCTTCACCAGGTGATTGATAATCCATGCAATCTCATAACAAAATTGACTGCATGGTTTGAGGCAAACAAGACATATCCAGAGGCTCGACAACACACATTTGTAGAGTTCCCTGAACATTGGACATGGCATGGTGATGGAAAATTTTGGAAACCACGTCGTAATGCTCGTGGAAAGGTTGGCCGTATAGCCAATGTTAGTCCTAATCAAGGAGAAAGATTTTATCTGCGTATGCTATTGCATATTATAAAAGGGGCACAAGACTTTTTTGATCTTCGCACCGTGGCTGGCCAAGTATACCCAACATTTCGTGCTGCATGTCAAGCATTAGATTTACTTGGTGATGATTGTGAGTGGTCCAATGCTATGGCTGATGCAGCACAATGGGCATTACCATACCAACTTCGCCAGCTATTTGTCACATTACTTCTTTTTTTTGTCACATTACCAAATTGCTTGAAGATTATATCAAGCCAATGGGAGAAGATTTGGCATATCGTACTATTCGGCCCACACAAGGTATCTCTCAACCATTAGTGCAGCAACACATTAGGTCATATGTCTTGGATGAATTAGACAAATTACTCAAAGATTCTGGATATAGCCTAGGTCACTTTAACTTGCCAGAGCCAGAACACCATGATTACAATGTTTTGAACACCAGGTTGGTAGTGGATGAGCTCTCTTATGACCTTGATGCTACTTTAGTAGAAGCAAATGAGCAACTTAGAAAATTAAACTCAAGTCAGAGATCTATTTATGATGCCATAGAACACTCAGTTCTGAATGGTTCAGGTCACACTTTCTTTGTATATGGATATGGTGGTACCGGCAAAACATTTTTGTGGAATGCACTTCTCAATAATATAAGAAGTCGTGGAAAGATAGCCTTAGCAGTTGCATCTTCTGGTATAGCAGCTTTGTTGTTGCCAGGTGGTCGAACACCACACTCACGGTTTAGAATTCCTATAGATATTCAAGAGTATTCCATGTGTGCTATTAAGAAAAATACACATCTCACTGAGCTCATAGAAAGAACATCACTAATCATATGGGATGAGGCACCTGTAAACCATAAATATTGTTTTGAAGCACTTGATCGAACTCTTAGAGATATCATGCCATCAAACAATTGTTATCTACCAAACAAGCAATATGGTGGTGTCACGGTTGTTCTAGGTGGTGATTTTAGGCAAACATTGCCTGTCATCCCAAATGCAAATAAGCAGCAGATCCTCAATGCTTCAATCACACGATCCCATTTGTGGCAGAATTGTGTGGTTCTCCATTTAACTGAAAACATGAGACTTAGATGCCCAACACTTTCTCAGGTTGATAGGATTGAATTAGAACAGTTTTCTCACTGGCTTCTTTCTATTGGTGATGGCACACTACCTGATAGCATGCCAACAGATCGACCTGACACAACATGGATCCAAATTCCAGAGTATCTTTTGTTACCTGCTCAGGAAAGAAACCTTGCAGGTTTAATTTCTTTTGTCTATGAGTCAACACCAGATGCCTTAGAATTACCAGCCTATTTGTGTCAGCGAGCAATTTTGGCCCCAACAAATGAGGTGGTTGCTGCTATAAATGCTCAGATTATTGGCCAGATAGCTAATGAGGAAATGTCATATTATAGCTTTGATACAATTGATGATACCACAGCTAACTATTGCACTCTTCAAGATCTGTATCCTGCAGAATTTCTCAACACGGTTCGCATGAGTGGCCTTCCAGATCACCATTTACAACTGAAGATTGGTGTCCCAATAATGTTACTTAGAAATTTGAGTCCATCCAAGGGCTTATGCAATGGAACTATACTTATTGTGACGCAGCTCACTCATCGTGTAATTGAAGCCCAAATAATAACAGGAAGCGCTAAAGGTTCTAAAGCTTATATCCCTAGAATTGTTTCTGTTTCGACAGACCCGAAATGGCCTTTCAAGATGAGACGTCGTCAATTTCCAGTGCGTGTTTCATATGCGATGCCGATAAACAAGAGCCAGGGACAGACACTTAGCAAGGTTGGTGTTTACTTGCCAAGTCCCGTGTTCTCTCATGGGCAGCTTTATGTTGCCTTCTCCCGCGTAACATCTCCAAAAGGATTATGAATCCTCATTGAAAATAACTCTACTGAGTATGAAAGCAAGACACACAATGTTGTGTATACTGACATTTTCCATGATATATCAAGCCAATGCTGTCAGTTCTCCCCAGATACCCATGTCCAATAGATCAGCTTTCTTACTACAAGGTATTATGTTTTACAATTTGTGCTCTGTTAATCTGTTTAGTATAATCTTTTTTATTCCTGAATTTGCCATATTACATCCAGTAGACAACCTACACTTGCTAATGCGTTTCTCAGTGCTCTTAGATTTATTAAAGTGTATCTGTCATCAACAGAGTGCACAACACAGAACCATCTTCATATATATATTTTAGTAATGCAGTCCTCTTGCTGTTCTATGGTTCTTTTGAAATGTGTGACTTAACAACAATACATAATAACAACTGATGAATTTATTTCAAGCTAAAGAAACTGTAGTGCTTCTGTTGTTCAGCTATGTTTTCAAAGTAGCTTACTTACTGTTCACATGTAAATTATGTACTTTAAGTCATGTATGCACATCGCTTTGCCTAATCAGATAGCCCCATTTCAATATAAATTTAGCATTCTTAAATATGGTTCCCTCCACCTCAGATTTGATTTCTCTTTTGTCCCAAGTTGATATATCTGATTTCTATCTTTCTACATATCCAACCATCCTACATTCATAGCTAAACATACAAATTAGATAAGTAATATCTAAACTTACATACTTCTATAATCCACATGGATATATAGTGGTAAGTTCTTATCATTACTCATTGTTGATATAGATAAGCACAGTTCTAATGCTCCTCTGCTCATATGTTAACATGAGTAACCATTTTGTTACATTGTACTGCTAA
>CM020186.1:9279507-9387028 GCA_009805545.1 Oryza longistaminata | reverse complement strand
CTGGGTTTGGTAGAGTAGCGGTGCAGCTATTGGGGAGAAGGAAGAAGCACGGTAGCGACATGGCCATTACTGTGATGACAACGGCTATGGCTTGGTCAGGTCAATGTCTAGGAACGACGGCGGCTAGTGGCTTGGTCAGGACGACGGTAAGGAACGGCAATGGCTTAGTCTTTCCTACGTTTTCTCTGCTTTTCGTTTTATTTTTCTCCGGGAGAGGCAACATGATATTGATGGGCTATTTGCTCTGAAATAATATGACATCTCGCCTGGATCACCTGCTGATACTTGCAATATTGGAGTCACATCTCCTGCCCAGGGTAATCTTCCATTCTGTCTATAAGCAATATGCGGTACTTAATTCATTGTGAATTTGTGATGTCTAATTTCATGGATCTCTAAAATTCCTATTTGCATGTCCAAGATACACGGACGAAGCAAGAGCTGTTCATGAATGTGATTTGAGCAACATATAACAAGTAGATTGTGTTCAGTTTTTTTTTTTCTCAGCTCATATGGGAAAGACTAGGTATGATTCTGTATACTCTTATTGGTACTTGAAAAAGGATTAGTTTTACCTGTTTACACATGAGTGCTTGCAGTACTAATATGAATCATTGCCATGGGTTAACATTGAGGCGATTGCACCACCCAATTTGGTGAGAAGACAGCAGGTGGAGGTCAGCAGGGCTAGGCGTCCCTTGCTTCAGGTCTTGCTGTCTATTCATGTTAATAAGACATGTATTTTGGTCCTATATTCCCTTTGTCAGCCACCATCCTGCTTTTCTTTTGCATCTACTATGTATGCTAAATTCCTATTTTCCGCATCGCATTATTTATTCTTAGTTGTAGCTGTCTTCACTCAAAATGCACATGGCTACTTTCATTTCATGGTTCCTTCGTTGTCTATGTTATGAGGTTCAAGCCGGTTAATGCATAGTAATTACATTGTGGACAACGAAGGAACCAGGAAATGAAAGACAGCTACAACTTGAAAAAAAGTTTGACACTATCTAGATTCCAATTACATTGTGGAACATAGTTATTCTCATTGCTATTGTAGGCCATAGTATATTGATTACATGCTTATTACCCCTTATGGTTCCCTTCCTTTCCTTATTACCTGTGCATCGCTTCTTTCTGGAGTTCAGTTACCACGTTGGTGCTTCATATGCAACAGCATGGACCAATTTACTATGCCATGTCCTAAGAAGGTTTGTGCATGACAAGAAGGTATCTAAGACATAGTAGAAAAACCCGAACCGGGCACTGAACCGCTTGAGCTCTTGGTTCACCGGGTCACCGGTTGGACCGCCGGTTCGATCGGTTCAATTGTTGAACCGGAAAGTATATCTACTATACATGATTTCACCTAAACAAGGTCGCCAGCTTAGCTTGATGGTGGGGTTGATGCTCTTTTATCCCATCAGCCCAAAAAAAATTTAAAAAAAATCATTTTGGGTACTTCTGATATGTAGTAATTTTTAATAGTTGATACAAGGCTATAATGTCATGTGATTGTTTTGTATAGGGCTAGTGCCCACTTATAGATTAAATTTATGTGATATTGATGGTTTTCTCAAGTTTGTAGTTGTGCGGATTATGTTTCTGTTGATGCAGGCATTATGGGACAGACCAAAGAACAGATAAAGTATCTACTCGGAGTGCCATCCCATGGGTTCGACAGGTCAAACATGGATGATGATGAATCTGCCTCAGAGAGAATGAAAAAGGACATCGAAGCTAGTCAGGACAATGCGTTGAGTCTCTGCACCGAGAAAGTGTTGCTTGCACGCCAAGCTTATGACCTGGTTCTGCATGCACCCTTCATTTTTTTTCTAGTCCTGTAACTAAAGAAACTTGTACATTTCATTTCATGTTAAGTGCCATCTTAGTTGCTCGCTTTTCTTTTAGACGAGATCT
Organism: Oryza longistaminata; assembly: GCA_009805545.1. NCBI lineage: Eukaryota > Viridiplantae > Streptophyta > Magnoliopsida > Poales > Poaceae > Oryza > Oryza longistaminata. The sequence goes on along the minus strand of CM020186.1, from coordinate 9,385,108 downwards.
TAGATACCCTTTAATTCATACACCTAAACAAACTTGATTGTTCTATATTCAAGTCCAAACTTATTTTGACAGTTAGCGTTTGTCGAGTTCAACTCCAGATTCCATAATGAATAGCTATGAACTTAGAAGTATCACACAGGAAGACTAATGTTTGCAGTCTAAAAACTCTGTTTTGTTACAATTACAAATCACTAATATTATCTGGCATCTTGAGATTATCTCATGAGATTTAATGAAAAGCCTGATGTCAGTCATACTGTGTTATGTCTCATACTGCCCATATACTAAATTGAATGTTCGGATGCCTGACACTAAATTACATCAATGCTAGAATCATATACTAAATTGCATGTCCTAATTCTAGAATCTCAATTACATTGTCAACTCGCTGTGTCCCATTCAGGGACCCAGACCAATGAAACAAAATCCATTTTTGATATTTGTTCCAATTTGTGTCATTTATATCCTATAATATTTTGTTAATACCTAACTGTAAGTACCATGGATGGATTATTGTACAGATAGAGAGTCATATCAAACGTCTGGATGAAGACTTAGGCCAGTTTGCAGAAGACTTGAAGCAAGGTATAATCAAGAGATAGTAGCATTTAGGAGCAATTGTGTTTTTGACCCTATTTTTTTCAAGTTTGCTCATTTGACCCTCCTTTTTAAAAAATGAAGATCAGGCATGAACCTGTTTTGTGAAGACAACCTAACGGGGTTAACTCAGGGAAAAATACCATTTATGTCCTTGCTCATTTGACCCTAATTTCTCAAAATCTTTATTTATTTGATCCAATTTTTTTTACCTTATCCCTATAAAAATGTGATGGAAATTTTTGACTAAAATATGGGACAAAATTGACAACAGGTTTGACATATTTGACTTAGTTTAACAAATTTGACCTAGATTTGAGGCTGGAACGGGAAAGGCCGATGCTGTGGTCCTGTTTATTTTTCCAAGGGCATTTTGGTCTTGTTCATTCTCTAAATGCATTTTCTAATAACACTCCTAACGGTGTGATTAGAAGAGGGTCAGACGACAGGTTCGTTTTTGAAAAGCGGGGTCAAATGAGCAAAATTGGAAGGGGGGCCAAGTTGGTAGTTAGCCTTCAGAATAGGGTGTGAAGCACAATTATCCCTAGCATTTACTTGTATCTTAGAAAGGTCATCCTATTGAGCAGAATATTGTTATATTAATGAGCTGATCTCATTTGCAGAAGGAAAGATACCTCCAGATGAACCATCAATCCTTCCTGCAATTTCAGCATTTAGCAGGGATGACAAACGGAGGCCTGGCTTCAGTACACCTCAAGCAACAAAGAAGTTCAGAGAGAGGGAATGGGACAGGGAAAGGGGTATGGACTTCGACTTAATGCCCCCTCCAGGTAGCAACAAGAAAACAACTGCACCTATGGATGTGGATCAAACAATTGATCCAAATGAACCAACATACTGTATATGCCACCAGGTCAGCTTGGAATGTATACCGATCTTCCTGGAAATTAGTCTACATCAAACTTTTTCTAAGATGTTTTCTGAAAGATGCCTCTGCTTCTTATTGATATTTCAGATTTCATATGGTGATATGATTGCTTGTGACAATGATAACGTAAGTCTTTATGGTGCTAAGTAATGATGGTTTTCTTTTGGAGGAGTTTAATTATTATGTTCTAAGTTACTACTTTCACTTTTATCAGGTAGTTTTAGAGAAGCTTTAGAACATTCCGAAGTGTGATTTTTGTTGTGATTTTAATTATTATTTCAAGCAATGTAGCATTGGATCCATGATGTTGTGGCTAGACTGCTAGGGTGGTGGTGATCATCTTATCTTATGCTTGTAACTTCCTTTTACCATTTGTTCTTACTTGCTGCCATCCAGAATGAGGACATGCCTCACTGCTTAGGGGTGATTGTTTGGCTGATTTGGTCAGTTATAATATTTTTTACACCGAATGAATTATATATTTCAGTTGAACAATCTGGAAAACTGAATTAGCGGAATAAAAAATAGAAACAGAACCTGATTAACTGAATAATACTTTGGTCAGTTCGGTCAGTTTATTCAGCTCTACTAGAACAAACTGATAGTAATTACACATTGGCCATCATGTAAAAATAAAATGCCAGCCTTGCAGCGAATGTGTGGACTGTAGCCATGGGCAGTCAACCAATATGTGGGAAGACGTCAGATGTTGTGGCTGCATTGCGAATCCACGCACCACATAATCATTAGGATCCACGGGTGTATATATATATATTATTACCATGTATACTACAGCACAGAATTCTTGGTTGATTGTGAATAAAATCCTCAAAGGACCGAGCCATGCATGGTAGGTGCAAAATTCACGACATCAGTAGCTTAGAAAGTTGATTGCATGTTAGACTTAGGTTATTACGCCGCTTCAGTCTGCAAAGCCTCGAGGCCGACCAAATACCAGATCACCGAAGCCTGTCTTGGTGATTTAGCCGGCCATATTAGCAAAATATGGGCCGTGTGGTTCGGTTTCTCGGCCTTTTAATTTTCTTGCTCACTCCTATCGCTGCTTTACTCTTGTCATTTAGATTATAAATTTTGGGATGCCTCTTGCTTATATATCCTTGAACTTGTTGCAATTGGCAGATGTTCTAGAGCTTGTCAATACAAGTTGTTTGGTTCTTAATGAATTATGGGTTTGTTCTATGAAAGGCATCAACCTATGCTAAGTGTTAGCTGTTTAATGTTTCTCAACAGTGCGAAGGAGGTGAATGGTTCCATTACACTTGTGTTGGTCTGACACCAGAAACGAGATTCAAGGGGAAATGGTTTTGCCCAACATGCAGGAATCTTTAATGAGAGGTTCTCCAAAGTTGGTAAGAAGCATACTACTTGCCGCTTTTGCTTTGTACAAATCCTAATTTGCCTTATAGAAGCTCTTTAATTCATTCCATCTTCCAAATGAATATTCATATTTGTAGAACGGTGTAAAGGAGAATTTACGTCATATGACTCAATCCTTCATTCAAGTCCAAAGATTTGCTTTTCAGATTTTCCTTTTACAAATATATAGTGCACTAGTAGTATCAGAATTCCAAATTGGAATGTTGGCCTCTGTAGTGAAAAAGAATGGGGTAAGTTAGGGGGAGAAAAAGACTTAGAAAAGGCAAAGCTATAGGTACAACAAAAATGAACTTGTCTAGAGAAACTTGCTAGTCATACATGACATAATTGTTAACTAGGTCACATGTAGCACATTGCAGTCACACATAATGCCCCATCTTTAAATACTTCCATTGCCAAACAAAAACTGTTTGATTAACTTTGTGCAGGAAAAAACATATCAATCCAACTGTGGGATCACAATGGGAAGCCAATTAAATTGTAATTAATCATCACATGATCATGTTTGATGTGCCAGCTCATGTTATATTGATCGGATAGATTCAAATTTTGTATTTACGAAGTGGCCTTTCTATCCTAAGTTCCTAACTATTATATGTTGGCTCAACAGTGCGAAGCAGGACAGTGGCTCCACTGCTCATGTGTTAGTTCGGCGCTCGGAACGGTTTCAGAAGATGCATGAGGGAATCCTCAGTAATGAGGTGGTCCAAAGTTGGTAGGATGCAAAATGGTGACAACTTTTGAATTGTAGGGTGCGCATTACTTGACAGTTAACAGTGGGTTAAGGTTGTTGGTTCACCAGGTTTACTTTAGTTTGTCCATGTATATGCAAGGGGCAACAGTAAGACTATACATATAAACTTGTTCAAAAATCTCTCCCTGTGAGACAGTTATTCTTATAGTGGTGAAATGCTTTACTGCTCAGTGCAGCTGCTGTAGTCTCCCAAATGTTGGCTACCAAGTATCCATTTCCATAGTTGGTGAAGCTTCATCTCCACTGATCTCACATGATTCTGCTCTTTTGAGCATCGCATTTTTTGCATTTTGCATAAGTAGAACACCACAGTAATCAGTGAAACACATTTGCAAACATATACTATATTGTTTCACATGTTTTTCTTGCTTACTGTGAGCCAACATGTACAATGGCCATTGTTTTGTTCCCCAGCAGCATTGAGTCGCCAGCTAGCCTGTCTTGTCATCCATCTAGAGGTTTGGGTTGCGCAGGTACTGAGCCCCTGACCATGTGGCCCCAGGTGACAGCACGATGGGCTCCAGCATGGCGGGCCCCACGCACACGTAGGCGTACTTCCCGTACCACTGGTACTTAGACCCCGGGCTGAACACGTACACCTCCTCGAACCCACTCCGCTGCACGCAAATGGAGTTCCTCCTCCCCTGCACCATCAAACGGAATTTGATCATGGTTCAGATCGAATTTGAGAAATTTATTTCAGTTTTATTATGAAAATTGAGCTGTCTTGTGTGAATTTTTGTGTGTTTTAAGTCCCTTTTCGCCGGATTTTTGTGCTAGTTTTTTTTTTCTCTTGTACCTCCTCGGCAATGGCCTTTAACTGTTGCCTTATAAATTCCACTTTCTTATAATATATTGATATGTAATTTTTTTACGTGTTAGTTAAAAAAAAGACACGCCATGGCACGCCCCAGCATCTAGTTGTCTAAAGGGAGGGCAGGTCGGCTCATCGCCAGAGGGCACATGACACAAGGAGAACAAATCAGAATTCACAAATGGAGCTTCGTCAGATGATGCAGCGATAAATACTTGGTCAGTTATACACACACGTACGTAGCTGCAGGCTGCATGATCACGGAGATGTACAGGACGAGAAGAACAGTTTTGCTTTTGTTGCAGCTGCTGAAGAGAGGCATATGCAATTGGCATCCATTGCCCATACGAGTGTAGCTAGCTAGCTAAGCTAGAGCTTTGGATGTTCAGTTTCCTCTCCTGTTACTGGAGAGGGCAATGCATCGAATCAGCAAAGCCAAAGCATTGTCAAATGGCAACTGCTGCTGAACATGCAAAAGGGGCAGCAAAGCCTTAGGAACATACAGTGACTAATTTGATTCCTGTCGTTTGGCACTGTATGTAATTTCAGTATATATTTCAGCTCTGATCTGAAACTGAATACTCATTTGCCTATCTCTCTCATGCTTCAAGATTTATGTAGGATACTCCTATGATGTAATCTGATCAGGTTATTTTGAGATCTAGTACTAGTACTATCATGCATGCATCTGATCGAATCTGATCAGGTCAGCCAGGGACAAAGAAAGAAATGATTTAAACTCCAGTGTTGTTGCGGTGAGCTGGAGCGTGCGTGCAGGACAAACTGAAACCTGAAACCGTGGGGCGTACTACTGTAATGTATTACGTATCGTGCGTTTGTTTGTAGCGCCGTCTAAGGTGAGTACACTAGGTGACAGGCCAGGTACATCGTCATGGCAAACGTCAGAGTTCCAGACATACATGGCCCAGAGACCAATCCTACCCAGTTGTTCGCTTGTCACTTGTGGCTGTAATTCAGTTCCAACTGACCTGGCTGAACCCCTCATCGTTTGGCTTTATGTTCTCTCTCCACAAAATATATATACTTTCTCCGTCTCAAAATATACAAACTTATGACCAGATATTACGAATCTGGATAAGCTGTCTGTCTATATTCGTATTAATTAAAAATATGCTAATTTCTTATATTTTGGGGCTAAGTGAGTAAGAAATAACATATGCTTCAAGAAAAAATGTCCTAAGTTCTTATACTATAAATCTGAATAAGGAGAGGTATATCGTTTCATGTCGACAATTCGTAGTACAAGATATATCTCATTCAACCAAAATCCTTATATTTTGGGACGTATGGAGTAAGAATCATCCGTTGCTAAAATTTAAATTTAAAGTTTATTTTAGGATATTTTAATGTAGTTTTTAAATTAGATTTTAAGTCATCAAGAACATATATCTAAAAATTTCATCATAAATTATTGTTTTTGCTGATAATTTTTTGGCAGTTGATAGTGAATCGACGGGGACCTTAGCCTACCAAGTCACATCGGTCACATAGATCGACAATGAGTGTATGCAACTGCAATCGGGATTGTGCATGCATGAATGAATGATTGGTTTCTGATCTGTATCAATGTCTAGCTTCACTCTTCTTGTATGTTTTGGCCACAGCTCTGGGCCTTATGCTAATCCGTTTTGCCGCTCGCAGTTCACGTGGTTTGGCAATACATCAATTTGGCGTCCTGCTTAATTATTGATCCGGAAGCACTGCTCTTGTTGTAAAGCGAACCGTTTCAATACTGAAACTTGCAAGCAATGATTGATTTATCGATCACCATCTACTATAGTTTCTCTTTATGATGATGAGATTGCTAATAAAAGCGGGCAAAGTAGTCCCTCGGTAAGAAAGACTTATGGGAAAGGAATACGGGAGCCCAGAAAACTTCATCTCTTAGTTGCAAAATACTCCATCCATCTATTTTTTATAGTCATATTTCATATTGGTCTACTTTCTCATCTCAACAAATTATAAATATCTCATTTAATTTATTCACCTATTTACTCAACTCAACTTAATTATAATCATCATATCCCACGTTAAATTTGACCTCTCCTTAAAAACCCACAAATGCTTTTGTTTTAAGACAAAGGAAATCGGTAAGGGCAATGTTTTTTTTTTTTTTATCTCGGTAAGGGCAATGTTAACAATAGAGCAAACTGCTAGTTCTATCTTTAGCTAGATCATGTAATGTCAATATAATGCATATTATATCATCAATATATGGTCTACCTTATTATCTCGTAACACTCATTTGAGTCCATGCTATAGTTGAATATAGATCTATGGTTTCTCTTTTCCAACTCAATAAAATTTAATATACTCTGTAACAATTATTATAACACGCTCACATCATGTTTCCTTGCTCCAATGAGATAGTTGGAGAAGTCCTCTTTTACAAGTAAAACTGCGGGCATACCACTCCAAGGCTCCAAGCTCACACCAATACACACGTGCATACGTAGTCACGTATGTCCGTTACTTATAGTCCAAAATTGTATGACATAGAAGATGTATAGCATACTCATCACTTTCTTCGTGCTGATAGTACTTGTCATTTTGAATAAAGACATGATCTTAAAAATTTTTTACCACTATTTTTTATTACAATATATGTAAAAATATCAATAAATATATGATTTTATTGAAGTACTTTTTAAGTACAATCTACATATATGGTCACCATATTTCTAAGAAATATTTTAGATATTATTTATTGTCGAAGTTTTTAGAGTTTGATAATAGCTTTGTTAAAAATGACAAGTATTATCAATCCGTAGGTAGTGTTACACACTACATTCACTGTAAATTTTAACCCTTATTAAAATCCTAGCGCACATATGCGCGTAATATTTATGTACACCAAAATTTAAAATTTCATGTGTAAAGTCATACACCATGACTCTACACCGTATCATTTTTGTGTCCCTGTAATATGGTAATATATTCTCAAGTACATGCTTATAATGGCTAGGGATGTAATTATCTTCCTTTTTCTTTTTAAAAAAAGTGTAGCTAGTTGTTTCATTGGAATGAACCTTAATTTGTCGCCATTTTCGACACTTCTCAAGTTGTTTGAAAGACATCGAGTTGGCATTATTCACCCTGGCCTGCCACACTTAAGTACATGTCACACAATCAGATCGAGTAATTTGGCACTTATGTTGGTGGAGTTATCACACAGTACTCCATACAATCCAATAGGTAGCATGTCTGTATCAAAGTTATGAACTTCAATTGGCAGCAAAATCATCGGGTGTATAGTATAGCCAATTGCTAACTATAGTATAAAGATTGGCACATCATCTATAATCAATTTAATAGTATACCTGTAATAGGTAGCTATAAATATATTATGCCATCTCTCTTTCTACACAACTTGTTAGAGTATGTGATGCAGTTGACTACAAATTTATAGCCCGCGTGTTCCTCTATTTCTCTCCTTTCTCTCCTCCAGCTAAGCATAAATCCAATGTGATAATTATTATATCATATTTATATCATTTTATTGTACTCGCTCAAGATGAGATAAGGACAAATCCAATCCTCGTTACTGTGTTTGATTCACATCCTTGTTTAGCTGGGGAAATTTTTAGGTTTTGTTGTCACATCGGATATACAGATACATATTTGAAGTATTAAACGTAGTCTAATAACAAAACAAATTACAGATTCCGCCAGGAAACTGCGAGACGAATTTATTAAGCCTAATTAATCCGTCATTAGTAAATGTTTACGGTAGCACCATATTATTAAATCATGGCGCAATTAGGCTTAAAAGATTTGTCTCGCAATTTACACGCAATCTGTGTAATTGGTTTTTTTGTCTACATTTACTCCATGCATGTGTTCAAACATTCGATATGATAGCGTGAAAATTTTTGTTTTGGGAACTAAACAGAGTAAGAGAAAACATACACAGCTACAGTAGAAGAGTATCTTGGAAGAAAAGTTACCAATTCAGATTGGAGGGTAGCCAAGCCAGTAGGATTGAGGGAGTTTAGCTGCTTTGAATACGCCGACATAGACAAGAACCAGACCAGATGATGTTGGCATGTGATGTATCACCATTGTAGTTCTCTCTTTGTCCAAGAAAAATATTTTTTCTGCCAGAATGTAGAGGCGTGATAAGCAACCGAGCAATGGCCAATTCCCTGGCAAAAATGGCGTTTGGTTGTCTCATGTGACTATGTGAGCAAACAAAAATTGGGCCGAGTTTAGTTCCAAACTTTTTTTTCAAACTTGCCACTTTTTCATCACATCAAAACTTTCCTACACACAAACTTTTAACTTTTCCGTCATATCGTTCCAATTTCAACCAAACTTCCAATTTTGTCGTGAACAAAACACACCCTGATGTGGCAGTTTTGCTAGCAATAATACTTGGTCACTTTTGTTTCGGAATGATATTATCATATATCTGCATGCAATTTCTACTTTGCTGACCATATGGCCCATATCTTTGCCTGACACCAAACAGTGGTTTTCCTCAGAAACCAAACAGTGACCATATTTTGGATGGGTACAAGCGAGCATCAAACCAAATACCAATTTTACCAAGGCTAATGCATGTGTGGTGCGTATGTAGTGTGCGTGCCAACATCTGCATCACACTATTTTTACCTGTAGCACAATCTCTATGTACAGTTGAAACATTAAAACAACACAGCCACACACACGACTATGGGTGACACATTGGGACCCAATTGTCAGGCTCATTATGTACCACTTTTTTTCTTTTTCTTTTTGTTTGTTTTTTTTTTTGCAGCAGAGAAACTGTCACCATCTTCCTCCCAGGACCAGCTCTCAAACGTCACAACAATGAGAAGACATGGATACATCATCGTTATGCAGAAAATGCCGGGCTGCACCAACAGCTGCCTATCATTTTGGCCCATTTCCCCCAACAATACGTTAACCCAGAGGTCTAAATAAGAGGGGGAAAAAAGAAAAGGAGAAATCAACATATGTACAAATGATGAAGAAAAAAAGAGAGAAAAAAGGGGGGGCAAGATGCTATCTACTGACTTCTGGTCGGATGGAGCAGATGAGCTCCTTTCTATCAACAAAAAAGATGGGTAGTCTTGCATCGGCTCAAGCCGGAAAAAGCGTTGTCGTCGTCAGTCGTCCCTGAAATTCTCCTCTCATCCCTGAGAGTCCCTGCTGGACGCCTTGATCGCGTCGGCCATCATGAGAGCAACTGTGGCCTTGTGGAGGGCAAGGTCAGCCTTGTGCATCAGCAGGTGGGCCTTCTCTCTCTTGAGCTTGGCCATGGCCACCGCATGCTGCGCTGCACTGGAGGCATCTCGCTGCTTGAGCTCCTCTATGTCGACGCGGGGGCTCTGGACGCCCGGGAGCAGGTGCTTTGAGCTCTGCCATTCGTGGATGACCGCGTTCCAGTGATCCGGCGCCTCGCTTCACTCTCTGATGACGGAAGGAAGGTGATGGCTGGTGATCCTCAGAGAATGCAAAGCTTGCAGTCCTTTTGACACTGTTGGTTCTCAAAAACCTTGGTGTAGAACTTCTTTCCAAACCATCAAATGCGCGAGGATTCTGTTTTCACAGAGAACCTGGGAGAGTACCTGTTGGTGAATAGATAGAACCACCGTCATAGGATCACATGCCCTCCCTCCCCCACATATTCGCTATATTTTTCTCCTGATATTTGACAGAAACCTCGTATCAGCAAAATATAATGACAAAATATGCACTGGATCAATGATTAGAAAAGAAAAAAGGTAAGAAAACGAACCTGGTCGGTAAAAGCCATCTTGCTCTCTCGAAAAGCTCCTGAGGACATAAGTTTTTTATGGGAGCGCTGCTTCGGTCCCTTATACGGTATTTGGGGTTGGAGTCCTCGAGGTCTCAAACAGAGGCGAACAAGGCAGGTTTTGAGGCAACTTAACTTGGTAAACTTTGATGAACCTGTATTCTGAGTACTGTTTGATTCCCATTCCTGTAGCTGCTGCTCGTGGATCTTCCACATAGCAGACTGAAAATGGTACAAATACAAGGTTAGAGGCCGTAAGACTGAACATTTTTGGTGCACTGCACTTTATCCGTTTAGTTGTATTCAACATAGTAACTGAGAGACAAAAAACCAATTCTTTCCCCAGAACCATCAGCAGTTCAACACAATCCATGCATCCTTGGGTTCAAATTAAACCATGACTAGACACTTGCTCTACAGTCACTCTTATTAGAACATATCCCAAAAAGATTGTATGTCTAGTTCCACAGCACATAAGCTACTTGAAAGTTGAAATCCCATGGTAATACACTCACTCATCTTAATGACTGCTCAATGGCCTCCAATACTCTTGGAAAAGAAACTAAAAGTGGAAAACTCCTCCGTCACAGTAAACGATGTTTTGGTCAATTAATTGGTGCTTCTAAAGCTGGGAATAATTATGTTAAGCACACACACTGCTCTGCCTCTCACATAGCAAAAATAATAAGCATGACAATAAACTACCTAAGCACAAAACTAACTGAAATTTAGTTTAAAGCTTGGACAGATAATGGAGACAAAGCTGTTCACTAAACACAAAAATATAGGGTAATAACTAAAACTAGTTGCAATCTACCAATATTTCGAACAAAACTAGTAGAAAGCTATCGGCAACAAGGCAAACTCAGAAATGGCAATATATTGTTCACCTGAAAGTGTCGAATGAGTGGCATTCCCTTTTTCTTCCTCTTGTCCTGCCAATAATCATGTATCACTTTAATGGTGTCCAGTGGTATGTTTCATTATCTAGTTCCTTCATCTGATCAATAGTGAGTTCATTGCAGTTGTGGCTATAGCAAGTTCTCGAATTTGTCCATGATCCTCTCAAACAAGTCATCTGTCACAGAGGTGCTGTCCTTGCCTAGTTTCTCCATCTGAAACCCACACTTCATCATCACTGTCCATGTCATATATCACACGAGATTCATCAAGTGCCATTTCAACATCTGTTCCAATATGACCAATATAATCTTGAGAGCGTACAAAGGATACAGCATCATGATCATCATGAGTTTCAGCAAAGCAGACACCAGGAATGGAATATTCTTAACAGATGCAGCTCTAATGTTATGACTATAACATTCATCATGCATTTGCTTGAAAATCAACCACTGACTTCTGTCAGGAAATTCTAAGCACCACTCTGTCCCCCCTTTCCATATCATTGCATGTGTATAGCGGTTTGTCGCCCAGGCTGCAAAACTTGAAGAACTTTGTGAGCATACTTAGTTCCTTCTGCAAGCTTCACACAAATCCTCCGTTCACTCTGCCCATCAGAGTCAATTGTGATCTGAGTATCATACTCCCTCCATCCTCTCTATCACCAACTGTAACTAGGACATTCGCAACACAAGCCAACGACTCAGGACTGCTCTGTCTACTTCTTGAATTATCAGGAAGTCTCTTTGCACTGCTATGAGACTGTATCTTGCGGAAATGTCCTTTGTGTTTTGAGCCGGTTCATCACTTCTAGGAGAAACCGAGTACGAAACCTGAGTCCTTGGCTTCTTAGAGCCACCAGCAAAGCCTGTCACCATAATATCTTCTTGCCATAATTTTGAACAATCGCCAAAAGTGCGTGATAGGGATGTAAATCGGTTCCGATGGTAGGGAGTCCTGGGGGCAGTTGGTGTAGCACGACAAATAGGATACTCATTCAGTTCCTGGACCAAGTCAGATGTAGGCTGCATGGCCTTTTCGTCTTTGTTAAGTAGCTTATCATCTGGTGGATCTGATATATTATCTCAGGAATAGATATAGAAGAACACCTCTTTTGATACTTCTGAGGAGGGCAAACAGCAGAAAGGTTTCCATCCATAATTTGATCTGGAAAACTCCTGCTTGTTATGTTGGCACCACCAATACCTCTGCTATACAATCCAGACTTACAGTCCTTTTAGCAGTATTGAGCTTGCTGCTAGCAGAACCAGAATGATTGATGCAACCAGCGGACCCATATCCAAGGAACCAGTATTAGATGGACTAACATAAACAGAACAAACTTCAGAAGCAGAAGCAGCCAGATGAACCAGATCAGATGTGTGCTGTGGCAGAGACTGCTGATCCTCTTCTAAAGTAATCGGCATGAATTCCGGAAGACTTTTAGAAGTCAAGTTGCTTTCACTGCGCAATTTTAAGTGGTGAAAACAATAGTGAAGGTGCAGCTGCCACATCCAGATGATTTTGAACAGATTTTACTTCGCTCATCAAGACAAAAAATGATAGGGTCGACATTTGAATATTTTGATTCTGTGAAAAACAGATAGTCCTGAGCATCGAGTGATAGACCCTAGTTAACAGAAGAGTAATTATCAGTAATAAGAAGATTTTCTATAAACCTGTATTTCAGCACAATATGTTTTGCACCAGCGCATTCAACATGTAAAATACATAAGAAAACAGATATTCAAAGGGCAAAGGCTAAATAATGGATTGATCGAGACGGAAGAGATGAACAAGAAAAACAACAGTTCAGATAGTCTGTTTATTTCAGAACTTCAAATTTATGATTCCCAATGCAGATAAACATAACAGAAATCAAGTGAGGCATCTGCAGAAAATTATAATTGCATATAAAGTTTCTGGGAAAAAAAATGTGTGTCCAGAATATCTCACAGGAGAAACCACAGATCAAGAAATGGTATAGATCAAGAGAAGCCTTTTTCATTATAAAGGATAGCTAACAAAGAGCACTAAAGTCATACACCAGCAGTCCAGCACATGAAATATCTGACAACATTCGGTACTTAGTTTACTGTAGGAAGCCACATCCCACGTGAGACAAATAAAAGAAGTATTCAGTCAGATGTCTGTATTTTAGGATACTGTTTCAACAGTACTGATGCAACAAAAACTGCATCAGAAGGTTTAGTGTTAAATGCATCAGAAGGTTTACTCTCAGGTTATTGGTTGACAATTGACAAGGTCGTATAATTGAACCGAGCACATAAAAAACTGCAAGACTAGTAAGGAATAGTCGTTTTCCAAAAATTCAACTAAGATTAGCATTTACATATCCTTGGATCAAGAGTAAAGCAAACATATAGGTTCCAGTAGCACTACCAAGAAGGAATCGGTTCATTTTGTTGCTACTTAGAAAACAAAAGAGCAAATTCAGTATGGTGGTTTCATCCAATTTATCTAAACACATGACCACATTGAGCCTCTCGTAATGCAAAGAACTATTCAGTAAACCAGCCTGAGCGTCCAGTGTAGTGCCAAGCACTGAATGGAATATAATTAGCCGGTGTATGGTTTACTCACAATCTGGAGGAAAAGCATTAACAATAGGAATTTTCTCAACACAAAAAAGACCCTAGAGTTCTAGCTCTATATGGCTCAATGATAAGAAAAATGATTTGATCTGCATAAGTAAGGTGGGTCTGGTACCTTAGAGAAGTGTTCTGTTGAAGTACAGACTCTTTGATCAGTTCCATTTGTAAGTTGCTTTATGTCAGCACATGCGCAATTAACTTTAGATAGCTCCCTTTTTATATGGTGATGCTGCAGCTGTCCTTGCAGGTGCTTCCATTTGGGGTACTTTACCCCCACGAAGCTGAACATCAAAAACACAACTTGGCTTCTACCGTGCAAACCAGATATCCGAACTCTGACCGAGGTGCATGGCATTTTTGACTCATTGCGTGTACTCGCCTTGGAATACGAATTGAAACATCCAACAAGTAAACAGAATAAGGATACAGCTGATCTTAAGGAAGTCTCAAGAAGCAAGTGTTTCAATCCTAAAGTATCATCAACAAGAAGCATCTCCAGATGTACGGCAGGCCACAAGGAAACCATTGCACCACGGTGAAGGAGAACGAGAGCATTGAGAAGCCAGACATGGCATGCTTCAGACATGATCTTATAAATAGATTTTAATGGCTGGCTCAGTACTAATATGCCATGTCTTCTCGAAGTAACATTTTCAGTAACAGACCCCCAGCCAGCAACTGAAGCAAACAACGCACCTGTAACTTTTCTGTATTTAAGATCAGAATCTTGTTCTGAAGTGTTGAGAAATCCATTCTTTCTCCTGCAAGATCGCTTCCTTGAGTAAACAAAGCGAAACCTGCTATCCTTAAGCGTAGTCCTGTCTTCAGGGATCTCCTCACCCGCATTTGCAGGTGAACCGCCAGGTCTATCATCAGAGCACAGCATAGACTGCTTTTGATCAAACATAACAGGAGAAATATCTGAATGAGTGTGATTCTGCTTATTCGTATTACTGGATGTAGCAGACCTTGCATGGTTTGATCTAGACAGCAATGAGATGATGGGGCCTGACTCAGAACTTCCTGTGCTGTTTCTATCAATGTCTTCCCTCTCATCCACTTCATATTTTGGTTTGAATATCGACCTTGGATTACGACGATTAGATTTCTGCCGAGCTTCGCTTGGCAAAAGGAGAAGCTTAATCCTCTCGTTTTGAAGATTGATCCATTCCTCATCTTTATCGTCGTATCTGACATGATGCAACCTTGTCATGGGATCATATTCCTTTACCAGGCCAAAGTACCAGGTCTCATCCAGAGGCCAAAACACCCGGATTCTCTCTTTTACAATGCAAAACGGATCCACATCATGAGGGCTGACTTCATAAAAATGCCGACGTGGGCGACGCTTCTTGGATGAAGCTTTGCCATCACGATTCCGTAGCAACCTAGCAGGACCCGCCATGCCCTTGTCTTTGTTACATGAATCCTTGAAATGTTCTGAATGCTGGACAAAGTATGCTTTTGATGATCTATTCAGTGATTTTGCACTCTTCCTCAGTGAGCTAGCACACATATTATCTGATAGAGAACAGAGCATCCTAGCAGCATTTTCTTCCAAATTAACATTATCCTCCTCTTGAACATGCACAGAGCTTTCCTTGGTAAGATGGACATGTTTTGATGGTTCACCTGAAAGATTTGGCTGCTTTTCGACTGAGACATCATTTTCAGAACAGAAGTTTGTACTGTTCTCCTGATCACAAGTGCCATTCTCAACTTTCAAGCAATTGATAGGGTCATTACTACCAACTCTGTTCTCCTTAAGAGTCTGTGATTTCCTCCGCTTCCTCCTCTGGACCTGAGTACCTTTCGTAATGCCATTGGATCGCAGAGCCTTGCGACCTCCGGTACCACTCTTGATACTAACATTCTGAGCCAGCTTCCTTAACCTCAATACACCACGAGGCTGCCTGATCACTGCAACTTCACCTGAATTAACTGAATGCTCTAAGTGGCCATCCTTATTTCTTGGCAATGAACGTCGATGACGGCCATTGAAACTATCTTCGCTCCATGTGGAATCGCCTGAGCTGGTTCCTGCCGCATCTAGCCCATTAAGTTCCACTCTATCAGAACTCAAGCTAGCACGCTTCCTCTTACTCCCTGCAGATGAACTGCCCGAAGGCTCCTCCTTCCCACCCCCATTCTGTGAACTTGGTCCTTGCCCCGCTCCAACCGATGCCCTCTCGGACAAAGTCTCCTCTCCATCTAAGCCTTGTACTGATTCAGTTGCATCCGTTGCACTAGGCCTGTCACTACCACTGGATTCCATTCACAAGCCCAGAAATCACAAGGCGGCCAGACTCCCAAAATTCCACCTTCCATCATACGCGAAGTCCCACACACAGATCTTGGTGCCTCATCCCGACCACATAATCCACAGATTAGAGCAAATGCAGAATAGAAGCCTAAACAAACCAAGGAAAAACACTACGGCCGCATCAAAAACGGAACATTTCAAAACAGTAGAGCACCAATCTAGATCGGAGAAACAAAAAAAGAACAAAAAAAAAAAACGGGGGAAAAGACCACGCACCTGAGCAGGAGCGTTGATCCGACCACCGAATCGAGCCCAGAACCACCGCCGGCTGCAGAGAAAATCCGGATCACACAAACCACCTCAGACCTCCAATCTCTAACAACTCCACAGATTTTCACACGAAAACACACAGCTTTAGGGGAAGATAAAAAAAAAAATCAAAAACAGCTCACCTCGATTGTATCGTGCGGCGGATGCGACCCACCCGCGGATCAGCGCCAAATTGGGCGGCGGAATCGATCCGGCGCCGAGGGGAGAACCGATCTGCGTCAAAAGCCCCTTCCCAGGGCCGATCTAGCGGGGGTAATCAAGCGCCTCCCCCTGCCGCCACGGGAAGCTAGGGTTTCCTCTTTTCGTTGTGTTTTTTTTCCCCTTTCTTTTTTTTTTGGGGGGGCGTTTTGATTTTTTCTTTTTGCGAATTGGGGGAAGGGGAGGAGTGGTGGGGCACAGCTAAGTGGCGGTGGATGGCGAGACGGTGAAGGGGGGTTGCGGGATTTGGGGCCGTACGATCTGGATCGGACGGCCAGGATGAGCGGTGGCTGCTTCCGAGGTTTGGGCGGGGCTTCGAGGCACATCAGTGAGCGAAGCAAAAGCTTATTGGCTCTCTTTTTTTTTTTTGTTGAAGATTTGGAAAAGTGAAAAACAAAACTGATGTGACTTTTCTTTTCCTTTTTTTTTTTTTGCATTTTTGCTTGTTCTTCCTGCTTTGAGGTTGGTAAGAAGCTTCCAGTAAGTTGTTGGGCTGCATTTTTTTTTAGGCTTTTAGTGGCAAAAGCATACTAAGCTAAAACGACGTGGAGTTAACTCCTCCAATTTGTTGAATTGGAGGTCATATATTATACTCTCTCACACTCTTCAGTTATAAATATTTGATGTTTTGGACAAAGATTTTATTAAACTTTTAGAACTTTGACAATTGGTAGTTCCCAGTTGCTAGTTTAAAAAGAAAAACGAGTGGTATGCGTATACTTATCTTGAATATAATTACTATAATATCATAAATGTATTCTAATACAAAACCAATGATACAAGTTTTAAATTTTTTAACCGAATCTTATCCTAAATATAAATATTTATGACCAAAGGGAATAGCAAAAATATCAACACTATATTACAAAAGAATTTGAGGCCATACATGTTACATGAACAATGGTGTGGCTGTATCACTGTTTCCTAAAGTTTCAAGAAAATTATTTTTTTTAAGTGAACATGTCCTATAAAAAACCATAATCGGGAATGCATACATCTCACATATAAGTGCAATCAAAGAAAAACTGAGCAAATAAATAACATGATCATATCAATGAAACACAGCGTATTCACGGAGAAATATGGAAGGAAAGAGAAGTGCATATCAAAGAAGAGAGACAAAGAAGGAAAGTTGCACCTATAGATCTAGATGTATGGAGATCAGTGGAGAAGACACCATACAGGCGGAGAGGGCTCAACCCATACCCGAGCGATGGGATCTCGGCAAATGGAAAGAACCTAGATTGGTTGGAGAAGGGATCTCGATAGCCGGTGGACAAGATCTCAACCGAAGAGTGCCTAGGTTGGTTGGCAAACCTCCGCATCGTCTACTCTTACCTCCACGATCCGGAGAGCAAAGGGAGCACAATGAAAGATAGAGAAATCTCAGCAAGAAAACACAAACCTCTGTACCGTCTGTCCTTGAACCTCCGTGATTCAAGAAGCAAGGGGAGCGCATGGAAGCAAAGAACGAACTAGGGGATCTACATGTGCCAATGGTGCTTGGTGGCGGCGCTGTTTAGGAGCAAAGGGGACAAATCGAGGAGGAGAGGAAAGCGTCTATCAGAAAAAGGCGAGCCATTCGGGTTCCTTATATTTCCTATTTTACTATAACAAATTGGGCCTTGTAGCCCAACCTCTTGGGCCTTATAGCCCAATCTCTCTCTCGCACACATTAAGAGAGAGAAGAGGAGAGGTGAGGAAGATGATCGAGGAAGTGGTTGACATGTGAGTCTCACCCATTGACTTAGCAAGCCAATCATGATCGGCCTGCCATTCCAGCAGAAATCACTCCCTAAACCACCAAAGGAGTTGATTTGCACCGGTTTTCGAAGATGGAGAGATGTTGTACCTAGTTTTACAATTGAGGGAGGCGATTCAATCAGGAGCAAGAGAGTGAGGCAAATACACTTACTCCTTTAGTTTGCAATCATGCATAATGACTCAGGAGTGAGCCGAACGCACCCAAAATGCTAGAATCTGATCGCGTAGTTCAGCCCAATATCTAGGATACAAACGGGATCTAACAAGAAACAACCAATTTTTGGTACAACGATTAAACATAACGATACTTACATTTATGGGAAACAGATTAGAAGAGAAATAGTTCGTGAAATGCTGAAATATAAAAAAAAAAACAGTCGCACCAAGATTATCATAATTTACTACAATACCAAATGAAACCATGCTATACCTACCATTTGAGAATGCTCTCACCACACATCCATCGACTCCACGAGATTGGAAATTTTCATATAATTTATGCAGGTAGTTACTTTACATCTTACGTTAACTAGCTAAAGGAGCTAAAATTTGCTACCTATGTACAAACTCAGAAACTTTGTTTCCGAGAAAAAGAATGTAGATACAACAAAGAGCAAAATCATCAGCAAGTCTACATGTACAACTGCCTGACTATCAAAACTTCCATTATCTACAAGAACAATTGATCGGTGTCGGTGCGCCACATCTTTGTACAGACCAGCTGCCATTCCACAGCTCCTGCTCTGTGTAGTGGGCAAAAATGAATCAACCCTGGGATGTTGCAGAGTACTCGAAGAGAAGTCGATTGGACGGCGTAGATTGGAAGAGAACACGGAGCCTGCTGGTTAGCTGATATATGAGTGACCACTGCATCGCCATTTCTGAATCTTTCATCTGCCTGACAACAGAAGCCTGCAGAACGATGTGAGCGATTCAGGTAGATGATATTCATACAGAACATTATGCCAGTAAGCTTAAAACGCTTCGCTTTTCAAAAATGTAAAAAAGGCTATATACCTGAAGGCGTTTTCCAAGTTGCACTTCGACCTCGGTAGCAAAAGAGATATTGTTTGCCAGCGATTTAAGTGGGTCAACCGTTGGATCTACAGATAGTAAACTCGGAATCTGCGGTGCATAAACCAGTCGCCACCGTGCTTGACCAAATTCACCCTTGCCTTCAATCCTTGGCATCAAAGTTTCGAGTGTTGCAGTTGCGAGCTTCTTGAACGCGAGCTGTCCATCACCTTCCAATAGTGACTCCGCAAGCTGTGACTCAAAAACCTTTGCAGCCTAGAAACAGCAATGAACAAAAGAATATCAAAGAGTTAGGCATGATAGGAGAAGCACACATATTAACCAATTGTTTAATATCTTTATGTCAGTCTTGGATAGAGCGCTGGCAATCAACCAGTAAACGGTTCACCAGGCAGTCACCTTATTATACAGTAATAAAATTCTGAAGACTAGATGAAAATAAACCAAAAAACTATCAGACCTAAAGTAAAGCTAGCTACAATTCATTGAAGAAAGTGCCTTACCTCACTAGGTGAAAGAACATCCTGGTCCACAGAGCGTGTGGAGGTTACAACAAGATTGTCTTGCCACATGCTTGCTCGACTTTGGATCTTAAATTGCCACTCAGATCCAACAAGAACAAGATCCAGAATAGGATCCAAACCAAGATCCGGCTCAAACTTTGCTACATTCAAATGATCATTTTTAAGTCTTACCTGCATAAGAACAAAATATAAAACCACAGTAACCATGAGAATGTATATTTAATATAAAATGACAGAGAAGGTATGCCACAAGGGCTTAAGAATTCTCATGCTTACCTGAGTAGCAACCAAGTTGACCTCACCATTTTCAAAAGTTAAGACACCCTTAGGTCTTATGTACTTCGGATGAACCATGCCATTAAGCTCGAGGTCACCACTCACAGCAAAATTCAAAATTAAAGGATAAACAATCCTTAATTCAGGTCCAAATGTGAGCTTCAGATCATTGAGTCGGGCATCAATGTTTGGCTTAAAACTTCCATGTTCAGGAGTCCTTTCAGTTTCTGATTGTTGGCCTAACACATTAAATTGAATAATCCAGTTGACTTGTGGAGTAAATAGACAAAAGAATAGAAAGAGACAAGTAAAGAAAAAAAATAAATGCTGCTTTCCAATATTTTGTGTAATAGCAAGAGTTAGGAGCTAACTGTGAAATGAAACTACTAATAAGCTAAGCAAAATGTATTGGTAAAAGGGACTTGCTAAAATATTAATGAAGATCGAAACAAATGGATTGCTTACCGTCTGGACTAGTTGATAGTGATCCTAGAAAGTGGGAGACATCTCGTGAGACTGTTCTTTGGTCAAAACCAGCAGGAACAGAGATGGATTTATTTGAAGACAGCCTGGTGGCAACAGCACCATTGCCTTTATCATGAGGCAAATACGCTTCACCATGGCTTAGCCGAATCATTCCAGAGACATCTGGCCGCAATATTGAGCCTGTAACCTGCAGCTGGCTGTCTACTTGGCCACTGCACAAGTTAACACAAAAGCATATTAGACAATAAGAAGTTATATAATACGGGGTCCTACACATTGCAGTGCACAGTCAATATTAATTTATGACATGTCAGATCAGCAACATTTCTGCTAAGGAATATGACTTTTTTTTTTTAATTAAAGGAACAATTTTAGAAGACAATCAACCAGATCACACCAACACCCACAAGCCACAGGTCAGCAAATCTGCAGCATAAGAACTTTCAACATATAAAAGGATAAAGTAATGGTAATGACCTCAAAATATTTTTTGCTCGTATGTCCAGAACTTCGCATTTCAGTTCAATCTTGTCATTGGCTGATGGCTCACTATTGTGGAGAGGTAGAGTCCCTTTCATTGACAATCTCCCTTTCCTCCCAACTCTGCTTTCCATGGAACTGATACATAGTCTGTTAGATATAACATGAACGTTGCCAGCGAAATTTGTCAGTGGTGTCCGAAGGAAAGGAGAAGCCACGGTTGCACGGTGAAATGAGGCAGACCCATCAACAACAGGCTGATCAACAGTGCCTTTAACCTTTCATCCAAATGACAAAAAAGGGGGGAAAGGTCATCTTGGAGTGCACAGGCATAACAAAAGAACTAGCTATTTAAACTGAACTTGATGCTTAATAATTCAGTTTCATCTTACATTTTCATCAATTTGAATTAATGCTATGAAAAAAAGGTGAAAATGAGTAAGCCTATGTTATTTAGTCATATATCTCCTAAATGGAATTATGGGGATTAGATAGGAATGGGCACCTGGAGAAGAACTTCAGCATAGCCTTGAAGCCAGTTTGAGTAAGGACTCAGTGCAGTTATCAGTGTCATACCCCCATCCTTTATATCTGCATTTATTCTCACTTCACCTGGTTCTAGCATATTCCAGCTTAAACCCTTTAGGCTTTCAGCTAATTGAAACTCCCAACCCTCATCAGGCTTGTCTCTCATGATTCTTGTTTCGCTGATGTCATTTGGCAAGCCTCTGTCTTTCGCCCAAACAGGGATTCTTATTATACCCTGTTTACCATCTCCCCCTTCCAGGTCTTCCTCAATGGAGTTGCTGTCTACATAAGTAACAGGAACGCTACCTTGAATGTTAACGTGCCCACTTTGTATGGTCGGTTCGAAGTTTGCATCAAAAACAAAACGGCTTGTTGGGGTTACAGAAGCTAATACTTCAGCTCTTCCGAGATCAATGCCTCCAATGGTGCCATCAAGAAGTCTTATTTGAACATCACATTCAGGCTTTGCTAGAGTACCTCTCAAATCCCCCTCCATATGTAGAATGCCTTTGATTGGTGTCAACCATTGCCTCAGAAAATGAATCGAGTCTGTGGTTGATGATTCTATAGCCTGAACTAATGCGGGTATAAGACCAACTGGGAAATTAAGCACAGCAAAGTGAAGATTTGTTAATGGGCCAAGAATTGATCCATCAGCATGAAGAGTGGCATTATCCTTCTGAATAAATAACTTATCAAGACGCAGGCCATCATTATTGCTGAATGAACCAGATGCTAGAACACGCTGTGTCTTGTAAGTGCCCCACTCCCAATCTTCACCATTGAAATCAAAATCAGCCTGTAGTGCATAAGAGTATTACAATCAAGTTCAAATATATGGGGCATATATTTGGCTCTTGTATAGGAAGATTATCCTGATGATAGTTTGATTGTAATTTCAAGCTTCTGTAGAGTTGTTCTTCAAGAGACAAAAAAAAAAAGGAATGCAAAGGAATTGGAAACTAACCGCTAACTTTAACACTGCACAATGTCAGGGACAAAGTGAATAAAGTTGAACAATACAAGCAGGGAGGTCAATATAGCTAAAAGATACATGTATGCTCAATCCACTGTGCAATTGTTTGCGAAGTCTAAACAGAAAGACCACTGTAAGGGAGTTATCAATAGTTACTTCTTGAAATGCTTACCATAGTATCGCCGTTCCCTCCACCACTGGCATCAAGAGAACCACGCCAATAACCTCTCAGTTCAGCTAAGCCAGGAAGAGTTATATCCTCAATTGTATCATCATCCAACCAATCAGGATACATTTCTAATGCCTGGTGCAAGCAATGGGATAGGTTTAATACAAAAGTAGCAAACGATGGTAATGGTAACAACAGCAATGATAAAGGCAACCATATAACATTATATATGATGCCAATTCTATGCATTTGTTTCCATTTTCATAAGATTGTTTGCTTTAGTGTACCTTTAGCTGGTCACGAAGACTTTCAGCATTGAATCCAACAGAATGCAAAGATTGCATAAAAAGTTCCTGAAAAGAAAAGGAGGATAAAAATGGCTGTGTCATCCAAGTCTCCAACAGACCACAAATAAACAGAATATTTTGTCCCTCCAAAGGGAATGACATGCACCTTTGATCTGGAACGAATAGCTGGGTCTGTACTCCGTGATAGAAGTCTTGCCAACGGAAGCATTTCAGCTACTTCAGCACCAGGTACTTCTAATCTCATCCTCCACCTGCCCATCGAAGACATCATGCTACCAAGATGCCCTCCCATCGCTTTCTCTATGAAACCATTACTCTGACTTTCCATAGGGAATCTATCACGTGTTCCAGGAAAAACATACTCCCCTTGAAGTTCATACTTGCTATTAGCTTGCTCTAGGACTGATTTTTCCATAGTAATCTGGGTGTTGAAAAGAAAATACAAAAGAATAGCTCAAGTGAGCACAATGGTGGTTTATGTCTGATGAGTAAAAGAATCTCACTCAGAAATCAGAATATATAAATAATGTCAGGAAAAACAACATATGGACATGCAGACGCATTGTTATTTTCTATTTTCTACTGGGAAACACAAACGATGGAGATACTTCTGTTTTCTCAAAAACAAAGGAGAACGACGGAGATACTAGAAAGGATAAATTTGCTCTGTGCCACCAAAATTACCGCCGAAGTAGCGAAATACCATCACAAAGGTAAATAGGAAAACGTCATAGCAAAGAACAAAAATGGAAAACAAACCATCACCATCACCTTTTTTTGTCCAAAGTGTTCAACATGACCATTCTAACCGCAACCTTTATTTTCCTTTCCTTCATTAATTTTTTTGTTAGCATCAGGTCCACCGACACCCTATCCTCTCCCCTCCCTATTCTCCAGTCCACACATGCACATAGTGCAACAGAGTAGCCATGGGGTGAATTCGAAATCTAGAAATTTTCTTTCTAATGGATGGGCACTAACTGCACAGACCAACTGACATCTTAACAGTGACGGTATTTACTGGAGTTCTTTTTTGCCCAATTTGTGTTTGCCAAGGTGTTTTAAAGCCCAGCATTTTCATCACAGCACTTCTCAACACCAGGGCAGTTTGGATGGCACGGAGCAAAGTTGTCTGCTAGAAGCCATAAATAACTTATAAATTGTGACAGTGAGTACTCTAACCTTGCAACTACACTCTTACGGTATATTCTACTAAGTGCCAGGCATGGGACATGACTGTAAAGCAAACACGAAAAGAATATATGAAAAGAAAAACTCACAACATCACCACTCCATCGAGCAGCTATATCAAGTGATTCACCAAGCATGCCACTAAATTTTGGGCGGATAACTGACAGCAAACCATGACCTCTTCTTTTCTGGAAATTAAGCTGGAGTTCTGCCTGTAACAACAAAAGACCCATGTGTAACTGTTTTACATAAGCATCACAAGTAACTACAACTTACAAATACATGGGACATAGTAGAATCAACAAAACAGAGCTACATACAGATATGTAAAAAAAGACTGATTCAAATGTGCCATTGGGCTAGCTAAAAGAAATTTAAAATCACAATAAACCCTGTTCTTATCTAGCAGTGTTACCTTCTGAACAAACCCACGTAATGAAGCAAACTCCAGCTCATCAAGTGGCAAATTCCGAACCTTTACAACAAGAAAACAAGGATAGAGAAAATTAGACATTCTTCTCTGAAATTCACAATGCTCTAGAAAGATCTGTTGGATAACATGCAAGCATGCCAGTAGAGTACCTCCAAACTAGTCAAACTTTCAGGGTGATAGCAGATATTAGATCTCAGCTGCCCCTTTTGGAGGAATATTGACAACAGCCTTCCATCTTGAATGGCCTCGTGTGTGCCGAAAAATAATGGCCCATTCACTTCTATGGAAAAATTTTCATCAGGTCTGCCTGTAGCATTTAACTGCTTGGACATGGAGTAGAAGACAAAATGAAAAGAGAGCATAAATTGGAGCCCATACAAGTACACTGAAATGCAACTTTAATAATAAATGCATATGTGCTCTCAATTTTGCCATAATCTGTTCAGAGTATGTTCTCATTGAAATGAAGTCTGTGAAGCAGTATAAACTGGAAACAAAAGTGAATCAAATTGATAAGAAAAATATACCTTTTGTGCATACATGATCCTCAAAGCTTAGTTAAAAGGCAAATGGTTGATATAGATTATGAAAATTTTCTATTTTTTACTATTATATTCAAGTTATATTCATTACTTGGTTTTGGCTTTGTTTTGAGGTAATGGAGAAATACCTTTAGTGTTTAAAAATGTTAAATGTAGGAGATGTTTTAATTTATAAAATCCTCTATATAGACTGAGGTCTGCCTGCAGAAACAATCATTGTTGCCAGTTGTGCTAAGTGCATTGCAACAAAGAAATTTTACAAACAAAGGGAACATAATATGGTACCAAATCACCTTTAAGTAAAGAAATTCAAATATAAAAGCGTGGGAACAAGAAAAAGAGCATGTAATAACAAATTACCATTACAGAATCTGGTGATATGGAAAGAAAACCAGTAGATTGTGGTGCCAGCATAAGTTGGTTAAGTTTAATTCCTGACAGAGAAATCTCGCCAACAAGCCTTGATACATCGCTCTCAAGCTTACTTTGGTCAATGGTACCTTGTAAAGCACCATAATTCTTCTCATCAACTAACTGGCTATATTTCACCACTTTTCCTTGAAATTTAAACTTTCCAGATGCTTTCAAATGTAGAGGCCGTGGTGAATCAAAAGGTATGGAAGAAGCTATATGAGCAAACTCAAAGCCCCTCATGCGTAAATCCAAATCCACACCCTCCACAATCAGTGGCATAATTTTTTTCATTTGATACATCTCCTTATGCAGCAAATAATCATCAATATATGATGTTTGAATACGAGTATTCAAATCAAAAGAAACTGATGATGAATTGACCATAATATAGTCATGTGCAATAACAATATTGCCACGCGCATCAGAAAAAGAATCTTCTGCATTTGGTGCAGCCCATTTGATATCAAATTTCCTGTCAGATATTATCCACAGTTAGATCAGGAGTAAGAAAAAGAGTCAGCCCAATAGGATATTTGGACTGCAGATGGCACATCTAAGGTACTCACGGCCTAATAAGGGAACCAGAAAGTCTAGTCTCTCCATTGAGCTCTCCAATTTTGAGTGGAATCAACTGGATGCCTCCAGGAACGTAGCGACGCAAAACTTTATCAAGTAAAATGCTCCCGGACAAATTAATATCCATAGCAGAATCATCACCTTCCCCCTGCATAGATCTAAATATATATTACACTTGCATAAGGTGGTAGTTAATTAAGTGCAGTGGTAGTAGTAGATACTTAAGCAGAGACTTTCTTGTGTACATGGCCCATAAGGCCCAATTTGTATGTATGCATATTCTTTCAATGGAATAGAACATGCAGGTTGAGAATGCAAATTATCTAGTGAATTGGTACTGAATGTAAACAAAATTACACATAAGTACTTAGGTGCATTATTGCACTTATTAGGAACTTTAATGGCACAGAAGAATAGGAGTAGTTGACTATTTGCAGGACCCTCAACCCATTCAGCAGTAAACATTGCTGTAAGCCCAGAGAAACGAACAATGCAATACCTCCACTAGGCTTCAGCCATATTTATGGCATGACAGAACACTGTTAACAATGAAATAATATGGAAGAAATGATTTGCAATGTTTAATTTTTATACTAATTTCCATTTTGAAAGGATACTGATGCCATTATATATCCATCTACACTTTACACATCACAACCCAAAATCCTCCACTTAACTCTCTAAATAGAGTGAGAAATCAACAAACATGGGCTATTCAAAACAAAATGAATACATTATGGCAGAAGTAGAAAGAAGTTAGCGAATGCATAAATTTAATACAGATGTGAAAGCATTAGTGACCAGGGGTGCAATCAATAACAGTACCTCTGGGCAAATCCAAACATTACCAGCTCCTCGAATTTCTCCACCATCCAAAAGGCATGCTCTAATGCCATATAAATCAGCAACCTGTAGCCAGTGAAAATACAAAATAGTAAAGAGAAAATAACGGCCATACATCCATAAACTTCATACTGGAAATAATGGTGGCTATATTTGTACTCACGCAGTTATCAAGGTTGAAAGTGAAATTTGCCGAAACATGAGTGAAGGGAATATGATCAAAAGCGGCCACTGCACCAGACTCTTTGTTTTGCATCACAGCTTCAGAAGCTGCCGATGGAAGCATACCAGATACTGAAAGAGACTTCCTTGAGACAATCCCACTTCCAACAAAAACAGGAGCATCAAGAGGCCCTTGACAGTTAAATACGGCAGTAACAGCACCAGCCAACTGAACGAATTAAGATATTGTATTAAAACCAAATCTTAAAGGATGAACATTAAGGGTCTGAGCCATAACCCATAAAGGTGCTTTGGCAAACATTTACACCATCATTAGACCATTGTAAAATATTAAAAAAAGAGTTTGACACACATAGCCTATCCAAAAGCTATTTGCACAACTGCATGTACTAACAAAGAAAGTAATTTTGAGATAAACCACCGTCCATTGCCATGTGATGGAATAAGCCTTGTACAAGTCCGCTCTGGCCCTGGCAAAGAACCCCGTTTTCCACGAACGGAGCAAGCACATCCGGGTGAGGTACCACTTCATCCGAAGCTACTTGGAGGAAGGGAGCATCAAGGCAAGCTACATCAACACCAAGGACCAGCTTGCGGACTTGCTCACCAAGCCTCTTGGGAGGATCAAGTTCCTCGAGCTCTGCTCTAGGATCAGGATGGCCCAACTTTCCTACAAGACGACGCACAAGACTTAGGGGGAGAATGATGGAATAAGCCTTGTGGTCTTTGGTCTTTGTGGTCCTTTCTTACTATTAGGTTGTTTTTCCCTTTTAGGACAGCATCCTTTTCAGTTTTGCTTTTAGCATCTTTCGGTTTTGCTTTTAGCATCTCTAGGACAGCATCTAGGACCATATCCTTTATGCTTTATTCAGCATCTAGGACCATCTTGACCACCTTTTAGACTAGTGTGGGCAGCAATTAGCTTGCAGCCACTATATATATGTATCCAACCTCCCTCGGGATGGTATGGCTTTTAAGTTTGTGAATGAAGAAAACCAGAAAATTGCCCCACTCTGAGTGCCATCCTCTTCTCAATGAGAGTAACCATTGAAGTTCTAACACCATTGAAGTTCTAACACCATGCAATGCAAACAAGAGATAATGGGTATCAAATGATGCACCTAGATGGGTTAGCCAGTTAACTAGGTGTTTCCATAAAGACACTAGCCATATAAAAACACTTCCTATACAAGAAGTCACAAAATTTTTCATTGTACTAGATATATGGGCTCAATGTAGCTGTACCAAGTCACAACTTCAGAACTTCAGATGGAAAACACATTGTTCTTTATCACTAAACATCATCTCTTCACCTTTTTTATTAGAATGGATTCGAGTTTATTTCTAATGAAGTATAGTTAAATCATCTGTGATGTGTCCACATATAGTCCAGCCTTTATGCAATTATGTGGAAACAAACCAACTCAAAATGATAAAGGAATCCGGTATCTCCAGAGGAGTTCAACAACTAAATATGAGAGGAACAGTATTTTGTACCGGAAACATTAAGGGTCGCATTTTCATTGTTTTCATAAGTGCATTAACTTCAACTGATGGAACCTGGAAAGAAGATCAAAATTATCAAGTTTAATCACTGTTATGTAAAGGAATATTTGAATGATAAATTAAATATGCACTTCAAAAGTTTAAAGATACCTGGCACATTAGATGAAACTCTCCATCCTCAGGATTTAGACCAAAATCACCAGAAGCTTCTACCGGAGCATCACCAAACCAACCACTTGCATTATGCAGAAATACTCTTTGACCACGAAAAGATAGAGTTGCCACTATATCCTGAATGAGTTCAGGCTTTAGTTAAAATAATAATAATCATTTCGAAAGCTACCACATGCTAACACTTCAAAAAAGTACCATGGATGGCAACCTAGCTATAATCCACAGCAAGATGTTAGTGTCCAAAAAAAAATTATATGATACTTGGAGACATTAATGGACAATCCAGTTCTTGGGACATAACTGTTCCCCACACCCCATTCTTAAGCCTACTGATTCCATAGTTATTGTTTCCTTGAAATGCTAATGACCAATTCATTTCTTGGGTCACTGCAGATCGGCAGCTCTCACCCTGATGACACCAATAACCAATATGCACATCATGTTCCTTATCTTCCTCTTTAAACCCATTTTGGTTGAGTGCAAGAAATTGATCATATCCAACATCGGTGAAAGTTAAGGCACTGTAAACCTATAACTGCAATATGTTGCTTACAATCAAGTATGCACAATTGTTTCTCAGATCTTGAAATTCAAATTCCAGGTTAGCCTTTATGTATACAAATCAATAAGCCCTAGATGCTCCGGAAATGTAATCACATTGCTTACGCAAGTATCAATGTTTATTGGAAATGTAAAAAACATCAATGACAAAAAACAAATATTGGTGGTCAAGTTACAGCAAATTAACAAGAAAGCATCAGACCATGCTAATGTGTCTCATAACTTTGGGAGAAATAAGGAAAATATGATTCTCTAGAAATATATGCAGAATACGAGAAAACATATTATTGGGTTAAGCACGGACATACTGAAAACGATGATGGAGCATCTAAAATCTGAAAAGCTAGGCCCTTCACATCAAGCTGGCCATGAATGCTCGGGAAACTATCACCCTTCGACATACAGAGATGCACCTGAAGGAATAACAAGGTGAAACTGTGCTGTAAGAAATTCATATGTTCAAGGCTGAGACAAAAAAAAAAAAAAGGGTTTCCTCGAGACATGGATGATTTGATAAAGTTTGCAATAAAGCCCTGGATAAGTCCACTAATTAAGTGCATATGGAAGTCACATCTCAAAATTTGTCTTCAGAAACATGCATGTGTGACCATACAAATAGTGGGAAAATAACATGTAAGAGAGATAAAGTTTAGAAGATCACCTCGCCAGTAGCTCTCCCTTTATTCCAAACAACTGGTATTTCAAGGATCCGCTCAAACAGCTGCACATGAAAACTACCTTTGAACACAAAGATCAAGAATACCAACATCCTATATTTGCATCAAAGAGAAGTCTAGTAAAAAAACAGTAGCAGAAAAATAGATGCATTACCGGAGCAAAAGCATTGACTACATTCAGATTAGCATGCCATGTTTGCTCAGCTATATCAACAAAAACATCAGTAGAAAGATAACCCCCTCCTTGAGAAGTCTGGTCTTGCCTCCACTCCATGCAGTTCCCAGTGACATGCACATGTACACGATTATAACTGTTTTTGAACTTGATGTGTCCATTAGCATGTTTCATTTCCCTACAGTTGGATGGCAATAAGTATACGGAAGTAGTGGAATCAATTAAATGTTATAGATGGCCAATACTATTAAAATTGTGGCAACTGTAAGCTGAGGAAAAAAGATCAAATAACATGAATCAGAAACCAATTATGATAATATTCTATACTTAGTAACACTGAAGGGTGATTGCTATTCAATGCAGTACATTCATAGGCTGCGGCAAATGGTCAAAAGAAAATAACATGGTTTTTGTGGCTGATACAATGGACATATAAAAGCATGAGAAAGAACAGGATTTCAGTATTTGTGATGGAAATGGAGAATTACAAGGTCAAACCTTGGTTCTTGGTCACCATATCCTAGAAGCATCAGATTCCCTCCATTGAAATATACAGAATCCAGGGTGATGGGAAGAGTTTGTTGAACAGCACCAGGATGGATCTGGCCAACCCCTTGTGAAAATTCAGCAGAATTGTCTCCTGGACCAATAGCAAATAATGACCTCAACTTCTGGATCTGAACATTCAGAGAAGCTGATGGTGCATTGAACCCGACAGGAAACCCCTTCAATTGGAAGGGCCAAAATGATGCCCAGTTGTGAGCGTATGTGCATGAACCAAAAGCCCCAAAATCGAATTCTTGCCTGTAATCATCTTCGGATATATTTTTACGTTTCTTCAACACAGGGGCTTCAGATACTTGCCCATTATTTTCCCAAGAGTGTGAACTAATCTGACTAGGTTGTTGATTATGAGAAGTTCCATTCAAGACATCTGTATTGCCAATCAGCATTGTACCAGCGAAATTGCCTTTCTCTGGCGGTAATTCACCATAATCCATAGATGTTGTCTCAGAGTATTCAGTTGGTCCATCATTTGGACTACCTTCCTCACCACCACCATTTGTATGACCTCCATCAGATGAGCTTTCACCAGGACCAGGCAAAGAGTCATCAGGATTACCACTACACTTGTTTTGAAAATATGCAACAGCAGCATATGCGCTACGCCTAAGGATCCTTTGCTGAGAAGAATTGTCAGTGTCCGATATCAACTTGCTATGAGCCTTCCTCCTGTACCTGCGCCTGCTAGGGTTTGGAATCATCCTAGACCAGAAGCTGATCCCTGGAATACGAGCTTTCACGCCAAACGATTTCTCCAAATCGGCATGTTTCGAGCCGGAGTCAATGCCAGCATCAATGTGATGATCCTTCCTGTGCATTTCATCAGGACATAGGTGTGGGCTGGATTTCCCAGTATCAACAGGTCCATCGTCTTCCATCATCTCATCGGCCGAAGGCGAAACCGATTGGGCACTAGGAACAATGTATCCCATTTCAGCGGCTTCCCTTGCAGCCTTATCCCTCTCCTCATTCCACTGCTCGGCGGCCTTCTCCCTCGCGAGCCGCCTCGTTTTGGTGCGGTAATCGATCCCCTCCTCCCCCGAATGCCTCTTGGGTGAGGCCTCGGATGGCGCGGGGAGCCCCAGCCATGAGAAATCCTTCCTCTGGGCCACGAGCGCCGAGGGCTCGGACAGCACGGCGTCGACGACGACCCTCCCACGCCTGAGGCTGGCGAATGGCCTGACCCTGATCTTCATGACGGGCACCTCGGCGCAGGAGAACTCCTCCGCGTGGGGGCCGATGGAGCAGGTGTGGAGGGTGATCCCGAGCGGGGAGACGCTGCGCACCCTGCCGAGGTGGACCTCCCGCTGGAGGTATTCCCCCAGGGCGGCGCACGCGGCGGGGAGGAGGCGGGACTCGACGAAGGAGCGGGCGCGGAGCTGCGCGTACCAGGATAGCGCGGCGGCGACGGAGAGCGCCGCCGCGAAGACGGAGCAGCGCACGAGGAAGAGCCCCTCCCGCCATAGCGGCGCGAGGGAGGCGACGAGGCCTGGTGCGGCGGCTGCTGCTGCCCGTCGGGAGCAGCGGCTGGTGCTGCGAGTGCGGGTGGTGCGGCGCGGGGCAGTCGCTGGAGTCGAGACCTTGAGGCGGAGCAGCGGCGGCGGGTCGAAGCGGCGCGCGCGACGAGGGGCCTCGTCCCGGGGAGGTGTGGATGCAGCCTCCCTGGCGTGGCGGCGGCGGCGGGACGGGTGGAGGAGGGAGGCGGCGGGGAGAGGAAGGGCGACGCCCGGAGGCAGTGGGACATTGCGGCCGGCGGCGAGCGCGGCGGCGAGCCTAGGTGACCATTTGATTTTGGCGTTGCGTGCGGCGAGGGAGAGATGCTTGGCTTGGCTTTCGCCGGGGGGATCGTTTTGCGTATTCTCCTCGAGGTTTTTTCTCTTTTTCTCTATCTTTGTCTTTACTTTGCTTTATTTTTGTCTCTTTGAGGATGGCTTTTCAGATCTTGATTTTTAAGTGAAATCTGAATAAATGTTTATAAGTACTTGTTGTTGAATTATGATATTCATCTTCTGTACATTTGATCACTTCTTTTACAAATGTTTTATATAAGTACCTAAAGATTATCAAAGTATGTAGGAGTAGCATCCTACAGTATGGAAGTTTCACTCATTGTGATCTAACTATTCAAGATCTATTAGTGATCAAAATTAAATTAGTAAAAGTCTATTGCTTCATGCTGCTTGCACCTACGACTTTACCATCACATTTGCTTGCACCTAGGACTTCTTCCCCATCACAACACTGATGCTTCTCAGTTCCAAAATATTTCTTCAAAACTTCCAACTTTTCATCACATCAAAACTTTCCTACACACATAATCTTTCAACTTTTCCGTCATATCGTTCCAATTTCAACCAAACTTCAAACTTCCAATTTTGACGTGAACTAAACACAGCATGTATGAACTTGCAAGAACATGCAGCTTTGTCCATTGTGCTAGACCGTTTCTATCACAACCAGGGCAGCTTCCATTCATCAGAATAGCCAAACAAATCACCAGACGCCAGCCACAAGAACTCCAGACACTCACGTAAAAAATGTCCACAGGTTACATGAACACACTGAGCTAGCACCACAAGCAGTTAGATGATCAGCTATCCTACTCCAGAAACACGAACACCACCATAAAGAACACTGGATAAATTAAATTTGACACAACAAGAATCCTTGCTACTTCTGGATCACAACGCCAATTCCAGCAACATCCCCATTAAACAGCTTCTAAAGGAAGTAAGAAAAGATATGACAACGTAAGAACAATAACTGTCGAACAATTTCGACACAGCAAGCCACAGCAGCTCAAAAGAGCACGAGAGTACCCAATTAGCCCCCACTGGCCATGCCGTCCATTAAGTTCCACCGGGTCAACAATTCAAAACACAATTACATGACCGTTTTGAGACCAGGAAGGCCTTCAAGAATTCGAAATGAATCTCAGAAAGGCGCTCCAAGGTCATAAATACAACTCAAAAAAGTTTATTGTGAGTCCAAAAACGAACAAGGGGATTTTTCAAACTCAGAACATTTTTCAAAACTTTGGCGGCCATTTACCGCACAGGTTGCTGGTTGTAATGGTTCTTCTCTTTCTTCTTGGCTGCCGCGAGCCTAGCGCTCCTTGCTGCAGCCTCAGCAGCTGCAATTTTTGCAGCTGTGTCTGACTCTTTGCCTGATTTCTTTTTCTTCATTGAAGCCATCTTCTTTAAGCGCTCCTTCACATCAACAGAGGTTGTGTCTTCATCAGGTTCTGCACTGGCAGTCTCCTCTGTCCCATCAGCTGGTTCTTGTGATTCTTTAGCCTCCTTTGCTTTCTTGTTTTTCTTCTTCTTGGAACTCTTGCTCTCTGAAGGTGCTGGTGCATCTCCATCACCAGTTTGGTTTGAACCTTTCTTCTCAGCTGCAAGAAAACAAAGCACATGGACAAATAAATTCCATAAAGACAACCAACCATAGAGAGACACATGCTGAGGAACACACAAAAAACCATCAAGTATAATTTCAGCATCATAAAGAAAGCAAACTAAACAAACAGGGTATACAGTAGCACTTACCATTGTTTTCATCCTGTGCAGCATTGCTTGAACCACCAGAAATTCCCAACTCAGCCAGCACAGCATCAAGTTCGGCTAGCTCCTTCTTTTTCAACTCCTTTTTGGACAGCTGCCTCTCTGTATCTTTAGGCGGTGCGATAGGAACTGCAGCTTTCTTACCAGCAGGTTCAGCAGAGGTATCATCCACTTCATGCTCAGGTTCATCCACAGCACCATCATCAACCTCATCATCGAGGTCCTCATCTTCACTCTCTACTTCCTGCAGTGCATAGAGGCAAACACAAATAAGAATTCCACCAATCAAGCATAAAGAGGCAACAGTCAAAATGCAGCACCCACAGTTTCTGTTGAGCTTTATATTGTATTCAACATCAGTCAATTATTTGTTCACATGTTTTTTTTGGCACCAATTATGTGCCTCTAAAATCTAATCATAAAGAATTACATACTTATGGGAGGAAAAGAAATTTAAAAACATACTGTTTTTTATAATTATTCATGAAAACTTATACAACGTATTCATGTTCGATAGGTAACCTATTAGCAGCCAAAATAGTGTGTTCTTATTTGCTGTGTCAATTCAGTGATATAGTGCAAAAAGTAACCCCTTGTCAATTTATCAGCTCAGCATATGCTGTCAGACAAAAACAAAATCACATCGTTGGACAAAACAATCCACAGTATAAATAAAATAAAATCACATCATTGAAAGAAACAGTCCTAATAAATATAAATAGGCATAGCAGACATGATATCATATCAAGTAATCAATAATGACTCCACCTGTGATGTTAGGTTATTCATCAAATATTGCACTGTGTGACAAAAGGAAATTGTTTTGCCAACGGACAAAATTAATAACGTAGTAACAAATACGATACAAACATTCCAATTTACCAGTTCGGTATCTGAAGCCTGTTTTGAAAACTAATCATGCAGAAATAAATACACCTGAGATATTCCCTTGTCTCCGCTTACCGTTTCGTACGGATGCATACTTAGTTTACAAAAACTAATAATGCATGCACAAGTATAACTAACGCATTCTAACCTCATGCTACGGTTTCAATATACCTACATATAAATCCAAATTATCACCGAGCATGTGTTTCACAATTCCAAAAACTAATCTTGCAGACATCACCACTACCATTACAACCAACATAATATCCTCCTACCTCAATCCAGCAATTCCTCTCGCTACACGCGTGCGAAACCTATTCTTCCAACTATAATCAAACATTGCGCAGCAGAACAGCACATTTAATCAAGCGAAACAAAAAAATACATGCACTTCACAGACAAAATAGGCATGGTATATGGTGGAGAAATAAATAAACCTCCTGCAGGGCGGCGTGGACGGCGGCATCGTCGTCCTCCTCCTCATCCTCCTCCTTGGCCCCATCGTCGCCATGGCCGGTGCCCCAGACGGGGCGAGGGGGAGCGGTGGTGGCGAAGTAGTCGTCGTCGTCGTCGTCCTCGACGTCGGCCCAGGACTTGGTGGTGAGGGGCGCGGGCGCCCAGAAGACCTCCTTCTGCTGCTGCTGCTGCTGCTGCTGAGACGATGGCTGCGCCCCCTGATGCTCCCTCTTCCTCCCCGACGACGACGACGAGCCGCCCTTGGCCTTGTCCCCGCCCTTCTTCTTCTTCTTGAGCGTCTCGAGCGCGGCGAACACGTTGCCGGTGTTGAGCTTCACCTCCTCCGCCGCGGCGCCCCTCCTCCCTCCTCCCACCATAGAGTACAACCCCAAAAAAACCTCCCGAATCCGCTCACCGCCGCGGAAATCTGAATCTGGGAAACACGCGCGGCCCCGCGCGACCCCCGCGGGACAGCCGCCGCCGATCTGCGGGGGAGGGTGCCGGAGCGGAGGACGCAGCGATCGGGCGGCGGCGGGAGGAGGAGTTGGGATGCGGCGCGGGCTAGGGTTTGGTGGAGAGGAGAGGAGACGCCGCCGCCGCGTGCTTTGCGTTTGCGTTGTGGTTTGTTTAGTGGAGAGGATAGAGAGGAGGAGGAGAGGGAGAGGGGAGAGCTCTCGGGTTGGGGGAGTTGGGTTATCTGCACACGGGAGAAAACCTATCCGCGTCAGGTCAGGGCGCGAGGTGGAGCCGTGCGCGGCGTACTGGTGTCACGCACGCGACGCGACGCGATGGACGCGCCACCTCCCGGCGTGCCGCGTCGCGCACCCGCGCGTGGCTGGGCTGGGGGGGCCCCTCTCTTCTTCCCTTGCGTTGCGTGGCTAATCTATTGGCTGTTTGCTAGCTCAGCCTAACACGAAAAAAAGGCTGGTACATTTTATATGATGGCCAAACACTAGTTCCACCGTTCCAAAAATACAATAGATTTTAAGGCAGTGTTTGGCAAATGTCTAATGGAAATGATTTCCCACCCATCTTTAAATCCTAACCATTCATTCTCCCCCATCCATTTAATCATAACCCTTCATTCATTTCACAATCCCAATCCCACATCTCATTTCCCATTATCCAAACACACCCTAAAAGGTTACGACACATTCGTACTACAAATACAAATCTGTACATATGTACATAAGGGTCTTTTAGACATGACACGGTTTACAAGTGTTACATCACACTATAAATATGCCGTTAAATTATGCTTATTATAGTGATAATATGAAGGAGAATATAGTTGTGGTAGCGAGCAATATAGAAAGTAGTATGGGGTAGCTTATTTTGGATATGACACCATTACTGTTACACTACGCTATAAATATATCGTTAAATTATGATTATCTAATTATAGAGATAATAAGGAGAAAGAGAATAGATATGCTAGCGAGCAATATAGAAAGTAGTACGGAGTAGCTCCCTTATGGTTTTTCATTTATTCGCTACATGTGTCCTTATTTGGTTGGTATAAAAGAACATGTTGTTTTGGAAGTTTTAAATGATTTTTCTAAATTTTGAATTGTTCGTATCGTTATGCGTACATTTAGGTTGTGTTCTATAGAGAGAGAAGATATATGTAGATTCGTTATGGGAAGTATTTTGCATGACATTATAGTTTTATTGGGTTTTATCATATATCGCAATAGATGTTGTAATAGTTGTGCTGTATTATATAGACAATGTTGATGTCGAAACATGTTTTACAACATCATGAAGTATGGTCTATAAATTCTGGACTCGAACTACCCACAGGTGCCATATCATCTCCGGAAGTTCCAGTTAATCTGGAATTCTGGATGCTATAATTCCTTGAACACGACAATATAATTGCTTCAATAAATAAATTGTTGATGTACGAGAGGCTATACTCCTGTTAATCTAAAGAAACGCAAATAAAAGCCAAGCAAAAGAAAGCACGTACAAATGAAATTGCTTCAAGCCATACTAGTAAAGTTCAGAAACAGCGGGTCATCTGCTATGGAGCGATAGGCTGTCACATGTTCAGATATCACAACACCATCACCACCTGAACACCCCCCTCCTAGCGATTCACCAGTTGGCAGTGACAGTTTTCTTCCACATTGCTACCAACGTGTGTCATCAAATGGTACATC
The DNA here is from genome assembly GCA_009805545.1 of Oryza longistaminata. NCBI lineage: Eukaryota > Viridiplantae > Streptophyta > Magnoliopsida > Poales > Poaceae > Oryza > Oryza longistaminata. The sequence continues at coordinate 9,347,111 of CM020186.1, read as the reverse complement.
GAACAAGTTGTGAAAATTTTAACATACCAGTTCTGGAGCTTCTCCCAATTTACATGACCACAAAAGGCTAGACGGCTGCTTATCATCCCGGGTGAAAATTGTGTACATGGTGTAGTTTGGTAAAAATCAAAAGAATATACTACGCATAGCAGACAAACTATGCGGAACATTCATGGTGACATTGCAAGGGGAAATCATGCAACGAAGAATATAAAGATCATGAGGAAAACCATCAGCACAAAGAATATCTTCATCATCAGCCACCGGTTCGATGAAATGCTGTTGAGATACTTCAGAAGCTGGCCCTGAGCTCCCTCAACATTGGCTAGTGTGTCATCCATGTTCTCATCAATTCTGTTACGGATTGTGTGAATTTTAAACACAACATAATCTCAGGAAAATAGAAAAGCTAGTATGTGAGGAGATAAACAATTTGACATGAAACAGCTACTCCTTCCTCAGCCCTATGCATGAATCCTAAATGTAGTGCACTGAGAGAACAAGACATCAACATGGACTAGAAAAATTCTAAGAGTGAAGAAATGGCCAATGGCCATAATAATTGATAAATATATGGAAACCTATTCTTACTGTAAATCATTGCTGACATACAAAATCTAGTTGGAATTTAGGTCCTCAAAGGTTTTTCAACTATTCTCAAGTTACACCATTAGTGGAAATTTTTAGACCAGGAGCAAAACAGTCTATTCACTGAATTTCAGGAAAATGTTCATCTCTTTAGCGCACAATGGGAATCTCCCCACAATGATATCACAGCATATCTTGAAGCTTATAACAATTATTCAAAATAATGATATGAACTTGACCATAGGCATAAGACAGACAACTCATGAACTAAATGGAACAGACTTTTGTAAAAGAGTGTTCACCTGATTGCTAGCTCTCCCTGCTGAGAAACCATAGTTGCCAGTTGTGTAAAAATGTTGCTTAGCTCATGGATGGTTGATTCAACATTTTGGAGAGCCTCCGCTCTACTCTGCATGTAACTGTCCTGCTGTACTAACTGCTGCTGCATGAATGGTTGAGAAGATGATGATGATGCTCCATGATCTCCATTAGTCTTCTTCCTGGTAAACAGAAGCACAAAAAAAAAAACATTTTTTTTAAAAAAAAAAAGAAGCTAAAACCACACTACCAACTGAATTCGGCAAAGTATCATTAAGTTGTTCTTAGTGGATAGCACTGAGACTGTGCAATGAGTTGTTTAAGGAAAATAACTGGAGTAACAAACAGTTTATTGCACATTTGCATGCAAGTGGTAACTGCAGTTACTAGCCTAGATAGGTTAACCAAAATCTAGCAAGATGGTAGGCTAGGCTAGTGTGGTTTTCTATTGGGTATGAGCACATTCCCCAAAGGAACTTTAACAATTGCACTTTGCACAAATATGAGCAAATTTTATACCTCTGAAACAATGGAGTAGTGGCAGAATCACTGGCCCATGGTGCCGGGGGTACAGAGGATTCAGGACCATCCCTGGTAACAAGGGGACGTTGACGAACAAATGGATTTGATGCATTGTTCGCAGCTGATGATGAGAACATTTGCCTTCTATTCTCATGAACTTTCAAGTTCTGCGCGTTCAAAAATAAACAAAGTAAGTAATATATTTTTACTGAAGACTATCAAAAGGAAACGGGAAGGCATATATTTACCTCTGTCCGCATGGTAAGAACTTCCTTAAATTCTTTTGTTGCGCTCATCAGGCGATTTTTTAGATTGTCCACAACTGTAGTGGAATGATTTGTTGTATCCTTGGAAAGGTTGCCGCTCTCATTTTGTGAATTGCAGAGAACCTGTAGGTCTACAACGGCAGAATTCAAAGCAGTGATATCTTTCTTGATAACTGCAGTCAGCTCTTGTATCTCTACCGTAGGGTCATCAAAAACGGATGTCCTCTTTGCCACTGCAAACAATCCAAGTCATACATTAACAAGGTCTACAGTGTCAAAGGAAAGTCTAAATATTAGCAGAGCATAGAAATAAGTATTTGTACGTTGAAGTGTTGAGGCTATGCCCATCAAAGGTTATATCCATCTAATTCTTAGTGAACTATTGAGACTATAACACTAAGTTGTTGTGGAGGCTTTCTGGTAATGAAAATATCATATACATCATCATTAATACCTATGTGCTTAACTAAATCTCAAGGAGTTAAAGATAGAACCAATGAATCATAGCTGAGAAAAATTCAGCAGATGATGATCAACACGGTTTAAGGCAACATATAATGTGCCAAATAAAAAGGGATTACATAACTTGGATTCTAGAAACATATTATTTGCACAATTAATAAAGTATCAAGAAGTCATGTGCATCAGTGTTTATTTGCCAGCACTAAAACACCTTGTGAGGAAATTATGCACGAACAAGATACATTTAATTTCCAAATCCATCAGGAGCTAGAACATCTAAAAGCAACAGTCACTATCGCAAGAGCTCCAACCAACTATTGGCCCTTGCAGCGCATCTTTGAGCAGATATGGTTAGTTCACGTTGAATACCGTTGTACCCCCATAACACATGCAAACTACCGATGCATCCAGTTCCAATGAGAAGAAAGAATACGCCCATGTTAATGTTAGCTTCTTGAGAACATGGTAACGAATCAAGCAGCAGCCTATTAGCAACTGTTTGATCTAGTAATCCCCCAAAGTATGCAATTCATGACATGATGGAACCCATGGTTTATACCATGGGAACATGATTGCAGAATACCCCATCCTGACTACCCACAAAACAACATGAGAAAAAACACAATACCCAATAATCGCATAGGTTGAGTGGGCACCAGAAGATCAATCAGCATGGCAGAGGAAGTATGTAATCAAAATATCACAAAATAATAAGCAAGCATGTATTTAGAGTATCTAACTAATCCTATGGCAACTGCAAGCACAAACAGATAGCAATAATCGGCTGCCACAAACTAGCTAATCATCCATACATAGTGGCAACTTCCTAGGTTACAATTCCATCGAGATAAGATCTACAGCGTGGGCATCTCAAAATCCCAACCCAATATATGCCAGGAAAGCAGCAGCTGAACTAATTGGCAAGGATGCAAGCATGAGCAAGACCAACAGGAGGGTGGTGAAGAGCCATACGATCGGGCCGCCAACACTGCTGTAGCACGCCGCGCTCTCGACGGCGGCACGGAACTCATTGGTGCGATCGTGGAACGACACCGGAACGGGCCTCATCAGGTTCATGGTCATGGCGGACACAAGGGAGCTGGATCAGTATCTGAATCTAGGCGCCTTGGTGGGTGTGATGGGGCAGAGAGTGGCGGTTGGTTCGGTCTCTGTGGGGGAGGAGCAAGGCGGTCGCAGAGGAGGGGATCGTGATTTGGTGGGAAATGTTAATAAGGAATAAGAAACCAGAATAAAACCGGGAATTCTCTAGTTGGGCTCCATTGCAGAATAGAGAAAGCAAGATACCCCCTAATTGCATCGGCTAATTGGGCACTGGAAGATCAATCAATCACCATAGCTGAGATGTAATCGAAATATTGTAGCTAGAAAAAAAAATCTAACGAGTCCTACTGCAACTACAACTCTGGAAGCAAGCATATATAGTTCAGAAAAAAAATTCTAACTAATCATCGGAGGCCATGCAGACAGTACTAACTAATCAATCATCCATACATGGCGACGACTTCCTCGTAGGCTACGATTCCATCGAGGACGAGATCTACAGCGCGCGGGGTTCGAGATCCCAGCAACTGAGAGAGAGAGGGGGGGCGGGGCGAAGAGGAGGGAGGCGCATACGTTTGGCGAGGCGGGCGAGCTTCTGGGAGGTCTGGTGGATCCCGAGCCCGATCTTGGAGGCGCGGCGGTTGAACTCCGAGTGCGCCGAGGCCGCCCCCGCGACACGTCGAGCGGGCCGCCAACGCCGCCGCTGCTGCTGGGCGCGCGCGCGCGGGAGGAGGAGGAGGCGTAGCGCGCGGCGCGCTCTCGACGGCGGCGCGGAACTCGTTGGTGCGGTCGCGGAACGACGCCGGCGCCGGGCGCCCCGGGTTCATGGCGGCCGGATCTGGATCTGGATCTCGGCGCGGTTCGGGTTGCGGTGGCGGGTCGACGCGGTCGCGGTGGGAGGGGAGGGTGGGAGGCGGAGGAAGAAGGAGGCAGGAGAGGGGAATGGGGATCGAGCTGGAAATTGGCGGAGATCGGCGAGGGAAAAGAATTGGCGTAAAATGGTGTTTCTCTGCGAGTTTGATGAATTTTTTTGGGTGTCGGTTGCCGGGCTTGTGTGACTTCGTAATTACTCCGTACTACACACCGTTGATTTTTAGTACGTGTTTGACCATTTGTCTTATTTAAAAATTTAAGTAATTATTTATTCTTTTCATATCATTTGATTTATTGTTAAATATACTTTCATATACACATATAGTTTTACACATTTCACAAATTTTTTTTAATAAGACGAACGGTCAAACATATGCTAAAAAGTCAACGGTGTCAAATATTTTGAAACGGATGAAGTATATACGATGAAAAAGAAAGAAGTTGTATGTAGTAGGAGTATATTCCAAAGGATTTAATAATCTGTATACGTACCATTTAGTTTTGTAGGAATGTAAATATGATAAAATTAAAGAAAGAATATATGGAAAATTTTCCGTTCGTATAGATTAAAGTGTGCATGCGTTGAAAAAACGGGAACCCGGTCCCCCTAGGTTGTGCTCGAGGCACATCCGTCTCCGAGCACGGTCCCCCTTGAGTTGTGCTCAGGGGCATATCCACTCTCCGGGTGCAGCCCCTAATGGCTATGCTCGGGGCACATCCACCCTTATGGCCCCAAAGTAACCTACTAGACCTACACTTTAAAGTGTCAAGAACGTGCCGCCGCATGAGTGTTCTACATCTTCAAGATTAGCCATATCATATGGAAGAAGGGTTCATCCTCTCAAACTTAGAAATTTTCATCACCCCTCAAAGTTGTGACCATCATCATCGTCACCATCCACCAATGTTCCCAAGAGTAGGGTATTACACATTCGGGGGGCTTTGAAACTGTCTAGAAAAGCTTGTCTCTCCCATTTTCATTCGCGCAAAGCATCACCTCGTTTTCGCGCACCCACTCCCTTTGTTGTATGTCTGTGGAATTCAATTTGTTGTTGACAACGATGTGTTCATTGGTGTCTTTATTAGTCTCAAGATATATCGGCATAATCTTTTTAATGCGCTCATATAAATAGGGTGCATGTATGGATAATCTGAAGTAAAACTTCCATGATAAAACAAAATGACCAAAGTGAAATTTACCAATAAAAAACAATTTTCATAACGTTCCCAATTGAAAAAAAAAAAGGTGGCACAATAGAAATAGAAGTATTCGATTGTTTTCCTGTGCTTGTGTCCACTGGGCCGCAGGTGACGCAATGACTGATGATGTTGTGGGTTGTGGCCTTCCAGGCAGACCAGGCCGACAGCCCATTTGAGATAAAAAAGGACCCAAAACAGTACACTGAACGGACCAAGATAGAGGATAGGACCAAAGGGGAGGAGAAAAGAGAAGAGAGATGAAGAAAGTATATGATGACTTACATGTGGGTCTCGCTTTTTTCCTTGACTATGATGTCATGTAGACGCCACGTGGGATAAATACCCTATCAATGCGACACTCATGATGAAACTGCCGTTCAAACCGTTCGAGGAGGTAATTGGTTTGGTTTTTATAGTTGAAGGAGTCTATATACCCAATTTTACGGTTGAGGGATACGATTCGACCTATGGCAATAGTTGAGAGACGCAAAACAGACTTATTCTTAGAGTCCGATATTGGGTGACACTGAATTGCAGCCCATCAAAATTCAGCACCCAATTCTTTTGCACTGCCATTTGCCAAAGAAATATCATTTTACTCCCTCAAACTATTTGATTAGATCATTTAACCCCATTAAAATACGTTTGGCTCATTTTACTCCTAAACTATTGAAAATGATTTACCCTACTTCCTAATAACTTGGATTTTTAACCATTTGATCCTTTTGAAAAACTTACTCCATAGATAAACCCTTAAAAACCCTTATTATAAGAATGAACTCTTTGCGCAACGCAGTCATTGTTGTCGTGGTCCACTATGTCAGCACCAATGACGTTGGCATCATCCCCCTACCGCTTGGTGGAAGCCAAGTCACTTATGTGAAGGGGAACAGTGCTAATGCCAGTGGCACGGAGAACCTATTTATTAAAAAAAAAGGACCTATTTATAATAAACATTTTTTTACAAATAGGTTCTTGCCTATTTATAATAGGTCCATTTATATAATAAGTTTTTTTTATCTATTTGTAGAATGAGTTTTCTAAAAGAATCAAAATGTGAAAAATTCAATCCTAACAACATCTCTTTTTCCTCTCTATGTAAGCTATATTTTAAACTACAATTTTGTAGAGCCGTAGATGACACCATCATCAAACTTCATCAGTCGTTTTCTTGAACTTTAAAATCATAATGTTTGAATCAATTCTTAGGTACTTCCAACCTAGGCAAACAGTAACAAAAAAAACTAAAAAAATGCTGAGACGTTAAGTTATATACATGCATACATCATCATCCTACAAAAATCATTGCAAAACAGGGAGTATTATAAAAGGAGTAAAGGATAAATACATGAACCGTTTTAGGGTAACGAAAAATGGTTTAGAGGATTAGGTGCTTCGGTGAAATAACTTGACTAAAGCAGAATAGACCTTTTTTCCAAACATTTCATCAGGCTTATAAGTCAACTTATGAGAAAAACCAATATTTTTTTCGTTTGGCTTTTTTAAGTTATAAGTTACTCATACACTGTCAAACTAAAGCTAGATTAGAATAACTTTTTTTCCTTATGTGAAGTGAAAGTATAACTCCATCATTAAATTTAAGGTTTTAAAGCCACCATCTTATAAAAACATATAATCCAAAACGTTAGCTTAAAAGCGTAAGGCTAAACAAAAGGACCTCAATGTCAAACACTCAAAACTTTTAACGCTCCAATTCTTGAAACCCATAACAATAATCATCATTTAATTTACTGTACATGCTAAACGCTGAAACTTTTGACTGAACAACACCAAAATTACGCTGTACATTTATACATGCATTCACACAGTCATTTAAGTTCAGTCTTAGACATTTTGCAAGCCCCTGTGTTATGGGCAATCTTGTTTAGCCTTTTATATAAATAGCGGCTGCTTTTCATTGTACACAACAAGTAGTTAGTTGGGTTAGGCAGCAATCCATCCAAATATAAACACAACAATATGTGCATGCATGCATGACATATATAAGTCATTGGTAGGCAAAGGCATAAAGTGATCTCACGATCGTCAGGAGCCATTAGCTACAGTCTCTACTAATTGTGGATTCAGAGCAATGAACACATGCATGAATGAATAACAACAAGCAGCCTCAGTGCCATGACAATTTTCACAGGATATATGCATGCACCAATATGCATACACTGAATTTGAGCCTGAAAGATTAATATTCTCTCTCCACACTGCATGAGACGAAATGTCAAACAATGTCCTAACTCCTAAGTTTGTGCTGACTCCATTAGCATCTTCTATTTGCATATATATGCATCCATGTGTTAAATGGTAAAGTGATTACTAGCTAGCTCGAGATTAGTTAGTGGGTGTGTGGATGTAATAAAGTGAATGGCTAAGATTAGCTAGCTAGCTAACTAATTACCTTTTTGCAGTGGGAGATTGATAGATAGATCTTTCTTGGCAACTGCTACTACTTATCCGCAATATCTGTATTCACAATGGTCGATAGTTCGACTAAATCACATTTCTCTCGAGTTGCAGGTTTTGCAGTGTTAATTAAGAACGAAAAAGTATTCTGAAAGTGCGAAATATAATGAAGGATCACGCAGACCATTTTGTTTAATCAGCTGACCAGATAGCAAGCATTAACACAGCTGCACGTACTTTATGATGAAAAGAAAAAGAGAGGTGACAATTTTATTATACACAAGCACAAATATCTACTAGCGTAAGCTAAACGTAATACACCTAAACCTGGCTGTATTTAAGAACTACAAATTGATTGATGATTAGATATTTAGACTATCATAATTTTGCAAAGCACAATCTATCAATGATTAGATTACGGTTCGTTTCGTTCATTCAGATGAGCCATCATTTCAGGGAGAGAACAGGTGGATGGCTGCATATATATGCAACTAGCTGCATTTGCCATCTTACTATCTCACCAACCATTTCCTCAATGTGTCTGGCTCTCACGTGTTAAATATGAACAAAAAATTAAAATGATTCGTATCTTGACCCTTAGCTTGTAATAGCAGCCGCCAGCGCCACTGATCATTCGGAGGTTGTTTGGTCTACCAATACATTATTCAGAACATGAAGAGATTACACACCAGCAGTCCATTTTGCTACTCCAATAAAGGAGGGATTATATGGCATAGTTCAATTATAACCAGCTAATCACTAATTAATCAGTGCAAACTGTGTGCATGTTTAGTTCAACTCAAATTATTACTTACTGATGAAAGATCAATCTGTAACATGCTGGGTCATCAAATATTCACAATTGACTATATATGCAGCCGACGACGACAATGGTCATGAGACTACTGAAAACATGCCTGAATATGACAAAACGGAGTGAGAGCTCAAAATCTTTTGTCTTCTTTGGTTTAGTTATTTTCTGGCCCACACGTTGTCTGAATTCTTTATCCAGCTAGCTTCTTCAGAGCTGACCATTATTGCATCATTGGATGCTTAAAAAGAAATTGAATTGCATGCATGCATATATCTGAAAACGTGTGAGTTTATCTGTTCATCCAACCACTTTCAGGGAAAAGCTGCATACATGCTCCATGAAAGACAAAGTGAAAGGTTTCTTGATCCAAAAAGGCTTCTGATATGATGGCCTCCATCTACCGAACTTTCCTGTTCAAACAATCCCTTTTGCAGTTTCCTTTGCTCTTTCCCACTGTTTATTCACATCAAGATATCTCTCTCCCTATGCACTAATGCTTAATTTCCATGCTAATTTATTTGATGCGTTATAATTGTGGAGTCAGACATGCGGCATTAAAACATTAAAATACTGAAAACTATGATCATAATTGATAAATTACGATCAAAGTTACACCTACATGTCGATAAATTTTGCTGCTACAAAATCAGTCCACCGGCTCAAGCTGGCTCGGTTTCAAAAAAATTAAAAATAAGTCAAAGTATATGTAGGACATACTCACAGACCTGAAAGCATTTATTATGATCAGTATTAGCTATTGGACCAGAGGAATTATATCAGTAATTTGGTGGAGTTGGTGGACTTTACGCGTGTGGTATATATAAATCTCGTTAAGAAGAATAATTAAAGACATGTGAAATTGGTACAAATAAAGAATCTGGAGTAATTCAAATGTTAAAAAAATATATTCTCGAAGATACGCCCAATCCAGACAGGAGGTTAATCAGAACTAATAATAATTAAGCTACGCAAATTTAATTCCGCTGTCGGTCAGTCAAGCTAGATCAAAGCTGCGAGCTTACTATAAGCATGCACTGCAGCATATCTGCACCAAACTAGACCTCTGCTATTCCTTTTTGGTTTTAAATTTGTTGTAAGCCAAGTTGTCTCTCTCGATCCTGATTAGGAGTAACTAATTCACCACCTGCTGCTAATTGACAAGTTGTCTAATCAGTCGATCTGACTGTTTATCGGTTTAGCACTCGCTAATCAGTTTGATTTGATTTGATTTTGGATGAACTGGTCCATGGACCTGGTAGCTTTCGTGCTCTCAATGTGAAGGAACATGACGTACTTCATCACCTTTGGAACGCGTCTCTGTTCTGAGTCTGAATCATGAGCTTATGCCTGATTGAGAGGTTTCATCGTATTGAAAAAGTGAAATATGATTGTGAAATAAATCTATATTTACCCCTGTTTTACCACTGGGCGATCAGATTTTTTTTTATCACATATCAACGGTTGCAAACAGAGAGCATTTTAGAGTACATTTTTGTTGCAGATTTATTAGACTGTGAAATGTGAAATCTTTTGTCATGCTCACTGATTTAATTTGAAATCGTTGCTCCATTTCACAAAAAAAAAAGGCCTTTATCCAGACAATTATGAGCATAAAACAAACATAAATTCAACTTTATAGTACAATTGCTTGTGATAATAATTAATTTGACCTTTTTAAAAAAAACACTGCTAATTTGGAGATAGAGTCCAGAGTCTAAGGAGCAGGAAGGAAGGGTTCAGACTTGCTTGGAAAGCACATCTTCCCCTACCTTTGACCACGACGCTGGAACTCACACGAGCAGGAAAATCTCTGACAATGGCAGGTGGGCCCCACCCGACTCCTTCCTACCCCCGTCCGACTCCCCTCCTCGTCACCACGTTGCCCATTTGATCCACCATTTCCCAAATCCAAAACACCTATAAATACCACTCACCCTCCTTGCACTTCAAACAAGTCAAATCAAACCAACCATTTCAAACCAAAACAAAGCATCGAGCTAGCGAGGAGCAAAAACAACAACCCCTCTCCTCGTCTTAGTTCGTTCTTCTTCTCCTCGGCTACACCATTTTGTTAACAATGGCGGCCGCCAAGTCCGTCGAGCGGCTCGGGCAGCGGCGGGTGGTGCCGGCCGAGCCGACGCCGGTCGGTCCCCTCCGCCTGTCGTGGCTCGACCGGTACCCTACCCAGATGGCGCTGATCGAGTCGCTCCACGTGTTCAAGCCGGCTCTTGATAGGGCGATCGGCGGCGGGGGCGATGACGTGGCGGTTGGGCCGGCCCGCACGATCGAGCGGGCCTTGGCGAGGGCCTTGGTGCATTACTACCCCCTCGCGGGCCGGCTCGCCTTCTCCGACTCCGGCGAGGTGTGCGTGGACTGCGGCGACGCCGGCGTGTGGTTCACGGAGGCGGAGGCGAGCTGCAGCCTCGAGGACGTGGACTACCTCGAGTACCCGATGATGGTGCCCAAGGACGAGCTGCTCCCGCCGACGCCGGCGGGGGAGGAGGAGCGCGAGCTCGTGCTGCTCGTCCAGGTCACCGCGTTCGCCTGCGGCGGCTTCGTCGTCGGGTTCCGGTTCAGCCACGCGGTGGCGGACGGCCCCGGCGCGGCGCAGTTCATGGCCGGCCGTCGCGAGCTCGCCCGCGGCGCGGCGGCGTTCCGTCGAGCCCGTGTGGGCCGCGACGCGATCCCGGACCCGCCGCCGCCGTCATCGGCAGCCTCCCCGACCCCGCCGGCGCAAAGCGCCTCGAGTACCTCGCCGTCGACATCTCCGTCCGACTACATCAACCACTTCAAGAACCAGTACAACGCGGAGGCGCACGCCGCCGGGGGCGCCTGGTGCTCGGCGTTCGAGGTGCTGATCGCCAAGGCGTGGCGGAGCCGGACGCGCGCGGCGGGGTTCGAGCCCGACACCACCGTCAACCTCTGCTTCGCCATGAACGCGCGCCCCCTCCTCCACGCCTCCCTCCCGCGCGGCGGCGCCGGGTTCTACGGCAACTGCTACTACATCATGCGGGTGGCCTCCACCGCCGGGAAGGTCGCGACGGCGAGCGTCACCGACGTGGTGAGGATGATCCGGGAGGGGAAGAAGCGGCTCCCGTCGGAGTTCGCGCGGTGGGCCGCCGGAGAGATGGCCGGAGTCGACCCGTACCAGATCACCTCCGACTACCGGACGCTGCTGGTGTCGGACTGGACCCGGCTGGGCTTCGCCGAGGTGGACTACGGGTGGGGCCCACCGGCCCACGTCGTGCCACTGACGAACCTGGACTACATCGCCACGTGCATCCTCGTCAGGCCCTGGGCCCACAAGCCCGGGGCCCGGCTCATCACCCAGTGCGTCACCCCCGACCGCGTCGCCGCCTTCCACGAGGGCCTCCTCGACCTGAACTGACGCCGCCGGCGGCGAGCCTGGCCTCGCCGGAGGCCGGGAGGATGGGTGGATTAGCGTCGCGTGATTAGGTGGGGGTGATTACTACTGATGATTAGATGGGTGGTCGTTGTGTGATTAGTGGGGGTTGGTAACTGAATTGGATTGGATTAGTTATTAATACGGAAGCTCGTGGGTGGAGTGTGGTGTGGGTGTGGGTGATGTAAGCCTGAAAATAAGCAGCTCAACTCCTGAAAATCGGGGGTGTTTTTGGTTCATCCATTCAATTGAATTTGGGTTGCATTTGATAACAATCTTCGAATTGTTGTGTTTACGTTTACGGCGTTGTCTGAATTGTGTTCCCTTCTGTCCGAAAGGGACAAAAGCGGCAGAAAATTCTCGTCAGTCACTCCGTTGTCACGAGATTCAGATCAATTAAAGGCTGTGTTTAGTTGAGGGGAAAGTTTGGATTTTGGTTGAAATTGAAGATAATGTGACTGAAAAGTTGTGTGTGTATGACAGGTTGATGTGATGGAAAAGGACTGAAGTTTGGATCCAAATTTTGGATCTAAACACAGCCAAAGTTGGATTGCATTTCATCTAAAAGTTGGATTTTTTGTTGCATTTGGTAAGAAGTTTCAAATTCTGAATTGCTCCATTCTGTGCAGCAGTTTGTTTGTCAGTCACTTTCAGACAGATTCAGTGTCTCCTGGATCTTCAGATTTCAGTTGCTTGGTATACTGAAACATCAGCTACTGCTTCAGATCAGCTGGCATGCAAATGCATGCGTGTGTAGAGGAAAAAAACACGAGCAGCAAGCATGTTATTGGATCGTGATTGCCTCCTGAATTTGACCTCCAGGTTTAGTGGGCACGGAATCCAATCTGACTGAACCCATTTTTTCTTCTTCTGATGAACTGTCAGTCCAGTTCCACTGGTCTCCCTCTTTGATATTGTTTCCCAAGTGGGCTTAATATCAAACACTTCATGAAGAGATATTATGCATATATATTTGGTGTAAAATTCTTAAGCTGATGAGCAGCATCAGCAGGCTGGCACACTGACTCACATGCCTCAGCAGATGAGTCCTATACAAATGATAAATCTGTCAGCTAAACTGTTTTCAGAAACTATATTTTGCATGCTCTTCAGTCTTCAGGGTTGCAGACTTGAACACTTCAGCTCGCTGGCTGTATTCTTTACTACTTGACAGGTGCTATGCCATCTATTTTTTTTAGATAATAGAAGCTCTGTTGAACGATCAATCATATCCAGGTAATACAACCGTATCGAGAACAGGCTGTTTAGAAACTCATGTATTGTCAAGTGCACTAAAATGGTCTGATCAGTTTTGCTCCAAATTCCAGAAAGGAACCAAATTTTCTTGGGAACGCCTAGCTGCCTGCAGAGACCGAAACAAAACTATTGGCCATTTAAAACAAGACCGAATAACATTCATGATTAGAAAAGCCAGTTTGAATTCGATTGTTCTACGAGCATAGAGTATAGTACTAGCTCCACTGATTACAAAAAGAATTGATCATGATCAAGCATATAAAAGATGCAATCTTTCATGTGTTTCCCAGCATTAACGGTTCTGCAGGAGCAGCTTCTGGAGTCTGGATGGCTCATCCTTTTGTCAGATAGTGTCCGGTCTCTGGGTTGGTTGATCCTGCATTTCTTCAGGATCAGCAGCTGCCTACTGTACTGGTTTAGCATTTGACCGCCACAAGAAGCGGATCAAGATTCCAAGAACCAACGTAAATAAGGAACACATGGAACAAAACATCGCCACTGGGATTTGTTTCTTTCTGACCACATAGAAAAACATCAAGTTGAAGCTAGCAGCAGCCCTAGTTAATTGATTCATCTATCGGCTGCAGAAACTAAATAATTCACTTGATTCTGATGCCAGATAATGCTAGTCTAGTATAGTTAGTCAGTTACACTATCTGAAAAATCTGAAGAAGTGCTTCACTGCAGTTCATTGCTTACCTTCGCGGCAGTCAGCAATCCTTCTGCATCTGAAAGTTCAGAGGATACTGCTTCTATCAAATAATCAGGTAGCATAAAATGGATCGAACGGCATATCTTAATTACTAAAGAAATGTCTAATTCTCGAAAATTATATGGTCATGGAGGGGAGCCTTTCTCATAGATGATTTGGCTAGTTCCTTCATCCTTTTCGATATATGGAAATCTGCGTTCTTCTGAACAAAGTGAAGTGCACATACTGTATTTTGTTTTCGATGATAGAACTGAATATAGCCTCACATCGAAGATGTATCCGGACAAGAACACATTACACTGCACAACCTGAAATACTCCTAGTAAATATGAGCACAGAAAAAAAATTACAGAGTTGCTTTATTACTGAAAGTAAACATATCAAACCAGTAGTCACTACTCACTACATTTGTTAGAGGTCATTGGAGAAATCAATGCTATGCCAAAATTGTTTCCCTGACATGTGCGATTTTGTGCTGGTCAATCCCACCTTCTACGCACTTGTCTCTCAACAGGTCACATCCAGCAATGAACAACCTTTCCAGTGATCCTGGCAATCCCAGGTGTGGTAGGGAGTCTATGCTCTCACACGATGATAAATGCAGGCTCTTCAGGGAGGAAATCTGGTGCAGCGTTGCAGGCAATGAGCGGAGATATGAGCATTCACTGAACACGAGTGTTTTCAATGAAGTCAGTGTACCAAATGCTTGCTCCTGCTCTGGAGTTAGGCATATGGTTTGCTGATCCGTGTCAATCATCAAATATTGAAGATACCCAAGTGTCCTACAAATTGGCATGGTAAGGAATGATAAATCATCAATATGCAGTCTTTTCAGTGAGGCAGTAATTCTGAGATGTGATCCCTCTGCCTCTTCGACGAGATTTTTCCATCCCTCCATGAACTTAGGACTTCTTAGCACAGTCAGTTCTGTTAGATGGATGAGAGTTTTCATACATTTCAATGTCGTGAGCTCTAGGCAATCTTCTATAATCAGGTAATCCAGTCTTACCATTGGGTTCAGCTCAAGGGAAGTAACCTGGGGGCAGTCCTTTATTGACAAGCAGTCAAGAATGCCAACATTTGATAAAATTTCATGTAGTACATCCTCAGATATCCCAGAACCGCATATCTTGAGTTCACTGATGTTAGACAGTGAGGATCCAGAATCATCCATAGTCGTCGATACCTCAGAAATATCATGCTTTCCCTGGCCTTTCAATGGTAGTACCATGAAATTATCACAACCTGGTATGCTGAAACTCTTGAGGCTCCTCAAGTTATGAAATGGCAGAAATAATTGTCTTTCCAGCACCAAATCAGATATGCCAGAAATTACAATCTCTTCATCATTCAACTCCATGAGAGAGATTATCCCTGCATTTTTCAAACTTATCCTTGACAACGTTGAAGAATGTGGAAGTGGAGGCAATTGATCCAGGCTAGGACAGTTTTGGATGTCAAGCATTTCAAGGCAAGGGAACCATTTGTAGTTGACTTGGTCAGACCATTGCTCAACAGGTAGCATCTGCAAGCTGGGACAGTCCATGATGGTCAATGTCAGCAATTTAGGAAAGAAGCATTCTTTCTCAACCCCACACCATGATCGCCACTCTAGCATGTTCTCAAAATGCAACTCTTCTAAACAAGGGAAACCCATTAAAGAGCCACTTCCATAGAGTTCAGGACCTATGCTTAGGATGGAACCCATACCAGTGAAATGAAGTCTCCTTAGATAAGGAAGCTGTCCAAGAGGAGGAAGCATTTCCCATCCGGAGCAATCATGTAGGTAGAGGGACTCCAAGTATTTGGTATGTAAATCCGTAGCTAGCCATGTTGGTGACGTAGAGCCTCTATAATTTGTTATCCTGAGATGTCTGAGATTTGGATGGGGTTGAAGACCCTCAAGAACACTTATTTCTACGTCACTGCTTCTACTTTTCAAGTTGCTATTCCAAAGTAAATTTAACTCAACCAGGCGGTATTTTTCTCTTACTCCTGAATTACTTGCTTCTTCCTTGTTTCTTACGTTCTCAAGATCCCCAATGGCAAGAGATTGCCCCATCTCCCGTAACTCTTTTAGCTGCTCGATACTAAACCCATTTCCCTTTCCAACATTGAAACAGTCCAACTCCTGTAGGCTGGTCAGCTTCCCAATGTAAGAAATACCAGCATAACCAGCAAGCAACTTGCTTGAAGCATCAACTAATAGATGTCTAATGCTAATGAGATTGTTAACACCAGTTGGCAATTTAACAAGGTTCTTGCAAGATCTTACATCCAGTACCTGCAAATGGCAAAGCTTGCGTATTGATTCTGGCAACTCAGCGATGTCTGAGAACCTGAGATCCAAGTACCTCAAATGTATCAAGTCACCAATTGTTACCGGAAGGGCTTCACAGTTTATATGATGTAAGCATAGCATGCGGAGATTAATGATTCTTCTGTAGTTAATAGACATGTTCCAAAATCCATCATCAGACGCATCAGACAATGAAATTGTTGGAGAATCCATAAACCATATGGTCCTTAGATTATTCAACTCCAGGGGACGACCAGGTGGTCTTCTCTCAGGTAAACTTACATTGCTCAGTGATCCATACTCGATCAGCGAGAACTTATGGCAGAAAAATTTAGCATGGTCCGGAGAAAGGAAATACAAGTGGCGGACCACATCTGGGATACCTTCAGGCAAATTATCACTGGTAGTGAAGCACTCATCTTTAGATAATGAACTTGCAAGGTCATGCAATAAGTCGTGCATTCTGTAAAGGTTGTCATTTGATGAAACTTGGAAGAATGAAGCAGATGCCAATTCGTATAGGTATTCCCGTGCTGTATCCTCTAGTGTTTTGTCTCTCCTCATGCACTGAATAAAACCATGTGCCATCCAGGAAAATATTAGCTCCTCTTCACAGAAAGAATAGTCCTTGGGGAATGCTGAGCAGAATACAAAGCAACGTTGGATGTTTGCAGGCAGGTGTTGATAGCTCAAGAGAAGGACTGGCATGATATCTTCAGGTCCTTGTCTCAGCTCCCATAAGTTGCTGTCTAATATACTCATCCAGTGCTCTGTAGTAAGTTGCTTGTGCAACAGCTTTCCAATAGTCTTTGCAGCCAAAGGTATACCATTCAGCTTGCTTGCTATTTTCCTGCCAATCAAATTCAGATTATCAACCATATTTGCATCCCCAAATGCGTTTTGTTTGAAGAAAGACCAGAAAGGACTGTCTTGTAACCCTCCAAGAATGACTGAAGGAATTGTGCCAACAGTATTAGCTATATTGTGATGCCGAGTTGTGATTATGATTTTGCTCCCTGGTGTCCCAGATGATAAGGGGGCACACAACAGTTCCCAGTTACTGCAGGACCACACATCGTCAAGAACAATTAGGAATTTCCTCTTCTTGAGCTTCTTCACCAGCATGGTCTGAATGTTGTTTAAACTGAGCGAACTGATAAACTGATTATGTCCTTCTTCATCTATTGATTGAAGTATGTCTATGGTTACCTGTTTGACATCAAGAAATCCAGACACACATGCCCATGCCCTTACCTCAAAACAAGTGATGGTAGCTAGATCATTATACACATACTGCACAAGGGTTGTCTTTCCCACACCACCAATGCCTACAACTGGGAGCACCAAGAAGCTCTTGTACCTATTTTGAATATTTGAAAACTTTGTTTCCAGGAGTATCTTTACAATGGTGTTCTTCTCCTCATCTCTGCCGTACACCTCTGGTTCAGTCAAGAGTGAGCTGGTTTGTCTTGAGTTTGGAAACTTTGGTTGCTGCATATCATCAGCTACCAACTTCTTAAACTGAGCAACACGCTCAATATGGGCGGTAGCTCTTTGTAGACGATCGGAAATGGATTTCATCTTGCAAGAGACTGAATCCCAGTCACATGACACATAATCAAAAGTTGGTCTGGCTTTTTTGAATGGAGAGAAAAGGGAGGAACCTGAAATTTTAGTAATGCACGTTAAAAGGTGATATATGATTGGAATTGTATATGATAAATGAAAAGGTGATAAAATCATGAGCTACCCTAGGTCATCCTAAGCTTAAATGGAAAGAATGCTGCAACTAACTGAATAATCACAAAACTGTGCACCTTATTAGTCAGCAAGGAATGTTAAAAGTTTTCTATCGGTTTAGAGTCGTCTTCTCATCAGCTGTTAGTCATCCTAGGCTGCAAAATATTTTTGCAGATGCCAACTTCTCCAAAGAAAATGAAGGACATATGAAATCAGTATTATGTGTTGTTTACTTCACAAATCGCCTTGCTATAGTCCTTTCAGGCATGTTTGGCAAGAGTCCATCCTTTCATTTGTACTGAACCTTTTGTTTCTTATTAAAGAAAATGACATGCAGTCTGCCTGCATGTTCTCAAAAGAAAGAAAAGTTGTGAATAGTATCACACACAAGAATCTAGAATAGCCCCAACATTTATTATGTCTGTTCTTGCAGTAATCCAGCACTTGTCTTGCTCATTGCCTAGTGGCCCATAAAGACCTATATAATCCAAGGTAAGTACTTGTAAATAAGTTTCATCTAGTCCAATCCAGTCAATAAATTGTATGATCTCAGTATTTCCACTATATGCTACAAAAGTTACCAAATGATTGGGCTGTACTGCTGTATAGTTAGAGGATTCCTAGTCTTTTTTAAGCATAGTGATAGTTCCTAAGTTTCAAGAAACATATCGAAAATCTCGAACATATTTACAATTCAACCCAATTGAATTTCATCCAAAAAGTTGAACATAGATGCCTGATTCTAAAGAAGTTCAATTTCTTTATCTCACATCTAACTTTAGTGGAGTCAAAAGTTCTTGGAAGATGAGTACCTGGCTGGTCAAAAGTGTTCCGAAGAGCTTTAGGAATTGATAATCCAATGCTAGCAGCAAGCTTGTTTTCGCTTCTGTTGTCCACTATTTCCATAAGGCGAAAGTAGTCTAACTCATCAAGCACATCCTCTGCATCATAAGCTGAAGACTTCAAATCCCAAACTAGTTGCCAGATGCCCTCCTCCATCACAGGACTGCCTTTCAGGGTCATAAGTATTGCCTTAGCCATATCAAGCTGACGACAGAGGTTTTGAAATTCACCTCCTAAGTTTGCACGATCTGCCCACTGCTCTAACTTGGAGCTTAGGTACTTGTCGAAGATTACTTGCATGAATATCCCAATTGTGCTCCCAATAATCCCTGAATCCATGGCAGGCTGAAGCGAAGAGGGCTAGAAGATGATTCCTTTATCTGTATGTGTTGTGTGCTATGGAGATCGAGTTTACAAGATATTCATTGCTTGCAACCATGTCGAGCAAGAAAACAGGTCCACTACCCAAGTCAACAAAACATAAGGTAGTATCATAAAGAGCCAAATAGTGATAAGACAGCTGGCTAGTTGGGTGGTTGGATCTAACTTGTAATAGAAAACTACTGTGCTGACATGGACTTATGCTGAGACCATGTAGCCAAACAGGCTTGTGCAGTATGCTGGAATTTTACAGGTGCATGCATGACAGTAACCATTAACTAATAGAAACTTCTGCCGTATTCAAACTTTTCAAGTTAAAAAGATGTTTTTTTCCCTTTTTTTAATAACTAGCATAGTGCCCGTGCGTTGCAACGGGTGAAGTCAATTTTGATTTTACATGCATACTCTCTGTACATGCACGTTAGTAGATAAGGAGTCGAAAGCGATGACACATCAACTGAAAGTGACTCCACTAAATCGAACCTTCTAGTGTTGTGCAACGAATTGACACTCACTACACTCATACCTAATTGTTTGTTGTTTTAAATCTACTCGATTTATGATTATAAGAAAGATATTGATACCACCTTGAAATAAAATTGTTTTTTTACTGACTCCTATATTTATGGCTACAATAAATTATTTATTTTTTAGGTCATGTAATATTGTCCATATCACGGATGCCCGAAACACTTGCAACGATATCCCATGAACGCTTTCCTGTGGGTGACGTTCAGGCAGTAGCTGTGGCTACTGCGGCATGCGTATGTAGTGTTCTTCTGCACAGCTACTTCACAAGTTAAGTTGGTAACTGCCCATCTTATAACAATGGCGTATTCCATAGAGAGATCAAATCTATCTTCCACAGGGCCTGAGAATGAATTTTCACCAGTATCTATGGTCCGAACAATTATCTCCTCTTTCTCGTAGTTTGTGTCATTCATCATGTTTCCGACAGTTAGAGTCCCATCATCCAAAGACACAGCAGTCACATGATATTGTGCTTCTCCTAATTCGCAAACAGTTAGGTTACCTTCTGTACAATTAAGTCTAAACCTTTCGTTAGCAAAACAACCTTCTTCGACTCCAAAAGGGAAAGGAATCTTCATGTCTCCACAGGATGTTGAACAGTGTTCTTTATATTTGGGGTTGTAATCTGTTCCACCATAGAAATTACAATATATAATAAGAATAAGAAGGAGGTTAGTGACAGTGCATTATATTTTGTTTCGTTTTGGGGGTAAAAAGGGGGCAGGCAGGAAGTACGTACCCGTGCATCCATCTAGAAGGTAAGGATTCCCCTGTTCATAACCAGAGCAGTAACAATAATAACCTCCAGATGACACATTCTGGCAATTGCTGCCAGGGCTACACGCATAACTTGTGTTGTTCATGCGCGCGCGTTCACAGCTTGTTTGATCTATGGTAGCAAAAGTTAGTGCTGCGCCTTTAACATTACTTGTGTTTGTCCAACCTAAGAAAAGGTCACTTGTGTTTGATATATAATAGTCCCATGACATGAAAGCCATGATTCCAGGGTGCACTGGATCTGTTTGTGCTACAGGAATGCCATCCGACAGAAGAATTATGGTTGACTGAAAGCCCCGCAAGACCCTTGGTAACCCGATGGAACAGCATCCCATCCCATTACAAGGCCCTCCTATTGGTGCCTTTTCACCATCACATCTACTCATGCAAGAACCTATGAGGTCCCCAGTACCATACTCGAACAAGGTAGCATCGAAATTACAACCGATAACATAAAATGTGTTGTAAAGGCGAATAGTAATACCCTCAATTGGAGCCACCCAGGATATGTTGTACGTATCCGTACCTGGTCTCACCGTAATGTTGAAGTATATCGGGGCAACAACAAAACTATAAACTAAGTATGTGATCTCAGTAGTACCATCGCCCAGAAAGAGCTTAGGAGTTTTGGTGGTGTTGCGGCAGATGAGCTCGAAGCCTTCCCGGAAACAGCCCGGCCGAATCCCAAAGGGATAGGCGATGTCATCAACATCCCCGCAGCTAGAGGGGCAGTGAGCGAGGGAATCATTAGAAGGGATAGACAAGAGCCCTCCGCCAACTCCATAGACTGCAGCCGATGCTGGGGACGTAGCAGCCGAGCACAGCAGCACAAAAGAGACGGCGCAAGCTGCCACTAATAAGCTCGAGCTCATCTTTGTATAGGCAGCTCAACGCCGGTTTCGGCCTGCTCGATGTTGGTACGCCTCCCTTGCCAAACGGCAATCTCCATGTATTGCTTGATGCCGTAATTGCTTTTGATGCTGCAAATTTCATGTGCGTGCTATGTCGCAAGGTCGGTATGATGCCTTCTTAGATTAGAAGAGAGTATATTTTGCGGCCGGAAATAGGTATGCTGATTGCTGAGCCCTAGGAGTGATTAAAGTGGGATTGATGGTATAGTGTTATCTTAATCAATTAGAGGCTATTGGCTGGATCAGTCATCGTTAGAGGTCATTATGCTTGTCTTGTTGATATGGATGAGAAGATTCGTGAATATAGTTCTGCGGACTGCAGTTTCCTAAGATAACACTGGAACGTATGATTTCAACATTTTCTGGACGAAAAATATGCCAACTTTGCTATTCATGCTCTTCAAAAGGAAATGGCATTTGCGCTTGTTATGCAAAGACATCCAAGTTAAGAATTCACTTTGTTATGATTTTGTCTTGCCCAGTACTGTTCTGTTCCAACTTTGAAATCATTGACAATGTTAGTGCTATGCGACAATTGAAGAAAACTAAACTGCCTGTCTAGAAAATTTTGAAGGCACCAATGAGAATGTGATATATGTTTCTTTAAAATTAAATTATATTATTCAAAAGTTGAAAAAAGAATGTGAGGTACCAAGTAAATTTGCCAATAGATGAATGGAGTTACTGCTGGACTTGTTGAAACTTGACAGTGCTGCAGACTTGTTTTTCTTATCCGCGACCGTAGCTTAAATACAATAAAGTTTCTTAAGTTATCCCTTATAAGCATATCAATTGCAGAAACATTCGAAAGAATAAATCTGCCATGGGCTGCCCATACTTTTATGAGATATACCTCATCTAAAGTGAATTATACATAACATAATACTCCATAGAAAATATATGCCAACTCGGGTAAATCCTTGGGCACTGCACTGTGATATACATTGCACATACATAATTAGCGCGGGATATTGATTGAGGATGAAAATTCTTGTTCCAGACTGTAGCAACTAGAGATTCCTTCAGATGTTAAATCACTAGCGCCGACAGAGCTGTTCTGTGCATGAGATTTACTAGCATTTGGGCATATAAGTTCCTTAATCTCTCCATCAATTCCTGCAGTAACTTGGGATTTTTTAACCTCTTAGTTCTGAGAAACTGCAACCTCATCTCTACTTCTTTCATAGTAGGCCTATCTCCTCCTCTGGGTTTCAAGCATACTTCTGTAAGTGAGGCAATATCATTGATCTCTTCCTTATTTGCCTCTTCAACAACCTGAGGATCCATTATTTCAATGAGAGATCCCTCTTGAAGTCCTTCGACAAAATAGTGAGACAAGCTTTGTTTTGCACCTACATCATTGATAAAAATTGGTTTTTTCCTTGTCAAAAGTTCCACAAGTATCACTCCAAAACTGTATACATCACTCTTTTCAATTAACTGTCCGGTATGGTAGTAGTCTGGATCTAAATAGCCAAATGTGCCTTGTACAATAGTCACCACATATGTCTCGTCAAGTGAAACAGATCTTGAGGCACCAAAATCAGAAACCTTTGTAGTGAAGCTGTCATCTAAGAGTATATTGGAAGACTTAACGTCTCTGTGGAATATTGGTATTGCAGCAGCTGAATGTAGATAAACAAGTGCCCCTGCTGCTTCTACAGTAATCCTATACATCACCGTCGACGCGCGGGAGGGGGAGTTGAATCCGTTGCCCCCGTGCCTCTTCACCACCGGATCCGCTGCTGCCGCGCATCCCCACCACCGGATCCGCCGCAGTCGGATCCGTGCGGGTGATGGCCGCCGCGCCTCCCCACCGTCGGATCCGCCGCCGGACGTCTCACCACCGCCAGATCTGTCGCCGCTGTCGCATCCCTCCTCCGCCCTCTCCCACTGCCCGAGCCCTCCACCGCGTTGGGAGGGGGGAGAGGGGAGAGAAGAAGTGGGGGAGAAGAGGAGGAAGCCATCGTCGTCGCCCTTGCCTGCCGCTGGGAGGGAGGAGATGAATGGGGGTGGTGGGAAAGAGAGAGGACTGTAGAATAAAAAAAGTGAGAATCTACGGGGGGTATTTTTGCATGCCGGTGAGTTAAAGAGGACTGGAGAATAAAAAAAGTGAGAATCTTCGGGGGGTATTTTTGCATGCCGGTGAGTTAAACACCGCATTTTCACGTCCATATATTTTAAATGGTCCGTTTGGAAAAAATGATTCTTGCATACAGGTTTCTTAAGAAGCCGTATGGGAAAATGGGATAAATTTTTGTAGGCACAAACACTTATGGCCTGTCTGCAATCTATTCGGGTGGTCATCCAGAAAAATATTTTTTAAGTAGTGAATGGAAAGATGACATGATGAAGCCAACCTCATTTTTTTCGCTCTTGGTTACACTTAATGCTATGTATTTGTTGGTGAATTAATGTTATATATAAATAAATTAATGAGTTGTAAATGTATAATAAAATTTTCTAAATATAAAGCATGGATGGATTTAATTTTATCTGTGGTTAATTCTGCTCTCTGGAATTTTTCTCGGATTTTTCAAAGCTCAACTACTAATTTTAATAATACAAAGAACATTTCAGTAATTATTTAAATAATAAATTAATCATTAAATGATTTGGTTTTAATGTTGTTAATTACTTAGAGTGTCCAAGTGTGTTCAAGATTTTTCTTGATATTATTTGAGCATTCGAAGTATTTTTAACAATTCAAAGATCATTTCATTGGTAAATTTGGAGAAGTAATTAAAAATCCCCCCTCTTTCTTGGGCCTAATCCGTGAAGTCCACTTTAGCATCCTACTTCTTCCTGTTCGGCCTGCACCACCAAAAGTCTGTTTCACATCCTTCCTCTTTTTTTCTCGGGCTAGCCTTTTTTTCCCCAAAGTCTACATCTCCTCCCTGTCGCTACAGTGTTGTCTTCAACCTCTGGCCGGAGACAGAACTGGACCCGGCACCGCTTTCCACTCCAAATCCGGGCGCCCCTTTCGATTTTTTTCAAAATTGGTTGAGGGGAAATATTTCCCTTATCCTCCTCTTCCGTTTTCCCCAAGAATCGGACCTTATCCCGGAGAAATCAACGCGGAATCGAGCTCGGTTCGAGCTTATCTCTCTAAATTGAACCCTAGTTTTTGTGAACAAAGCTGAAGGCGACGGTGACGGACGAAAAAACGTGGGTTAAAGGATGTGACGACCGGAAAAATACGAATATTTATATTAGTTATTATAGATGTCATAGTCAAGCTCGTCATTTTCATTTGCTCCTCAGTATTAAACAAAGTGGACCCCCTTATCCCCAATATGGACTGCCTAGTCGATCCGTCGAAGTAATTCGAACTCAAGAACAGAAAAAAAAAAAAAAGGAGAGAGAACTGCAATTCAGAATATCTCCCTTATAGTGTTTTTTTAGGGAATACGCAGAAGACTACTTGCACACCTTTGTATTAAGAAGAAATTGCAGGATACAATGGTCGAATTTGTCGGGATCGACTCACCCGAATTGATTTAACTACGCGCCACGGCTACAGCGTGCAAATCTCCCCTAGTATGATACAAGCATGACATTATGGTGCTAGTAACAGCTACTATCGTCTCCTCTACACTACGCCAGGCGTACGACACGCTTCATGAATGAAACTGAGGTAATAAATGGTGAAGAAAAGCCATGCGAAAACTCATGAGCTCGAATGCGCTTAAATCTGATTATCTGAAGATGACAGAACGATATCCGTACCTCATCACGAGTCGAATCCTGCAGAAACCTATAAACTTTTGACTTATAAATTTTTAATCTCTAAGCTTTAGATGTGTAAACTTGAGGTGTATAAATAGTAGGTGCATAAATACTAAAATATGAAAGTAATACGGTGCCAAAAAAGAAAACCAGATGGAGAGAGAGGGGGGAGGAAATCTGATCGCCTGGGGCGAGCGTGGGCGATCGCTCGCCCAGTATCATTTCCGGAAATGCCACCCTCCTCTGTGAGACTGTGACTTGTACTACTCCAATGAACCGGATCAGCCGGCCGGAAGCCGGCATCCCTTCCAGACTGGATCGTCAAGACGTCAACTAGCCGCCTGGCTCTTCCTGGCCTGTTAGAGTTCGTGGTCCAGTGGGCCTCACGAAGCCCATCAGCCTATTCCCCCGAGACCCCGACCCACGCGCAACGGGAGCCCTCAACTCTGGACCTCAAGTCCAACATCGTCCGGGGGCAGCACATCCATCCCCTCGGCCTCGTAGCGGCAGCGCCGCTCGTCGCCTTCCCCCTCACCGCCGGCGCGCGGGCCACGGTTCGCCGCAAGCAGCTAGCCACAGCCTCGGGAGGGAGTCGGGGGGAAGGGGGGGCGGCGCCGTCCACCTCAGCTTCCAGCACCTCCTCATGTTGGAGGCACCGGCAGAAGGCCAGGCCAACACGCCGCTGTAGCTCAGTGCCGATTGAGAGATTTTAAGGTGCTTGAGAGGTACCAAAGGTACTCCCTTTCTAACTAATCACCCGGGAGAGCGATTTACTACGGTGCTTGTGAGTTATGTTGTCCATTGATCGGTTGCCATCTAACGGTATACGGTAAGAGGTATGTGATGTTTAGGTGGAAGGTTAGATTGGTAAATTTCTTCTTTTAGCAAGTGCCGCACGGACAGAGTCATTGAAGGGCCACAATCCCCGATGATCCACAATGACATAATGTAAACAAAATTTTGTATACTTATGAAGATTCAATAAATTGGTGTTCGCCCAAAAAAGATTCAACAATGTTGGGCAACTATGTAACCTAGGAAATTAAATAAATAATTTATCTCAACACTATGCAATTATGTACTAACAAAATAGAAAATTACATTAGGATGTTTTTTAAAACTAAACCGACATAAGAGCTGCTAATTATATTTTTTAGTAAACTGAAACAAAAACCCAGATAAGTTACAGGAAAGAACAAAAAACTACATCAGAATGTGAAGACTATATAAAGAGGATCAACCGAACAAGATCCCTGCTCGTTGTCGTTGTGGATTAAGGAGGATTATATGTGTTTCTTTGGATTCTAAATTTAGATGAGAACCTGAAGAATTAGAAAAAAACTCGAGAGTGTTAGGATTTAGGATCTCGTGGACTGCAAAGCAAATGAATTATGAAGAGATGGTACAAATGATAGAATCGGAGTAAAGTAACAAACTGGATGTAGCCAAAAAAAACAATTAGGTTACATCTGAAAAAATTTATTACAAATATTTATAATTTATTTGTATTCCTAAGTTGCCCTTGAACGAATCAACGGTGGGTGATTAGTAGAAAGGGAGGTACCTTCGGTACCTCTCAAGCACCTTAAAACCTCTCCCGGGTCGAAACACTCCGAAGTAGGACTAGTCATTATCACTCATTAGTAAAATTATATTTTGCGACCGGAGGCACGCTGAGGAGATGCCATAAGAGTGATTAAATTGGGGTTGTTAGAGGATATTTGTACGAATAATATCAAATAATTAGAAGGAATAAGGCTTCGAACCTAAGCTGGCTAACCCACCACCTCGTGGAGCTGGCCGAAAGACCTGAGCGTTTCTCAACCCTCCACACTAAAATAAGCGATGAATTAGCACATGATTAATTAAGTATTAACTAAAATAAATAAAAAGTAGATTAATATAATTTTAAAAATAACTTTTATATATAAACTTTTTTATAACACGTCATTTACTAGATTGGAAAATATGCTCGTGAAAAAGGAGAAAGCAGACGTTAGAAAATGGAAGAAAAAGAACACAACCAACACATCTATGCAACGTGCTGTATGCACATTAGCTGGGAGCCTAGGACCGAGGCTTGCGGGCAGTCTCTCCGTTCAAAAAAAATCCAGTGCTTGTTCCTTTTTTTTTTAATTTCAACCATATCAAGTTTTGGCAATATCAAAATTTGATAAGCTTTGTCATTGCCAAATTTAGTAGTGTTGGATATATTTAGCTTGATGCCTTTCCAAAATTTGGTAGTTTTTTGTGAGAGAAGTTTCGGAAATGCCAAAATTTGGTAAGATGGTGTTGGTAAGTTAGTGTTTGGTTTGTTACCCTATCAAAATTTGGTAGGGTTAAAAATAACGATACCTAAAATTTAGATTATATTTCATCAAACATAGAGTTTTTGTTTTACGGAGAGAATTTAACTGTAAATATACATATAGTAATTTGAGTTTTGTTTGTTATTTTTGTTACAATCTGTAGAAGTTGAATTTTAACTTGCATGTTTGTGGATTGATACATTATATATTGATCTATCTTATTCATATTTTTTCAATTTTTTTCATAACCCTTTAGATGACATGCAATAAACGGGTGGACATCTACTCGAGCTGTTAAAATAGGAGTAGTAAATTGCATGCTTAATCAGACTTCTTCAGGGACATGTTTCTCTTCGGAAAAGGACAGGCTCGAAAAGATGACGGGTGAATGGCAGTGCTGCTTCAGAAAATTCAGTCAGAGTCGATGGTGATCATTCACTACTCACTAGGCAGGCTGGACCGGCATTGACACGTCAGACTCCAGCATTTTGAGTCGTTCTGACAAGGACATAGGAAATCTGTTCCACAAGGGGGTAGGTTAAACACGTGGCATGAAAGCAGCACCCCGTCCATGGGTTATGAGCAGCTTTAGATATTTGTCATTTCTTGTTCCATTAGCAAACAACATCATCTTTCAGGCAAACAGTATGAGATGCATGATCAAAGTACAGATAAATTTCAGGTAGGAACATAGGCGAACTTAAGAGTGACCACTAAAAGTAGTTCTTGCCCTTGGGAACGTATGAGGTTTGCAATTCAAAACGAACAAAACCAGTGATTTTTAGATGGTTTTTCATGACTTTGTTACATATGTGTGGTAGATAGTGATATGCCAATTTTGTGGGTGAAAAATTGAGGGTCGAATCGAAGGGACAAGATGAGCCGTCCACAAACAGTTAGCTGTCTGGAAGGAATAATTTTGATAGATCTCAAGAATCTTAAGTAACACAACTTTGAACAAACAGCTAATGGGAGAGAACAATCATCTTGAACGGTTGGTCAATACTCAACAGAGAACACATTCTATTATGATAATCTAATCTACACAAAATAATCAATGCAATGATACTCTGGGATAACTTCCGTTCAAAAAAAATAAAATACTCTGGGATAACAAATCGATGATGGTTTTAGAATGAATCAATTTTAAAATAGTCTTCCACAGGCCATAATATTCTATTCAATAGGAATACAATCTAGTTCACTACATTGTTCATGTGCATGCATTGTTCCAAAGATGCTGAATACTGACTAGCGAGTACAGTGCGACTTGCAGCACTAATCAAGTATTTAACTGCAGTAGCAGCGGGGTACTGTCTTAGACCTGATACTATTATAGTGCACACTTGAGTCATAAAGCAAAATAATCGTAAGGAAATTAGGGGGTGCAGGAAGGCAATGAAATTATCGTGTGGCATCTAAAATTTTCTGCAGTTACTATACACGAAACACAATTAATCTCCCCTGTTCATGAAACGCTTCAAATCAAAATAATACTAATCCTAATGACTATCTTCCTATTGCTTCCTACCACTAGTACCCATTTTCTTTTGGTTATGGGGCGGGTGCAACTTCCACAAACACTAGCAATTCTTTAGATCCGTGTGATTTTCAAGACTGCAACTAATGAAGGAAAAACAGAGGAAAAAGCTTAGCAATTCCAGTGATAGCAAACAAGAAGATCGAGAGGAAACCATGGCAAGCAGAAGGTTCCTCGGGGCATGGTACATCTCCCAGTCCCGCTCCTTGGCGAAGTCATCGAGCTTCTTGGACAGCTCCTTCAGGCTCACGTCAGAAGCCGCCGCCTCCTCCTTCTTCGTCTCCTCCTCCACCCCTCTCACCTCCTCCACGGTGATCGTCGCCTTCTTCTCGACCTCCATCTCTCCTTGAGCAAAGAAGAAGAATCGCCTCAACACCTGCCAATCAACCCGGTACCTTTCTCTCTTGGTGGCCTGGAAAAAGTTAGAGCTAGAGGCGTATTTATATCCATCGAGAGGGATGCAGCAAAGTTAGCAGGTAATTAAACAAATTGGAAAGTGTTAATGGGCGTAGTAAAGGCGATGCAAGTGTGCCCATATATATTTCCCTGCAAACCTGGTGCTCGAGAAGCGCCAGAGCAGAAGGGATGCAATTACCACTCACCTGGATTGCATCAAAGTCAGTATTATCTATTTACAGAGTAGTACTACGTTTTAGCAACAAGATATCAGAGGATTTGTGGTGAGATGAAGAGCTGCCAAATTTGGGCGGGATGCGACGAGGTGTAAAGCGCTCGTCGCGATCGGCTCGGTTCTCTAGCCAATTTGAGGAGGTTCCCCCAGAGAGATGCCGCGAGGTGGTGGCTCCTCTGTTCCTCGCACGCAACATGAGGTCATGAGCTCAATGATGATCTGAAAGATTGAGTTTTGAGTCTGAACTCTGAACTCTGAATCCGAATAAAACTCTGCTTGTTTCAACTCTGTTCCACTGTACTTGAGGGCCGGTTCAGCATTTCAACCTTTAGGCCCAAAAGAAATCAGCATGGAGAGTCCAAAGAAGCCCAAAATCTCCACTCAGCCCTCCCATGGGCCGTGGCCCAGTCCACCACCCCTTAAAAACCTCCTCAACAGCTCTAACCTAGATCGGACGGACAGGAATCCCTCGCCACGAGATCCACCGGCTCACGCAGATCCGCCCCCTCCGCTATATAGACCCACCACATCTTAACCCTCCTCTCCCCAAGCCGCACTGCCGCACTGCGCCTCCCCTCCCCTCGTCTCGCCGCCGCTTCGCTGCCGCCGCCGCCGCCGC
Organism: Oryza longistaminata; assembly: GCA_009805545.1. NCBI lineage: Eukaryota > Viridiplantae > Streptophyta > Magnoliopsida > Poales > Poaceae > Oryza > Oryza longistaminata. The sequence goes on along the minus strand of CM020186.1, from coordinate 9,316,906 downwards.
ATCCCCGCGGAAATGGTAGGGAGCTGTCGCGAAATCTTGCCCGTCGTCTCGTCGGTATGTGCTGATGCGCGCGTTGTTACTGTGCTTGTGCTGTGCAGCCGTTCAAGAGGTTCGTGGAGATCGGGCGGGTGGCCCTGGTGAACTACGGCAAGGACTACGGCCGCCTCGTCGTCATTGTCGATGTCGTCGACCAGAACAGGGTGAGTTAGATCTCTCCCCCTCACCCTGGTTGTTGCTGATACGCCTATGCTGATGTGTGGATATGAGTTCAGTTCCTGAGTTACTCTCGGGAGAAACTAATATGAATAGTTTCGAGCGCAATCTTTGCCTAGACTGAGGATTTATCTGTTAAGTGATCGAGCCTTATGCTTTTAGCTCCTTATTACACTCGGTGGTTAGCATTGTGTGTTGAAATGATTGGTAATATAGGATACCGTGAAGCCGTGCTAGCTCATGCATTGGCTATCCCAATGGCAGTTTTGCATTGGATATCCCAATGTGCTAGCTCTTTTTAGCCGTGCTTGGATCTTTTTAGCAATTTGGTGTTAGGCTTGATCATAAATCCCCTTCTTTTCCTTGAGCACTGCCTCCTAGTAACATCTATGATGACCTTTTTATTGAGCGACAATCGGAACCTTGTGAATGGAAAAAGTGTGCTTGGATTGTTTTCCTTCCACCAGTTCAACTAAAACAGTAGCTCATGTGTCAATATCTTTTTGCTCCAGCTTGATTTATGTTGTGAAATTTAGCTCACAAAGGTTTCTGGAATGTTTTATTGTGGTTTGTAATGATTTTCTGATGTTAATTTGGTGATGATACATGGTATTGGTAGATTATTTCAAATCAGTTCACATGGCAATTTTCTAGTTCTTGCCCTTGGCAAGATTTCCTTTAGTAAGGATGATGCTTTTATGTTCCATTGTGAAGTTTTATGCTGCGTATTTGGACTATAATTATATTCTGTATACGAATTGGTCTGTAAAAATATGGATTGGTTATGTTTGACTAATATGCCCACTATCTGTCCCCACAGAAACTACTATTAGCCACTTCTCAATATGACCTCTCTATGTGGTATCAACATAAACTTTGTTACCTCATAGTATGAGTAATTAAATCAATGCCACCGTATGAGTTTTCACTTCATCTCTAGACTTTATGTTTTAAGATTTAAGTGCTATATGCCTTTGCTTTTTGTGTTTTCAGGCACTTGTGGATGCCCCTGATATGGTCCGCTGCCAGATAAACTTCAAGCGGCTTTCTCTGACTGACATTAAGATTGACATCAAGCGTGTCCCTAAGAAGACCACCTTGATTAAGGCCATGGAGGAAGCTGGTGATGAACCATTCTTCGGCTATGAACTTTTTTTCCACTGTTAAGTGCAGTTTTAATTGAATGCCATCCTGATTACAGATGTGAAGAACAAGTGGGAGAACAGCTCATGGGGTAAGAAACTGATTGTCCAGAAGAGGAGAGCATCCCTCAACGACTTTGACAGGTTCAAGGTTATGTTGGCGAAGATCAAGGTGATACTCTACTCTACACTCTCGAATAGTACCTTTATTGAAGGTTTTGTTCATACACCCTCTAATACTCTGATTGGCATATGAACAGCGTGGCGGCGCTATCAGACAGGAGCTTGCTAAGCTTAAGAAGGAGGCTGCCGCTTAGATCATTTTGGTGGTGACCAGTTGAGATTTTGATCAATGATGTTTGATGTCCCTAAATATGAAACATTGTGCCAGCCACTGTTATTGGGATCTCATGAAAAATTTAAGTTTTGAACTCCTGTGTTTAGACCTTGTGCCACAAATTCTATTCAGAATCTAAGATAGTATGCCTTATGTTGTGTGAATTCTTTCGTCGTGGCTGACCATGGTGTTAGATGTTGGGGTGTAAGTGGCTAACCCGCGAAACCCACTTATAGGCTAAAATAAACCGCGAACCCGCTTATTTTGACAGTTCGCGGCTGACCCACTTACAGCCCTGGTTAGATGTTCCAATTCCCCATCATTACGAAAATTCATCCTAAGCGTTTACCACAATGCCACTGTTATTGTGCTCTTTTCAAATGCCTTATCCACAACATATTTTCCAAAAGAATGCACTGTAATATTTCTGTAAAAACTGCTAAAATGACTTACATTATTTCTATAAAAACTGCTAGAATGACTTATATTGTAAAACGGAGGAAGTATATGCTATGATTTCAGGGGAGAGGATTCTAATAACTCGAGTGGACGTCCACCCGTTTATTGCATGTCAACTAGATGGTTACGAAAAATTTTCAAAAAAAATTGACAAGATAGATCAATATGTAATATCACTCCATAAATATGCAAGTTCAAATTCAACTTCTACAAGTTGTAACAAAAATAACAAATTTAATTGTAAATATACATACAGTAATTTGAGTTTTGTTTATTATTTTTATTACAATTTGTAGAAGTTAAATTTTAACTTGCATGTTTGTGGATTGATATATTACATATTGATCTATCTTATTCATATTTTTTAAATTTTTTCTATAACTATTTAGATGATATACAATAAACGGGTGGACGTCCACTCAAGTTGCTTTAACAGTTTCCCACTCTTTCAGACCTATTTTAATGGTCTGACACTATGCTTTAAAATTATTGAGTTTTTTCCTAGACTGTTTAGGGCACTTTTTTTTAGAAAAAAATAATTAAGGGTATGTTTAGATTGTAGCTAAAATAAACCTTATCAAATTTTGGTAAAGCCAAAATTTTGGCAAGTTAGCATTACTGTGTATTTACCAAAATTTGATAACAAACTAAACGTAGACACAATTTTAACAACTATACTAAAAATAATATGGTTGAAAATGACATCAATCCGAACAGCCCCTGAAGCTGTTCCATCGTTTTTGGTAATCCATCGTTTTTTTTTTCAACGAGGTGGTTTTGTATGGTAAGGGAGATAAACAGATGACGTAAACAAAATTACTCCTATCGGTGCATGTGTAATCCATATGAGAGGTTGGCGGATGGACGAAACTCCCTAATAGATAAGGAAGCAAATAGGGCCAGAGTTTTCCATGGCTCATGTAGCTTTGTGGGATGCTTACGAGTTGCAGTACGACCGAGATCTGTCATGTCGATCAGTGTCGTCTAACCTGCTCACCTACTCGACGGGTAAAATCATAGGGTCGAAATTTAAGTCGGATCAGTTAGCCTTTCATCTCCTTACCAGAAAATCTCGTAGGATCGAATACAAGAAACCAAGCCTAACAGAGGGGGGTGAATGGTAGGAAAAACCAAAAACCTAAAAACTTTTAGCGGAAATAAAAGTTACCCTCAAATCGATGTATGTATATATATTGATTTTTTATTTAGATATTACATTAAGGACCTTGTTATTAGTTTCACCCTAGGCCACCAATCTCAGAGGGGGGGTCTTGGAGCTCATTGAGGGGAGGCGGACACTTTTCCACTACTCGAGCTGCTAACGGTGGTGGAGGTGGTAGAGATAGAGGAAGTAGGTGTACTCATAGGATAAATGCTGTGAGCATATTTTTTCTTTCTACCTATTAATGATCTGACCCATGCTTTAGCATTGTTGAGTTTTTTTTTCTAAGTTGCTTAGCGCGTTAGGGGGAGGAGGGGGTGTTCTCAATAGGGTTGGTTTTTAGGCCTTTCACCATTTTTTGCGACAAAATGGTTTTGCATGGTAGATGAGGGACAAGCATGTGGATGGATGAAACTCTCTTGGGCATACTCTTTCAGGGGAGAGGATTCTAATAACTCGAGTGGACGTCCACCCGTTTATTGCATGTCAACTAGATGGTTACGAAAAATTTTCAAAAAAAATTGACAAGATAGATCAATATGTAATATCACTCCATAAATATGCAAGTTCAAATTCAACTTCTACAAGTTGTAACAAAAATAACAAATTTAATTGTAAATATACATACAGTAATTTGAGTTTTGTTTGTTATTTTTATTACAATTTGTAGAAGTTAAATTTTAACTTGCATGTTTGTGGATTGATATATTATATATTGATCTATCTTATTCATATTTTTTTAATTTTTTCCATAACTATTTAGATGATATACAATAAACTGGTGGACGTCCACTCAAGTTGCTTTAACAGATTCCCACTCTTTTAGACCTATTTTAATGGTCTGACACTATGCTTTAAAATTATTGAGTTTTTTCCTAGACTGTTTAGGGCACTTTTTTTTAGAAAAAAATAATTAAGGGTATGTTCAGATTGTAGCTAAAATAAACCTTACCAAATTTTGGTAAAGTCAAAATTTTGGCAAGTTAGCAATACTGTGTATTTACCAAAATTTGATAACAAACTAAACGTAGACACAATTTTAACAACTATACTAAAAATAATATGGTTGAAAATGACATCAATCCGAACAGCCCCTGAAGCTGTTCCATCGTTTTTGGTAATCCATCGTTTTTTCTTCAACGTGGTGGTTTTGTATGGTAAGGGAGATAAACAGATGACGTAAACAAAATTACTCCTATCGGTGCATGTGTAATCCATATGAGAGGTTGGCGGATGGACGAAACTCCCTAATAGATAAGGAAGCAAATAGGGCCAGAGTTTTCCATGGCTCATGTAGCTTTGTGGGATGCTTACGAGTTGCAGTACGACCGAGATCTGTCATGTCGATCAGTGTCGTCTAACCTGCTCACCTACTCGACGGGTAAAATCATAGGGTCGAAATTTAAGTCGGATCAGTTAGGGGGTGTTTGGGAGGGAGGGGCCCTCTCACAAAACAATAAGTCCCTAGGGGAGGGATTTATGTTTTTGAGAGAGGGGCTAAAGTTTAGCCCCTCTCTCCCAAACACCCCCTTAGCCTTTCATCTCCTTACCAGAAAGTCAAACAGAAACCATCGGCTCCTGTCGTGCAGAAGTGGACTGGGTCAATCGATCGGGCTTCTAATTAAACCGACAGCCACCTGAGATGTGTAGCTGTGTTTAGATATAAAGCTTGATCCAAACTTTAATCCTTTTCCATCACATCAACCTGTTATACACACAACTTTTTAATTACATCATCTCCAATTTCGACTAAAATCCAAACTTTGGTTCCAACTAAACACAACCTACCTATGGCTGAAAATCAAGCCTGCAGAGTTCCATGGGACCTAGCACTGCCATTCGGCAGGACAAGATCATCGAATTACATTAGCCGTAGGTTACATATTTCGATTCGACGTTGGTTGGTTCTAAGTCTCTATCGTACTTTTTCCATATGTCCCACAGCGCAAAGCGGGAAACTCTTTTAAACATTCAGGTGGACGTCCACCCCTTTCTTGCATATCATCTAAATAGTTATAAAAAATTTTCAAAATATTTAACATGATATATTACAACTTGCAGAAGTCGAATTTGAACTTGTATATTTGTGAGATGATATATTACATATTAACCTATCTTATAAACTTTTTTAGAATTTTTTCATAATTATTTAAATGGCATACAAGAAATAGATGGACGTCCCCGAGAGATTAGAATCCATCCCCGCGCAAAGCTCCTCAATTGCGCCTGCAGTATGCCCGGGTCGGCCGGGGCCGGCCGCGCGCGCGACGGGACGAGACCGTGCAAGGCAAAGCGCGGGGAGAGGACCCGGCCCACGTACGCCGGCGCGCCGGTCGTCGCACGCACGAAACGGCGACGCCGACGTGCAACAACCCCCGCGCACCACACACCAGTGGAGGAGGAGGCATGCAGCTGCTAGCGGCGGATCAGAGATCGAGCCGGGGAGGAGAGGGGCAGACGCGTCGCGTCGCGCACTTGGCGTAGTGGCGTCGGTGGGGTGGGTGGAGAGGACGACTGGACTAGCTAGCGAAGTGGAGAGGGTAATTACTTTGTTGTGCGCGATCGCACGGCTCAATGGATGGATGCGGATATGTACGCGCCATAGATACACGGCTCAGGTTGTTGCCGGGGAACTGAAGCTAGCGTGCCGTCTCGTCGATCAGTCGTCACGACGTACTTACTGATCAGCATATTGAGCGAGCTTAGCTAGCTTCTCAAGTACGGAGGCCTTGTTCAAGCTTCAAAGCATGAAAGCATATGGATCCAATGTTTAGTTGATGCACGGGGAAACAGTACGTAGTATCCCTTAGATATGGGAAAGTGAAATCATCCCTCAAGGGGATATCTCCTCGTTTCGTACATGTCACCTAAATAGTCATAAAATTTTTTGAAAAAAAATAGCAAGATAGATTAATATGAAATATATTACTTCACAAACATGCAAGTCAAAATTCAACTTCTACAAATTGTAACAAAAATAACAAATATATACGCGAATGCACGATAACTATTTTCAGTTTAATTTGTTATTTTGTTGCAACTTGTAGAAATCGAATTTGATCTTGCATGTTTGTAAAGTGATATATTTCATATTAATCTATGTTGTCAAAAAAATTTTTTAAATTTTTTAATAACTATTTAGATGACATGCAAACAACGAGGTAATATCCCCTCAAGGGATGAAAATCCACATACCTTAGATATCACACAAACGTCCTTACTCGTCGGTGCTAAATTCAAATTCGGTACAAGTTATCGATTTGCCGCTCACTTCCATCCCTATGAGCGTGCATTGTGCATATGGGTATTCGTACGTCTTACATATAATCGAATAAAATGTAGCCTTGGTACAACGTCGGAATATGAGTATTTTAGGGTACTGATATACTCCCTCCGTTATTACATATAAGTATTTTAAGGTGTTTAACAAAAAAATAGGTTAAAGAAAAATGATCAAATTTTGAATTGTTTGAAATTGACTCCTAAACACATTGACTAAAAATGTTTTTATTCCCGTGCATAGAATTAATATCTTAGAAATACTTATGTTTACAAAATTTAAATCCTAGAAAAGCTTATATCTAAAAACGGAGGGAGTATGTACTACTAGCATATTTGCACTCAATGTTTATAGAAAGAACTTACCAGTTACCAAACACTCCCATGTACAAGTCTCTTGCTAATATCCTCACTCATGATACACGTGTAGCCCCTACACACCATGTTTGTGGTTCCCTTATATCTCGTTATCACGAAAGTATGAGTGCAAGCCGGTGGCCAAGAAAAAGAGTAAATCTCTCTTTAATTAGCTAGATTGATGTATGTGGTTACTTACAGGCAAACCACGTACGGGCTGATTAAACAAACATTCATCATATATCATTCATGCATTGTGATCGATCATATCCGAGCAGAAAAGGCTAATAAAAAAGATACCACTGTTTGAGCCGTTTTGATTCCAACGATATAAGGACGCGACGAACAATATTGGTAGTGCTACCGCCTTACCTAACTCCAGGTCGCCGTCGCCCGCTAGCTAGTGGACGCCGCGCACGGCCGGCCGACCTCATCAGCAACTACTACGACTACTTCTGCATCAGAGCTCCGCTTATATAAATTTAGTAGCAATCGACGCCTTCCCATCCAACAAATTGCCCAACACTAACAAGCAACGATGACCGTCGTCGTCGTTGCCGATGACGCGGCCGCCGCCGCGGCGGCAGAGCTGCCGCCGGGACACGGCCAGACGGTGTGTGTCACCGGCGCCGCCGGGTACATCGCGTCGTGGCTCGTCAAGCTGCTGCTGGAGAGGGGCTACACCGTGAAGGGCACAGTGAGAAACCCAGGCACGCACACGCACAAACTCGCTGGACATCCATGCAAATAATTTTTGATCAATGATAAAAATGTCCGTACCTGTGTGGCTGTGTGCTTGACTTGGCGTCGACCGTCGACGTGATGCGTTTCTGTGTAGATGACCCGAAGAACGCCCACCTGAAGGCGCTGGACGGCGCCGACGAGAGGCTGGTCCTCTGCAAGGCCGACCTCCTCGACTACGACTCCATCCGCGCCGCCGTCGACGGCTGCCACGGCGTGTTCCACACCGCCTCCCCCGTCACCGATGACCCTGTGCGTTCTCTCTGTACACGTTTTCTTGCGTAGCTGCATCTTGCATACTACTGCCTAGTGATATATGCTAACACACGAATCATATCCATGGCACGATGATGCAGGAGCAGATGGTGGAGCCGGCGGTGCGGGGGACGGAGTACGTGATAAAGGCGGCGGCGGAGGCCGGCACGGTGCGCCGGGTGGTGTTCACGTCGTCCATCGGCGCCGTCACCATGGACCCCAACCGCGGCCCCGACGTGGTCGTCGACGAGTCCTGCTGGAGCGACCTCGAGTTCTGCAAGAAAACCAAGGTCAGCAATAAACCTCTCCATGAAAACTGCATACGTACGTAGCTTGGTTCAGTGTAACAAAACCACATGGATACTAGATTACCAGCTTACCTAAACTGCAAGGGCAATTTGCCAGCTTATTCACAGTAGCAAAAGATATTGATTACACTGTTCCTATCACAACCAACCCTTGATTTTCAAAACATTTTTTGTGAGAAGAATTAATTCTTATCTTATGGCCACGACATCACGCACAATTATTAATTGCAATAAACATCATAACTGAGCGCACCTGACGTTAACGACGAATGGTCGACTGCCTTTTCTGCTCATCAGAACTGGTACTGCTACGGTAAGGCGGTGGCAGAGCAGGAGGCGTGCAAGGCGGCCGAAGAGCGCGGCGTCGACCTCGTCGTCGTCAACCCCGTGCTGGTGGTCGGCCCGCTGCTGCAGCCGACGGTGAACGCCAGCGCCGTGCACATCCTCAAGTACCTCGACGGCTCGGCCAAGAAGTACGCCAATGCCGTGCAGGCGTACGTGGACGTGCGCGACGTCGCGGCCGCGCACGTCCGCGTCTTCGAGGCGCCGGAGGCCTCCGGCCGGCACCTCTGCGCCGAGCGCGTCCTGCACCGTGAGGACGTCGTCCACATCCTCGGCAAGCTCTTCCCCGAGTATCCTGTGCCCACAAGGTGAGTTTCTGTATGTGTGCTAGTGATCTGTAATCCATCTCTTGATCTGCCCATGCCCTTGCATGTTAATCAGTTGTGTAGATACTAGTAGATATATAGATAGCTTAGCTTCAAAAAAGATACTAGATTATGCCGCTTACATGCTTAGGACATTTTCGTTGCTTTAGTACGCATTTAGCACTTGTATGCTCCTGCCCCCAGCACCTAACTTCCACCTCTGTCGATTAATGCATCAAACACAAACTCATGTTACAAGTGATATTCCTATTTTTTTTTTCCTAGGTGCTAGGTGTAGTCCTATAAATGTCTTACTAAGGATATGGTTTTTCATCCTTTAAAGCAATATCCCTTGTTTTCTAATGTCATTTTCATATATTCATGAAACAATTTGACAACATAAATTAATTTGGGATATATTATTCCACAAACATACAAGCTAATTTGACTAAAAAAACAAATATACATGTGAATAGGTGCAATATTCATTTTTTGTTTTCAAGTTATGGATCGAATTTAAACTTACATATTTGTTAAATGATATATCACATATTAATATATCTTCTTTTTTTTTTAGAAAAAAACCATGACTATTTCGATGGCAATAAAAACAAGGGGCACTCCATTTCCTCTTATGAAATTTGTACGTAGAACTATAGTGTGTCCAGCAAAACTAAAATATAAAATTACTGAACCGAACCACAATGATTATTTGGCAAACTTTTATTTACTACTACCTCTGGTACTACTCCATAAGAATTAGTTTGCTTATAACTTGTCGAGTGTACTTGGTAGGGTGGATCCCACCTTTTGGTTGGTGAGTAAGATAAGGGTACTAGTAAAGCATAAGAAATAGGTGCCCAGGTGCAGGTGAACCAAACACACACGAGTGACGGCAGGCAATACACTTTCTTAAGCTTACTGGAGAAGATTTTAGGATGTAAAGATTTTATACCATCATGGGTAAGATTGAAGCTATTTATCAGTCCACTCCTCTCAACACGACAAAAGGTGGAAAAATGAACACATAACCTACACCAACTGCAGTTTCATATACGAGTATATGTTAGCAAGTAGTAACTACAAATGCATCTAGGCAAAGTTGGAAACGACAACTCACCACAGTATGATGCACCATTGCTGAAGCTTGCCATGGTTGTTCCAGGTGCTCTGACGAGGTGAACCCACGGAAGCAGCCGTACAAGATGTCCAACAAGAAGCTGCAGGATCTTGGCCTCCATTTCATACCTGTGAGCGACTCGCTCTACGAGACGGTGAAGAGCCTCCAGGAGAAGGGGCACCTTCCAGTGCTGAGCAAAGAGATCCCAGAAGAGTTGAATGGTGTGCCAGCATGATACTGTTGAAGAAACAGAGCATTTAACGTTCTCCTGTAACAGTGTTAGGCATCTGTTGTTATGTATGTAAACTAAGTGGATAACGAAAAAAACATGCAGACTATCACTGAATATCAACAGACGTGAATTCTGCCCCTTCAGAAATTATATATTTATGTGATTTCACGAGTAATTTCTTCATTGGCATTAGTATATCTAACACAATTGATTTCCTTAACCATCTACCAAATTATCACCAACCCACATCTGAAGAAAGATGTAATAACAAATGGAAAAGTATACTCAAGCAATATCAGATGTCGCCAATTGAATTCAATCAAAGATGATTCGTCTCCCTGACGAGAATTTTAACACCGGTCAAACAACCTAAAAAGGGTAATAATAACCTTCTAGATTCCAGATAGGGCTATAGTAATCTTTGAAAAAAAAAATACTAGCAACTTTATGCAATGATTCAAATATCAAAATCAATTTTTAACAGCCTGTTTGTAAGCAGTGCAATATTATACTGCTCCTATTTTCTTAGGATAAATGTTTCTCAGAAAGTCATGAACATTTAAGTAGATAATAACCCTTAAGGTTAGAAAGCGTTCCATGACTGAGAGCGTTCAATCTAGAGAAAGATAGAGAAGTGAAATATCATGAAGGTCTGCAAACGTTATGGCCTTATGTATTTATAACATTTCCATTTCTCTCTTGCAGCTATGATCCAATAATGAGAAAATCTGACAAGTTCCCTGGTATCAATACAAACTATCGGACAGAAAAAATAATGTTCAGCAAGTGGAGTTACGAGCTTCATCCACAAAGGCAGAATCTTTGTGGTGGCAATTTTATATTTGTCGTCCAAGCTTTGAACAAAAAATTGCCATATGAAACAAGATCTTATCACTAGTCAGATTCATAGAAAATGAAAAAGATCTTACATCAGAGGTAATAAAGTTTTAAACTGCACCTCAAAAGGAAAGAACAGTACAAAGAACAACTAGTAAGTTGGTGATTCTTTAGCATAAGAGTTGTTGAGGGGGGAAAGGAGTATATATCAAGATTGCCCAGGACTACCAAGTTACTACCAACTCCATCTTCAACTTTTTTGCATGTATATGTGCTTCTAAATAAAGTGAATAGGAGCAAGGAATCTACAACAGAGAATCTGGTCAAGTATGATACAGCATAAAGGATCAATATGTTTCTGTTATCTACATAACACACCAGAACCAACAGAAAACAACACAACCTAACACAACATATGCTTTGAATTGGGCCGACATCAGATCCATTCATGATCACAAAACACATTCAGGAAACTCAATGGAAAAAAGAACAGACCTATTAACTTTGTATATAGAAAACCTGAACCATAATTGTCTTCTGCATCATCTTTGAATATTGTTTTATCACACTGTACCCAAAGCAGGAGTAAGAGTGCACCACGCAATTCAGAACAAACAAAGGCTGCAATAGGCAAATGATCATCACACAGCAAGAGCAAGATGGACAGAAAAAAATCAACTGCAAAAGCAAGCACTGGGAAGTCGACTGCAGTTCTGGTCTCAAAATAGGAACAAAGAAGTAGAAGCTACTACATAAGTTTAGCTGATATTGAATGAAGTGTTAGATTGAGAGGGATAATTATCCATTTCAACACAGTGTTTCCTCTTCCTTCAAGATCATATTATCAGTTATTGCTACTGATCCTCCCCTGTCCCCAACCCCTTTTCAACATCTGACACAAGAGCCGCTTCCATATTTATCCAACAAGATCATGTTGCAAAGATTGACACATACCAAATTTGGCTTTCCACAAGTTAATTATATTCATCTCCTCTCCCACACATATTTATCAAGTGGCTTTGAAGTCATTCGTACGCACGCTCTTTCCTTAGTCATGCCACCAGCAAAGTAGGTAAGGATTCACTCATTACCAAGTGACAGAGTGCCATTCAGTATAGTTTCTCTTGCAGCTGATTCAAAGGTAAGGAGTTAGGATCTACATCCATTTTTTTTTTAATATCTGTATCTCATATTGATATCTTTTTCAATTTAATATATAGTTCATCTCCATCATTTTTGATATTGATGTAAACAATCGAATTTTATGTTTTAGAAAATAAAGTGAGGTTCAAATGCTAGACTTTCCTGTAACCAGAAATTGGCCATCTACCCAGAGAATTTAATACCAGGAAGTTTAACATGTACAGGTTCCAAGGATGCTTTGTATAGCAAAGAAAAAAAACAGCCGTTTTACGGAGTACTATTTAACTGTAGTATACTCCAATAAATAGAATAGTTGTTAAATATAAGACTGTGTTCAGGCAATAATTGTAAAATAAGAATGTAGAGAAAACAAAACATATACAGAAGTGAGTTAGTCAAAGTGGTCAGCGACAGCGCAAACGGACAATGATGGTACGATTAAAAGTTTGATGTATCTCCTGCCTTGTCTCCACACGAAATTCTATACCTTCTAGCTTCCAGTGTAAAACGAATAAAGGAGCATAGATGCGATGCTGTAAACCACACAACAAGAATAGGCATAAAGAGGACAATCGTGAATATGACTGAGCTGTTCTAATTTTAACATTCATTCTCCTATTCCAGTAGAAAACCAAACCTTCAGTGGGCCTCGTAAATAGACTAGGAAATCAATCGGCGGCATCAGAATAACCTCCACAGATTCCACAGATTTGTGGAATTGTAATCGTATCGTACCCGACCAAAACTGATGGAACTACTTCCAGATCATTCTTTCATCAGCAAGGCTAGACAAAAACCATGGGGGAATCTCTCTTCGTGTGGCACCCACCCAACGGGAACGAATCGAGGGACGGAGTGATCGAGATACCCACCAGCCGCGATTCTTCCTGACTCCTCCTCCCCCCCCCCCCCCCCCCCCCAAAAAAAAAAAAAAAACAAAAAATCGCCCGTGCACTGCTACTAGGCAATGTCCATCTGGCTTTCACCCTAGCTCTAGCAAAGCGAAAGCCACGCCGGCCGCGGCCGCGACAGGAGAACAAATGCGCCTCCACCGGCCACCCTCTGCGGGTAGAGACAAGCGCGGGCGGCTAGCGGCGCGTCCAGAGGAAAGAGGAGAAGGCAGAAGAGGGCCATCACCTCGCGTCGCGTCGTCGGCCGGCGAGAGCTGGCCGTCGCCGTCGCCGCCGCGCGCCGGGGTCTCTCTCTCTCTCCCTCGGCTGTTTGGGTCCCCGACTCCCAACACCTGAATCCCAGCGGCCCAAATCGATTTCTAAGTTTGGGCCGAGAAGGCAGCTGCAACTGCAAGCCTGTAATTGGGCCTCTAATGGGCCCAACGTTGGCAATGGAGACCCTGCAACTGGGCCTCAATAGTGGGCCCAAAGTTAGTTGCAGGCCTCAACAATGGGCCCAAAGTTGGTAATGGGTGGCGGAATTTTTTCATATTTACATTTTTATTTTTAATATTTACAGAAATATTAGACCGGCGAAATATTTACAAAAGTAGACCCTGCAGCCCTTGAGGAGGGCGGCAGGGTACGTGAGGGACGGACAAGGTGAAAAAAACACTAAAAAATACATTTTTGGCCGGGTGAAAATTACATTTACTCCCTTGCAGCCCTTACAGAGGGCGGCAAGGGACCTCAGTGCAAAATGCGCACACCTTGCCGCCCTCCATTTGGGCGGCAGGGGACATTTTTGTAAATATTTTAGATGGTATACTATTTCTGTAAATATTAAAAAATAAAAATTTAAAAATGAAAAAAATTCATGGGTGGTGTGGGTGTGTTTTCTCTATCTTCCAGCTTCTACCATTTTGGTTTTAATTTTTTGCAAAAAAAAAGTGCAAGAAATATTTTTTAAAAATCATATTAATATTTAAAATAAATATTTTAGCTAATTTTTATTTAATTATGCGCTAGAGAATCACCTTGTTTAATAGGAGATCTCAACTCACTAATGGAGAAGTCATTCTCTCTCTGATTCACAACCCCTTTATTCCCGGGTAGCGAACCAGAACTAAAGATCAAAAATTTTAACCGGGACTAAAAACAATGTTTAATCCCGGTTCTTATTAGAACCGGGACTATTGTGAAAATCAACCGACCCAGCAAAGATCACTTCTTCAGTAGTGACTCAAGCCGCAAAGTGAGTATAGCTCAACTAGGTGTTTACATTTACGGTTAATTATTTTCTCAAGTAGTAGATGACAGTACTATCGATAGTGAGGTGTCTACGGCGACTTCGTCGATATCAACATATGCTGGCCCAATTTTCAAAGGTGCTCATGAGATAGGATGGACATGTGTGAATTCATATTGGTAAGTGTTCGTTGTGGACACCTGCGTTATACTGTGTTTGAAAAAAAAATTTCCAACTCAGGCCGTGGGTGGCCCTGGCGCTCGGATGTGGCCGTGAGCACAGCTTCACACTAACATCAGCAGTACTCCCTCCGTCCCATAATATAAAAGATTTTTAGCTTTTTGCTTGCAATGTTTGATCACTCGTCTTATTCAAAAAATTTGTACAATATAAAAAACGAAAAGTTATACTTAAAGTACTTTAGATAATAAAGTAAGTCACGAAGAAAATAAATAATAATTCTAAATTTTTTTTGAATAATACGAATGGTCAAACAGTGCAAGCAAAAACTCAAAATCACTTATATTATGGGACGGAGGGATTATATTATGGGACGGAGGGAGTAGTAGACAGGCACAGCCGTACAGATCACAAATCATCAGGTTGTATTAAGTGATTCACAAGGTGAAAGATAAATACAGCCATGTCCAAAATTTACATGGTGATGATTCCACAGTGTAAAATTAACAGAGTACAGACTGGAGAATGAATTGTCGTAATAAAACTGGCAATGATTTCTGGGCAGCCCAGAGAAGAATTCTTAATTTGTTGGCATTTATGGTACGTATATCAACGTGTCAAAATTCTTCAAGAGAAACTGCATGAGAGTTCAAGCAGGGAATGAGGCACCGAGGCAAGAACTAAAAGTATAATCCTCGAAAATAAAAGAACGAAAAGCATAAACATAAGCAAACAACCCTACATCAGATAGACATCACCAGGGTATATAAGTGAGCACAAAATATGAAGCTACATATTCAGACATGACAGAAGAAACAATGGATGATGCTTACCAAACATAAAGTCATAAATACCAGGTTATTTTACTTGCCAGATTCACCATCGACACATCAAGAGATGATGTAGTAAGACATGTACAACAAAGTGGATCATGTTATTCAGAATTCCATTCAATAATTTACTTGCCAGATTCACCATCGACACATCAAGAGATGATGTAGTAAGACATGTACAACAAAGTGGATCATGTTATTCAGAATTCCATTCAATAACAGATACGTACAACAGTAATAAACAAGATATATGTATCTTTCTTTTTGGGACAAATGAAGTAATTAAAGCATTCAGTCATGCATTTCATGACGCCATCACCACACCAATGGTGCTTCCTCCACACGACATACATTAGTAATTGGCTTCAAACTAATATGTGTGATTAACAAGCATGTTTCACTAGTTCTGTTTAATTTAGGGCACTAGCTACCAGAAGTCTATAATACAACAATTTTTGAGAAAATGAGCAGTCGTTCTAAGTTTAAGCTAGGCACGTAACATGTCCCTTTTCTTTGTATATGATGCTTAATGTTCAGTGCACATTTTTTCCTAGGCATGGAAACAAGTTCCTACTAATAAACTTAGCTTTGCTGGCGCGCGTTTTCTATGTGGTTAATTATTTTTTTTCCATTTTACATCTCAGATTAAATTATACAGATAGGTAGCTAATATCTTTTGGCGGCCACTAATGGTCTACCATCCTAAAATTGAACTTGAAAACAATTGATGCAGAAGTAGGAATGCTGAATGACACACAACATGAGTTGCAGGCACCACACAGGATCATAGCACTCTTACAGTCGCACCTTTCCGTAATCCTGTTCCAAAAACGCCGTTTCTTTCAATAATGTGTTGCAAAATTAAGTACCTAATAGACAGATATTGACTTCCATAAATGATGAAATAATCCAAGCAGTTGTTCATACCTGACATATACAACAAGCAATGCGCAGAGAGCTTTCTTTGTCTTCCAGCCACTATACAATCGCTACTGACGACATAGAACACCTGTCACCTGATCAAATTATGCATGAATGGAGGACATCGAAAACTTAAACATTATTGAAGGAAGTCCATTTTGCAGAATATGACAAATACACACATTTGATTTTGCAAACCATCCTTAATTACCTTGACCCAAACGCGCGACTGTTGTTTCAGTTGAGATGGAGACGTTTTGCAAATGACGCCCCATTCAGCTATAACTAAAAAAATAGAAAGGGAGAAATAATGAAAATAGTGTAACCCAAGAAATGAGCAGTCTTTTTTCTTACTTGGAAGATAGCAAGAATATATCACACATATTTCCTGGTAGGGTTAAATTTGATTTACAGAGGATAAACAGTATCCTTATAGACGCCATGCCTTGTCAAAAACCTCCAGTAATTATTTGTCTCAGGGGTTAATTATTAATTACATGGCTGTATTCAAGAGAATTTTATGGTACATTTGTTCATACAGAATTAATTGGACCACGCTTAACAGTTTTAGAACTATCTTTTGATCCCCATCTATCAAAATTTTCCTCTTCAGCTCCTTCCTATCCTCCTCTCCTCACCTATATTCCAACGCCCATGATTCACCCCCGCCACATTTACGTGAACATCACCATATATATTTTAGGTACATGTGGTTTTTGGAATTATTCTATAAATATGCCATCATAAAGTATACTATAACCCGTATCTGCTTCTCCTTCCCAAAGGCATGATCACTTTTCCGATCCAGTTTGAACATATGAGAACTACAGACTAAATTACAATTTTGAGTTTTTACATTATTTGGCTTGTAGAAAACTAATGAAATGATAGATGCCAACTTAAATTCTTCTTGCAAGGTTTCAAAAGCAATAAAAAGATTTATAGGACCTCAAAATAGCACATCAAAGTTAATTTCCTGGGTAGTCTTGGTTGTTTGGTGTCAATTTTCTTTTTCATTTTCTTGCTGTATCCATGTTCCAAACTAGTCCTTTGTCCTCTGCTGATCTGCTCCAAATTACTCCCTCCTTTCTCATATAAAAAATGACATCCTAGAATGGTGCAATCAAACCTCAATATCATACAACATTAATTGATGCAAAAGTATTAGGATTTGATATATGAAAATGGAAACGGTATTAGTAGACCATGAAAAACACATTCATATAGTTATATTTTTAGCAATTTCTATAATTATATATATAGTTAGAACAAGTAATGATGAAACAATACCTTTTTATCTTTGGAGATTGTGACGATGTCCAAAACATTAAGTAAAATGCAATGGAAACAATACCCCTTTTTTCTAATCTTTGGCACATCTGGTTTCGAGCTACAAAAACATCTATTATGCGACCCATCGTTTCGCTTATTCGGGGAATAAGCGAAACGGCATATTTGCAAACGAAAAATAATTTGTGAATAAAACTTTTATATACGTATTCTAAGCGATCTAAAAACAAAGGCTGAAAAATAAACTTCGATGAAAAAACCCCAAAATTAACTCCAAATTTAAAGTCGAAAATTCAAATTTTGGTTGATAAGCATAAGCATAAGTGAAAAGATGAGGCCCATATAATACACTATCACAAAAACCGTCAACTATAGCAGTTTTACATGACATGACCACATCATGATAACCACCAAGTAATACCAACACACATAAAATCAGAAAGTTCATGAATCAAAGATGATTCAGGACCATCTATGTTTAGCCTTGTGTGGAAATGTTTCTGCCCTCCAATGAATAGCTAACACCAAATTTTTCGCCCACCATTTAATTGCAAGACAATATAATATTATTAATCATTATTTCTTTAGAAAAAGAACTAATCCCTCTTACTTGTAATGATCTAAAAGAAGGAACAGAAGATATTTTTTCACTTGCATATGGTTGTATGTAAGGCAAGCAATGAATGAATCAATTTCTTTTGTCATATTTGAAATTTTTGGGAATATTGTCATATTTGAAATTGAAAATACAACGTTCAAATGTAAATTTCATTTTTAAAGACATCATTTTTTTATTTCATTTGGTAAATACTAGACTATTCATTTTAAGTCTACCCATCCAATTAAGATGAAATTGCATTATAAATTTAGGCTGTGTTCGGAACTCATTGTTCCCAACTCTCCTTTTCGTTTTCCGCTCGCACCCTTTTCAAGCTGCTAAACGGTGTATTTTTCGTAAAAAGTTTCTATCTGGAAGTTGCTTTAAAAAATCATATTTATCCATTTTTAAAAAAAAAATAGCAAAAAACTTAATTAATCATACGCTAATGGATCGCTCCGTTTTCCGTGCACACAACTTGTGTTGGGAACACATGATTCCAAACGCAGCCTTAATACTACTCCCTCCATCCCATAGTGATCATCACCTAAACAGAGAGACCAAGGATAATAAAACATTCATCATTCTATAATTGATTCTCATCGGTTAAGGTGCTACGTCGCTTCGTATTCCGTGGATTGCATCAAGTTTTAAATATTGCATGTAATTGGATCAATATAAATTAATCTTGGTTGGTTGCATGCAGTGTATTCAATGATATTCATTTACTCTTCGCACAAATAAACAAATATGCACTTGTTAGAGGATGATCATTTTGGGAAGGCCTTAAAAACCTTGCGATGATCAAACTAGGATAGAGGGAGTAACCAACTGAGTAAGAATAAGTCCTTGTAGAAAAAAAATAGTAGGGTAAGTATTTGTGGGGAAAATGTAGACCTTTTACTTTGCATCGGTCGGCATATAGTAGGGATAAGTATTTGTGGGGAAAATGTAGACCGTCTACTTTGAATAGGTTGGTTATTAAGGACACATATACACATAGCATAAGTGTTACATGTGCAACAAATTTATTTACATGTGTGCAGCAAGCTGCACAACTTTGTGCTGAGTTCATGAAATGCTTAATCAATAATTATATATAACCACTGCAATTGTATACTACATCCAAGAATTTTTCTTAAAAGGTTAATTAGCAAGATCCACCAATTGAATTTTCATATGGTTAAAGCCTACAAAGGTACAGTAGGGAACTAGGGATATGTAGTGTATCTCCTCCATTCAAGAAGAACATATGCACTACAATTACCTGCCATCAATGGACCTTTTTGTTTTGTATTGAGAGATATAAATACTCCATAATTAATATAAAACAAAATATGCTCACTCTTGCAAAATCATGCCGTCATATTAACACATCCTAGCAAAAAGATTATATATATTAATTACAGCATAGAGGAGAATGCAACCATTTCCAAAGGCATTGCAAAACCATTAATAACAGATAGAGAACAAATAATCATAATCACCTTCAATAACAGATAGAGAACAAATAATCATAATCACCTTGAATAACAGATAGAGAACAAATAATCATAATCACCTTCCAATCAAATCCTATCTAAGTCAGCTGACTAGCTATGCACATGTCGAATAAAAAAAATTATATCATCACTTCTAATTGAAATTTAGTCGAGGCAGAGATCCATTAACTGTCTCTAGCTCTAAAAAAAACTGCATGCTCCATACATGCATCTCGAAGCACATATAAATATGCATAGGATAGATGCCACTGGAAGTGGGGGATTAATGAATATGCAGAAAAGATAATAAAATAGTCCAGCACTGCAAAAACAGCTAATTCATGCTTTTCAATTTAGAAATAATATTGCATATCTTGCAAATGTGGGGATCGAGCACACTTGCAACACTATGTACTATATATGTAAAAAAAAAACAACGGTTATCTGAATTTCAATCGATTTGTTTTTTTTTGACGGAAATTTCAATCGATTTGTGGTAACTTCCTCAAACGCAAAGACAAAAAATACGATTGGGGAGGTAAAGAAACTGTGAAGAAGCACAACAACTCGTACACGTAAAGATCTCCAATAAGGTAAAACTCAGTTCATGGGTTAACGCAAAGCTATATTCTGCATACAATAAAACGACCTTTGGTTACACTTTGCTAGCTATTCCCAATTTTTCGCATGGGGGATTATACAGAAAACAAAAGGAAAACTCAGCCATTAGAGAGTTAGCAAAACGATTACATATGCTTAAACCGATGCAAACAACTGAGCCCCCTATATGTTGTTATCTCCTAGACTTGTAACTACTACAAACAACCCAGATTAAGAAAAAGATCAACATGCAAGAGAGTAACTCAAGCTGAAAACAAAAACAATTGGACAAATTAACCAAAGACACCACAAGTTAATTACTCCTTAGTTCAACTGGCACATCAAAGACATTGATGAGCCCCGTATATGTTAATTTTCTCCTAGATTTTTAACTATGAAACCACATGCAACAGACTAAACCAAGCAGCTGAAGAGGAAAACAATTGCAGAAACGAATGAACCAACCAACCACAAGTTACATGTTACTCCGAGCTCAACAGGCAAATCCACGAGATGTGCAACTAATCACCATTATATTAGAGCCAAAAACCGTGAGGAATCTTGAAAAGAAATTAAGAAGAAACCACGGACACGCGGAACTGACAGTATAATACCACAAGTAGACCTTGTACGAGGGAGGCATGCATGGAAGCTCTAGCACAAGGTAGGTATCGAGCATGCATGAGCTTACCGGAGATGGAGGTTTTCCAGATCTTGAAAGGCGAGATAGCTATGGCGGTAGGTGCAGATCTGCTTCCCTCTGCAGCAGCCATGGCGCCACTCTCCTCCTCCCAAATTAACCCACCACAATCACCATCACCAAGAGATCGATCGATCGATCGATCGATGAGGAGGAGGAAAGCAAGAAGCGAAAGGAAAAGAAGAAAACAGCTCAAAATTTGCGAGATTTTCGGCTTGGTTTACATCCTGTAAAGAAAAGGGAAAAGAGAACGAAGAGGGAAGCTAGCTGGAGAGCAAGTGAGAGAGAGAGAGAGGAATGGAAGATGAAAGAGGAAGGGGAGGAGCTAGCAAAGCATGAAAGGACTAGTCAAAACAGTGGTTTCCGTTAACCACACCTGGGGCGGCGAGCAAAGATCCGTATTAATCAAAACCAAACAACCACGCGTCGTCTTCCCCAAGAGCATACTACTACTCCCCACTAAATAATCCTTGGAAGGCACAAACATGGCAACGAGAAGCTCACCAAGAAAAGCAAGCGGCGCAAAAGATAAATCCATGCGTGTCAGCAGCTGTAGGAGGAGCAGTAGTAGCCGCCTGTTCCAGAGAAGATAAGGCTCTGATTGGGAACCGAGCCATGCCGTCCTCGCTGCTGCACCTGCACACACGCGACGGAAACAGCGGCAGGGGAGATGGATGGACGGATGGACGGACATGGACGGACAGCCATGGCGGACCAAGTCCCGAGAGAGAGAGAGAGAGCTGACAGAGAGAGAAGTGAGCACGCAACGGCAAGCTGCGTCCGTCGTCTTCTTCATCGCAACAGGTAATTCAGATGCAGTCTGCCCGCTGTGTGCTCACTCTCTTCTGTCAGCCAGCCGCGGCCACCGCCATCGGTTCTCGTCGCCCCCACATCCGTCCATCCATCCACGACACACCATCCCGTCGTCGACCACCGCGATCCAATCGCGGATCAACACGGTGACCAAGCATCAGAGAGAGAGAGAGAGAGAGAGAGAGAGAGAGAGAGAGAGAGAGAGAGAGAGAGAGAGAGAGAGAGAGAGAGAGAGAGAGAGAGAGAGAGAGAGAGAGAGAGAGAGAGAGAGAGAGAGAGAGAGAGAGAGAGAGAGAGAGAGAGAGAGGAAGACGACCACCCTGTCAAACAAGTACGACTATGGCGGAAGGAGCCAAGAAGAGGCCAGATCTGGGGAGGTCTCGTCTTCTTCTTCCTCAAACCGTTCCGGTGGCGCCGGCCTTAAATAGAGAGGATTAGGGGTGATTGTACATGCCTGCGCAATACCGTATGCCTATGGTGGCTAGGGTTGGGGGAGGAATGTGGCTAGTGAGGATGAGATTCTGCTCATCTTTCGCGATAGGAGTTGCGGCTAAGAATATCCTCTCCTATGTGTAGTTGATGGCAATTGTACAAACGGTTGGCCGACGAATAGTCATTTGTTTTATTTATGTTCTAAAAATATAAATTTCACCTATTATAAATATCCGTTTATTTCTAATTATACGATTTGTCGCGCGTTTATTATTGTGATATATTTATCTTGTAAATTATTATCCCTCCTATTATAAAAGTTTAAAATGTTTTATCAGTATTTTAGTACATCATCCGTATATGAATCGGTTTTTTAAGTTCGTTCGTTCTTGAAAATACAAATCCGTACTAGAGTTGATTTTTAAGTTCGTTCGCTTTAAGAAACACAAAAAGAATTGTATAAAAAATCTCTTTAAAAAAACCCGCATGCTAACTTGAGACAATCAGACTTCTAATTGTGGTTCATGATTTTCTAACAAAATATATCCAAGCGAAATTAGCACAGTGAATTTCACCTTAAATAAACCATATAACAATAATAAGATTAAAATATCGTTCACCAGTTACAACGCACTGGCATTTTTTCTAGTAATATATTTTGTATGTTTTGTGCTTCTATTTATATTGTAGTATTAATTCTCTATAATTATTACTGCCTTATTTGTATGCACCAAATATGAGTGTTTTTTTATGCTTGAGTTCCCACAGCATTTACTACGAAGTGTATGTTTGTTCATCAATCGTATTATTCAATGATCGATCAACACATATTGCTCCAACCTGTTGGTTCTGCAATAGTATAATTCCTTTCCTACGCTAACTTTTTATTTGAACTAATGTTTGAGTACTACTGTTTCATTGTTTGTGTTTATTAATGCAAACAAGCACAACCATTTTTTTCCTTTAAAAAAATGGTTGTGCTTGCCATAGATTCAAGGCAATTATGACACAGAGGCATTTTGGCAAATATACAGTGTTTGCACACAAATAGACAATCTTTTTTTCAGATGGCCGTGGTGTACAATAAGGGTGTGTTTGAGGAGGAGGGGATTGAGGAGATTGGGAAGATACGCAAAACGAGGTGAGCCATTAGCTTGTGATTAATTGATTATTAACTATTTTAAATTTCAAAAATAGATTAATGTGATTTTTTAAAAGAACTTTCCTATAGAAAATTTTTGCAAAAAACTAGTTTAGGAAGCGTGCACGCGGAAAACGATGTGCTTTCTTCCTCAAACTCACTGGAACGAACGCTGCCTAAGAGGCTCCACGATTATGTAGAAAAATTATCATTATATTTATCATTTATATAATTTATTCATTGGCAAAACGATGTCGTAAAATACGCAAGTATTAAAGACTTTGGTGACAGGGATGGTTGGGGCGGAAGAGTGCTTAGGATAATATGAAAAAAAAGATCAAATTAGAGGTAATTGCAAGTAGTATATTTGGAATATTTTATATTGTGGACACATTTCAAATGCTTGAAATGCTTATATGGATAGACAAAGGTAAAATTAATGTAATTAATGTATCATATTTAGAGAGGTTTTAGGTGTTGTTGGCCATCTGCCATAAGGACAAAAATATTTTATATTGACTTCAAAAATTTCTTCAAAAGATCATCACTTTTTTGAATTTTTTTTGGCAAAAATAATTTTATATTATAAACCTTGCTGAAGATGTAGTCTTTGAGTTAATATCTCCAAGATAAAAATCCAGAATTGACTTTAAACCGGTCCGGACGACATCTAGGGTAAATAGTTCCCACTTCCTTCTCAAGGTGTTGTTACGGAAAATGCATCATAGGCTTTGTTTTTTCCGACATTAATTGTGCATATGGGTACTCCATTTTTTTTCCTTTTTATATTATGATTCTGTGCATCCTATGTTAAGAGATCAAATATTTTTACTAAGCCCATAAATTCATGACTTACAAAAGCTATATATGCAAGCAATAAATAACTGCCACGTATATCGTGCTCCTTTAACTTACTACCTCTGTCTGAAGATGAACGTAGGCCTTATTTGGTTTGAAGCTATTTTTCTCCGTAATAAAGCTTAATTTGGCAACATTAATAGTATCTCATGGGGATTTGATTTGCTAAAAATTTTTCACACACATTAAATTCCATGCTACTAAGGCCAAAATTTAACTAAATTTAGGTACTACCCAATTTAATAGGGAAAAATTAATTTTAAACCAAACAAGCGCATGTTCTGGCTATACAACTTTTTCTTTAAACTTCTAACTTTTCTATCACATCAAAATTTTCCTACACAAACAAACTTCCAACTTTTCCATCACATCGTTTCAATTTCAACCAAACTTCAAATTTTGGTGTGAAGTAAACAAGCTTGGACCAAACGTTACATGTTATTATCTGCTCTCCATTCGTCAGTGTCAGACCTGTCCATTTGTGCGACAATTTTGTGCACCTTTAACAGTTTTGTTTTATTCGGTTAGTCGTAACTCGTAACTTGATCACTCCGTAGTTAAATATAAGTATATTTAAGTTATTTTTATAGATTATTATGGAAAAACTATGATGTCACTTACTCCTAACATATGGTTAGTGGAAGATTAGGCAAAAATAAGTAACATATGATCGGTGGACTTATATTATATTTATATCTTAAAAACTTATATTTATATTTATAGATAGTTTTAAACTTTAGACGTGCTTATATATTTTTGAACAGAACGGTATATAGATTGACCAATAAATTACCTAACGATGATTATTTTTCTCCAACCGGGAACCGATGGTTATGACTTACTCCCTCGGTTCCATTTTAATTGACGTTTTGGACAATGATAGGTCTACAAGATACATCTTTAATCTTATTTTTCTATTATAATTAATATATATAATAAATAAATGCATGTTTACTTTTATTATGGTACTTTAAAAAACAAATCTATATATGTTGTTCTAGTTCCTTTAAACTAAATATTTTTAAAGTTATTAATGGTCAAAGTTATAAAAGTTTGATCTTATTCTTGTCCAAAATGTCAATTAATATGGAACCGGAGGGAGTATGAGGCCATTCTCAACATAATGGCTAGGATGTTGTTCATAGCATTAAATAAGCAGCCACCTAGGATAAAAAAATAATGTGGCAAGTGAATAAATGAGGAAAGAGAAGGAAACCATGTCTTGCATGAGACATGGTTTCTACACAACATCCAAGACATCACGTGAGATAAGTAGCATTAAATTTAAGTATGGAATAGTGGTGTTTGCATTGGAAGAGTAGTGTCTAGTACTAGTTTTTTCGATGATGTGAAGTTTATGGAAACTATGTCGAGTGTCTTGGGTTGGGAATGGCCTGAGCTCTTCGTGTTTCACATGTTTAGGGCTCAAGCGGGATTGATAAAACAAAAATAATAAGAAAACACAGGATTTCAAAAGAAATGCAAGTACAAAGAATTGGGATCATGATCACCTATATAGTTTGAATATATAGCAACTATAAGTTAAGGGACTGCACAGACATCTATCCATTTTCTTAATGAACGGACTAAATCGTTAGCTATAGTACTCAACAATTATTATTGCCATAGTTCTAAAAAAAATATTGCCATAGTGATATACAGTGATGCACAACAGTTTCAGATCTAAGAGCTAGCCATGGACTGCATTAGTTGTAAACTTACAATCACACTACCGAGTGCACCATATCCAAATCCAAGTGCAAAATAGATGACTGTAAAACATAGAAAAAAAGTAAAGGAATGATCATTTGATTTGACCGTAGAAAAAATATAGGAATCGATATAGGCTGTGTTTGCAACTCTCTTTTCCTAACCCCTCTCCCTCGTTTTCCGCGCGCACGTTTTTCAAACTGCTAAACGGTGTGTTTTTTGTAAAAAGTTTCTATACGAAAGTTGCTTAAAAAAATCAAATTAATCCATTTTTGAAAAAAAAAATTAGCTTATACTTAATTAATCACACGCTAATGAATCGCTCCGTTTTCCGTGCGGAGGGAATATGTTCCCATCCACCTCATGCGAACACAGCCATAAAAGACTTAAAAGAAATGTTTCAAGAGGTTAAACTTTAGCTAACTTTCCTTACGAATTCTCAGTTTAAAAGCGGTACAATTCAATCATTCGCTTTAAAAGCTTTTATATGATTTTTTTCTGTAATATTAAAATCCTTCAAGTTTCCTTTTTTTCCTTCTACTACAAATTAAAGGGAGCCTTACGTACTATGCCAGTCTGTTGAGCCCAAATTTCCAGTAGAGAAAAAGAAAGCAATGCAAACAGTACAGTAAAGATAAGGGAGGTTCAGAGGAGTGTACTGGTGATTCATCCATTCGCTTTCAGTCACTAGTGCTCGACGTCACCTCCCCTCTGCCCCCAAACCTTCATGTCGAGGAGAAACCCCAGACAGTGTTCGTCTCTTCCTGGACAGGAGCAGAGGGGATGAGGACACACTGTGGTACGAGTACCTCGCGACACGTTTCGCCCTCTCGTACGTGCCGGCGTTCATGTTGGCCACAGAAGATCTGGAGTAGCAGCGACGGACGACGCCATCAGCAAACCCCAGCCAATAGGGAGGCAACACGTTAACGTATGGCAACCTGAAGCTCGTTGTCCAGATCTGCTTGCTTCCGTCCTATCGCATCGGATATTATATAGGGTCTTTATGTAAAGTTTGGACGTATCACATCGGATATTATATAGGGATGTTGTATAGGTGTTTAGATACTATAAAAAACTAATTATAGAATTCGTCAGTAAACCACTAGATGAATTTATTAAACATAATTAATCCGTCATTAGCAAATGTTTACTGTAGCACCACATTGTCAAGTCATGGAGCAACTAGGCTTAAAATATTCGTCTCTCAAATTAGTCATAACCTATGCAATTAGTTATTTTTTAGTCTATATTTAATACTTCATGCATGTGTCCAAACTAGGGGTAGATATCGGCTCGGCTCGGCTCGTTATCCTAACGAGCTGAAAACCTAGCTCAGCTCAGCTCGTCGGCAAGCTCGAGCTAGCTCGTTTAGCTCGCGAGCCAAGGGAAAAAGAGAGAAGGAAACTCGTTTTGTCAGCGATCACAGGAGGAGCTCGACGGGACGACGGCGGAGGAAAGGACCCGCGGCATAGCCACACAGTCGGTAGTGGGCGGCGATGGGCACAGCGGCACTTGGACCACACGGAGGAGCTCAACGGCGGAGGAGACAAGCTCGGGTTCACTGATCACCACGGGGAGGAGATCGACGGTGGAGGAGCAAGCTCGAGCTCGCCGGCGACCACGAAGAGGAGCTCGACGGTGGAGGGGACAAGCTAGCAGTTGGACCACAAGGAGGAGACGAGCTCGAGCTCCATGAAACTAGCACCACAGGAGAGGAGCTCGCTATCAGGCGGTACCACAAGCGGGTGGCAGCGCAGACGGGTGGCGACACCAAACGCTATGGTGTGACCGACATCGGGTTTTGGGGACATGCGGCGTCGGGTTCTGGGACATGCGGCGGGTGCAGGCGGACTGCGCTGAGAGCGCTAGGTGGCGGGGCGGCCGTGCGAGTGGACTCGTATGCGGCATTGCGGCGTGGGCAGGGAGCAGCGTTGGCGCTGGGCGTGAGAGGCGTGAGGCGTGAGGAGAGGATTGAGGGCGGTGAGTAGATCAGTAGAGCTAGGGGTTTTTATGGGCCTTCTAAACAAATGGGTCACAGCTAGGAGAAAAGGACAGGGCTATGGGCTGTGGCCCCAAGCTCGTTTAGGCTCGCGAGCAGCTTTATAATTGTTAAATATAGTTAAATATTTAGGGAAATTTTGATACAGGACACTGCCATTGTGTTGATTTTAGCCCTAGAACACTGCAAAATAACTTTTGGGGAGAACACTCTATAATTATGGTATTTTGCCAGTGGACACCATGCCGACTAAAATAATAATTTCTCGGTTGAAGAGGAGAGAGAAATTGCACCAAAATGTCAGCTCTCCTATCTTGTATATGTGGGGTCCACATGGCAATGGCAGGAAAGGTAGATGAAAAAAAGAAGAAACCGAAGAAAAGAAAATGAAAAAAATGAAAAAGGGAAGGGGGAGCGGACGGCGACATTTGCAGCACCGTCGCTGCTCGCCGCAAGCCAAACATTCCCGCGACCGCACGCCTGTGCCAGCCGGCCGCCTCGCAGCCGATCTAGCCGGCTGCAGCTGCTGCCAATCCGGTTGCGGGGCAGCGTCGCCGCACCGCGCCAAGCCACTGCCCGCCGGCCTCCGCAAGGGCCGTCCTCCTCCTCCACGTCGAAACGCCATAGGCAGTGCCGTGTGGGCCGCCCTCCTCGCCGGGTCGCGCCACCGCAAGCATTGGCCACATCACTCCCGCCGCATCTCGTCTTCTGGCCGCTTGACCTCGCCGCTAGCGCCGCTCGCCCGAGTCATACCATGTGGACTCCACATATACAAGATAGAAGAGTTAGCTGACATGTGGGCCAAGGCATTTTTGATATTTCACGTGATTTTCTATCCTCTTCAACCGGAAATTATTATTTTAATCGGCGTGGTTCCGCTGGTAAAATATCATGATTATGAAGCGTTTTCTCCCAAAGTCATTTTTTACAGGTGTCTTAGGCTAAACCACACCATACAGTGTACTGTAGCAAAATTTCCGTAAATATATATCTCAACACCTAAAATTAGGTGTGGTACATGATCTAAGGGTTAGGCTCGCCTGTACGGTCTCTAGGCGCCTACTTTGTACCAGTAGTTTCATTATATATGGAAAGAACGGAGGTGATAAAACGTCAAAAACAGAAAATTATTCGGTTCTTTTTATTCCTAAAGGCTCCAACTTTATTCCTGCATCGGCGGTGTGCTGATTCTTGCTTACAATCATTGAGCTGATGCAAACATATCCCGGTAATTATGCACATAAACCATCTGACTTTTGAGCATTTCTTTATGAGAGTTTCTTTCATTTTCGCCCTTCAAAGATGATCGATTCCCTTATCTGTCCTCAAGAAAATGGCTCTATTCTAATAACCCTTATTTTTACTATTGTCCTCCATTTACCTTTTCGGTTAATTCTTCGTTAACCTACTGTTAATAAGCTGGTGAAAAGACATTTTTTTCACATGATTTGTTTACCCTCCAAAGTTGGATAGTTTTAATCATACTAAGGCTAGTTCGTTTGTGCTGGTTGGAGGTCTATCCCTCCGGCACGAAAAACAGAACACTTTATTATTATAATTAATTAAGTATTAGCTAAACTAACTTAAAAGTGGATTAATATGATTTTTTAAAAACTTTCCTATAGAAAATGTTTTTGCAAAAAATACACCGTTTAGTAGTTTAAAAATGTGCGCGCGGAAAACGATGTAGATTGGTTGGGAACAAGCACCAAAGAACACGGCCTAAGTTTTTAGGAAAAAGTACACCGAAGGTCTCTCAACTGTCATCGAGTTACAAAATCGTTTCCCAACCGTAAAACCAGGTATCCGGCATCCCTAACTAATCAAAATCGGTTACAATAGATTCTTTGGTGGTTTTGACCACGGTTTTGTTCTATGTGGCGGCTGAGTCAGCGTGGGACCCACGTGGGCCCCAATGTCAGCGTGGCACGTCACCAAAGATTTACCCACCCAATAGTAAAATATAGCAAATAAAGCAAAAACAGCTCCCTTCTTTCCGTGGAGAAACCTAGTAACTTGGTTTTATTTTCTAACTCCTACTTTATTTGTCGCCTATTCGCTGGCACCAGGACAAGACTTTCCATTATCTTTTTGTTGATTTGGATTCCGTTTTCAAATAAAGTCATCTTCTAGCCTCCTCTCTCTCTTCCTCATCCTCTCTGTCTCCTTCTCTGCGAGGCTGGCATGCGATCCGGGAGAGGAGGAGGGCGTCGGCGTCGGCGGCCGGCGACGCGTGACGCGGCGCAGTGATGTCAGCAGCAAGCGATGCGGCGGCGGTGGGGGGAGGAGTTGCGGGCAGGCGGCAGGGGAGGGGCAGCGGCGGCGCGGCGAGAGGAGGAGCGGCGCGCAGACTCCCCCGCCGGCCACTGTCCACGAGGTCCATGCGGCCCACGAGGCAGAGGAGCAGTGGCCGGGGGAGAGGAGCGACGGCCGGCGTAATGGAGTTGGGTGGCCCCTCCGTTCCTCTCCTTTCCTCCTCCTCCTCTCTCTCTCTCTCACTCTTCTCTCTGGACTGGGCAGGACGACCGGCAGTGGGGAGGAGGTTGAGGATGATGTTGTACGACACAGCGTTGAGGCGGACGCCAAGCTTCGGGGCGAACGGGAGCATGTCCTTGGCGGCATCCGCGCGACCATTGGAAACGAGGTCGTTAAGGAGTGAATGGAATGTGGCAGCGGAGTGGGAGTAGAAGGCACGTACGACGCGGAAGACGATGACTGCGGCGTCGGGGCGAGAAGCGGCGCTGAGGTGGTCGATGACAGCGGCGAACACGGTGGGCTGGAGCGGAGGCCGGCCTGCTGATGTGGCATCCTGACATGTGGGGCCCACGTGGGTTCCACGCTGACTCAGCCACCACATCGAACAAAATCGGGGTCAAAACCGCCGAAGGATCTAGTTTGCACTGGTTTTGTAAGTTGGGGGATGCGTTGTATCCGGTTTTACGGTTGAAGGACAATTTTGTAACTCGATGACAAGTTGGGGGACCTTCGGTGTACTTTTTCCAAGTTTTTACACAGCCCACCTCAATTTACATCCTGCATTTGTCACGAGTGTAGCCACAGACCCACAACCACCACAGTTTTGTTGTAGCCGGCCTCCTAAACAGGCCGAGTAGGTTGCGAGATCAGGGCATCCACTGGGAGATCGATCTGCTTAGATGGCCTGTAAACTTTTGGTTCTCTCTGGAAATCCCAGTGGGCGATCAATCAGATGATGCAGAATTTCCAGGATTCCCACGTCCACGCACGCAAAATTTCTGCAGCGGCAAAGAACCTCACCTTTCCGTAAAGCAGTTTACGGGGGTGGCGCACAGGCGCAGGGACCCCCAAGATTCTGAGCTGTTGGTGCTATGGCTGGTTTTGTCGAGTTGTCGTCAAGCCGTCGTTGAAGCATCGGTCAATCAATATATACTAACAGTGCTAAAATATTTATTTAGGAAAGTGTTTCTTTCTCTTAAGGGGATGTACTCTAATTATTATTGGAGTTATATTTTTTTTTAAAAGATAACATAGATGTTTGTGTTATTTTGCTCTACAAACATTGTATTCAAATTTGATCCATACGAGTTAGGGAAAAAAACAAATATGAGTACATGACTATGAATAGTGTAATTTTATTATTTTTGAAAAAAATACCGGAATGTATCATATTTTTAGTGTAAAATTTAATACCTCTAAATACTAAATACTTTGATGCACCAAAAAATTTTAGTATAAAATTTTAAGTACATTAAGATACTTTCTTAAGCACCGTAAAATTTCTTTTAAGAGAGTATAGGATAGAGTTTGACACTAATTTGTAGCTGACTATATTGTGTACTCGATACATGAGCTAGCAAATATTAATGGTTTGAATAAGAAATTAAAGCCGAAGCTTTTACAAGGTTTTATGTCTTTCTCAACAGCTGCGACCTTGACTAAACGTGGACCAAATGTCATGATCCGTCCGCAAGCGTTATCTGGTTGTTTAATTCTGTTTGATCCGCGGCTGCTGTCACGCGAGAATCACCCTCCACCACCCCATGACGAGACGAACGGTCGAGCATCTTGCTATGCAGCGTGGACCATGCATATGCTAGTAGCTACTGCCACCACCCAAACGGCTATATTCCAATTCCAGGCTAGGCTTGTTTGTTTCTCTTCCGTGTATGCTTTGCCTGATTGCCTCGCTTTTGCAGTCAAGCTGCCGTCTTCCCGGCCGAGAGGGAGACGACGCAGATGGAGAGACGATGGAGTGGATCGATTAGGTCTCATTTGGTGGTGGTGGTGTGGTCTGCGTAGATTGTGCTCAGATAGATACTAGATAGATGGGCATGTGTGGGGGATTGAAAAGAAGCGTACGTCGAGGGGATCCGGTGCCCCAAATAGGGGATGAGCATGATGAGCGGGATGAAAGCAATTGACCGACGTGCTGTGTGTCGAGGCGCTACCCGCCCATGGCCCATGCCACTACTACGCACACATGCCACAGACTCACAAACGAATGCACTTCTTAAAAAAAAAAAAAAGCTACTTCCCGTTTCAAAATAACTGGATGAGACATTAGTAAACGAACATGGAGCAGCCTTCTTTGTGCAATGTCTTCTATTATTTGCATAGCTGTTTTGAATTATATGCTCGAAATTTGTTAGAAGATTATTTTGGTTCTCTCGAGCTACGGTTTGGAAAGTTTCTCATTTTCCGGACATGTTTTCGAAAATGGAAAGTGTCAGTCGGACATTTTTTTTTCGAAAATTTTCGAAAACGGAAATGAATTCGGAACTTTTTTTCTTGGAAACAGAAACAAATACAGTAAGGCTACTATCCGTCGGAAACCGGCATCGTAAACTTTCCGGAAACAATTTTGGAAACTTTCTGGAAACGAAAACTTTTCATATACAGTTGTTTAGCTTTAGCCTTCTCTACTCTATGTTCAGATTTTTCATAGTATTGAGGTGGTTAGTTGAATGAAGATTTTGTTTTTAGTACGGTACTTTAGATTTTTTTTTCTTTTGCCTAGTTACTGTTTCATTATTTGGCCATGCCATACTAATTACAGGTATAGATGAATATAGCTTTGGTTCTTATGGTAAGTGAACCGTACAACTAGTCGTATTATATTTAAAATTGATAAAAAAAATATAGAAATGTCGATTTATTATTTTATAAAAGTAATGAGCTACACTCTTCGTTAGTTTGAAAAATTCAGTGAGGGGTTTTCTATTATGATAAATATCTGTTACCGTTTTCGCTATGTTTTCATATTCAATACCATTTTCATATTTAAGGTTTCCTGCTCCGATTCCGATTCCGAAAAAAGTTATGGAAACTATAGTTTCCGTTCGTTTCCAAGCCGTTTTCGTCCCTATCTCGAGCCAAATGCCATTTCAAACAGCCAAATTTAAAAACAACAAAAAAAATTGCATGCTTGAATTTGCCTCGAGAAATAATGTCATAATATCATAAGTTTGGTACATTTTGTAAAAGAGCATAATGCCTGTGCGTTGCAATGGTTTTCTTGTTAACTAATATATTATCATTATGTTAATTTTGTTGTCATTTTGTGAGATGAAAAATTTCATAATGTTGTATTGTCGGACAAAACCAGAGTCAAAACCGTCGAGAGACCTAGTCTTTAGTGGTTTTGTAAGTTGGGGGACGCGTTGTATCCGGTTTTACGGTTTAAGGATGATTTTGTAATTCGATGACAAGTTGAGGGACCTTCGGTGTACTCTTTCCATTATTTTATGCAAAACCTTAAGCTCCTATTTACCGGCCCATTAAATAGACGTGTTAGGCCTGCCCCATGAAATTCCTGCAGTCCAGGCCCAGGTATCGGCCCGGCCCCACAGGTCGGTCATCTTCCTTGAGTCGAGTCGAGGGAGACGGTGGTGGAAGCGTCCAGAACGAGCGCCAACGACGAGTCGTCACCTTCCTCGCGAACACTCGCGAACGCTCTCCGATCGCCCTCCGCCCGCCGCCCGCGCCGCATAAATGGCGGATCCGCTCGTCTTCCTCCTCATACAGAAGAAGAAGCAACGCGCTCGCCGACGACGACGACGACGACGACGAACTAGGGAAAAGCGGACCGCATCGCGCGCCGGTAGCTGACCTCACTCGGCCCCGTGGAGATCCAAAAGGTTTTTTGGTTGGTGGTGGTTGTTCGTCTCGGATTATCTTCTGGCCGCACCGCACATCGGGGCCAGCTCTGCTCTGTGAGTCCCCTCCGATCCTTTTTGCTTCGCGTCGCATTATTATTATTATTATTTTGCGTAATTTTGGTTGTTGTGCTTTATCGCGTGAATTGGTAGGTAGTATCATGAGCCAAACGATCTGTTGTTTCTGATTAGTACTAGTGTGTGACTGATTACGATGGATGGCAATTGGCATCGGTGTGCATTTTGGGGACGAGAAAACCGGGTGATTGATGGAATCGAACGCGTTCAAAAGGATTTCTCTGCGATTAGCACAGATTTTCTTTATTAAATTCTGGCCTTCCCGTGACAGAACATTGGTTTTTGGTGTTTTTTTTTAAAATTTGGAAGAAGTAGCTGAATCTTGTAGAGTAAGTGATGGGGGAGTGCTTGCGTAATATATTTGAAGTTTGACAGACGAATCTCCCTGATGACTTGATGTTTACATGACAGCTAACCACCATGATAGGAGCACCATGATAATATTGTTCTTGCGGTATTTGTGATAAACTTCCTTCCTTATAACGTAGGTGAATGAACTAATTTGGTAATGTACAGTAGTTTAATGCTAATTTGTCTGTTGAATCGCTTTTCACATGTTTCTAGGTTTTGATGCATGAGTTCTCGATAATTTTAGGGACATTTTTTTCTAAACACTTGCACAAGACAATAGTATTATGTACCAAACACCCAATGTGACATAAAAACTGCTAATAGTTACAGACAATAAATCCGCCCAGAGAGAATAGTGAATATCGACTGATAGCTTGGATAGCATATAGTGTGTTTTAATTTAAAATCTGATCAGAAGGTGCTTAAGAATGTAGTTTCGCTAGTTCTTATTTATGGTCAGAAAGTAAAACATCCTTTTCAACTAATAGCTTTTGATAATGCGAATTTAGGTCCTTCATGGCTACACAGCATGGTAGTAATATATTTCTTATGTATTTTTTCAGGTATCAGCCCTAGAACCTGTTCGGCAGGTCTAGGTATTTATCAAACTAGTATATACTAAATTAGTTAGTGATGTATCCTGCAAACCAGTACATGGATCCATACTATTCACATTACAGAAATCATGCTCCTTATGCATATTATCCTCCTCCTGGGTGTTGGGAAGTTGGTCATCCACGGATGGCAATGGACTCGTCCTGTCGACCGCCGAGCTATGGACCTTGGCCTAACATGAACCACCTGCATCCTCCAGAGTTTCATAGCTGCTGCAGCCACACATATCCTCCTGGTTACTACGGTTTCAGGCCACCATCCCCTCAAGAAATTCCACCACCTCATCTGTATTATCATGGTCCTTTTCCACAACAACCCACTGCCTACCCTTCTTACTTTGCACCGCCACCGCCGTATCCTGTTGATCAGACAGCATACGGCTATGACGAGTTCAAGAGCCATTGCTGTGGATGCCCAAACCATAGTTGCCATGGCAGCGAGAGGAGCAATATTAAAATTGAAGAAGAGAGGCCTGAAGTCAAGCCTGATACTGAGCAGAGGGACGCCAGAGGTTCTGATATAGTTCGACATCCAAATTACCAAAACCAGGCTATATGGCTTCCTTCTGGCAACATGAATGATAAGGAGAACAAAAAAAGCATGGAATTGCCACCTCAGTTCTACAATGGTTGGATTCCTGTGAGTGGTAAGTGGGTTGGGGATGTGAAGCAACAAGATCAGGACGATCAGAAGGCTAAACAATTTCAGTGGCCAATATTTTGGATGCCAGCAGGATATAATGAGAAAAGGCAAGAAGCAAAAGAGCTGAAGGAGGTGGATGAAAGTCCAAAGGTTTCTGAAGAAGCTCCTCCATCGCCCAAGATCAAGATTATTCCCTTGTCATGGTTTGAAAATGGTCACAATGATCAGAAGCCATCTGTGAAGGATGAATCTCATCATAATGAAAGATCAACAGTGAAGAAGCAGTCTGCAGGTACTGAGCATCAAGATGGCAGGGAAATGAAGAATATTCCGCTTATGCCCAAGAAAGAAAGCGAAGAGAAGAAGTCCGCCAGGGAAAATTACAAGACAATTCCAGTGATGCCTAGGAATGACAATGAAGAAAACAAACCCGCTGGTGGTAATTACAGGATTATTCCTGTTATGCCTGTGAAAGAAAGCGATGACAAGAAGCCTGAGGCAAGTGTGCAGAGAGATGAAAAGAAGGCCAGCAGCACTGAGAAGGAAGAGGAAAATGGTAAAAGAAGCAATGAAGCATCATCAAAAGCAAAGAATTCAAAATTGCCTCCTGTATGCTTGCGGGTGGATCCTTTGCCCAGGAAGAAATCTGGAAATGGTTCTTCAAGGTCTCCCAGTCCACCAACCAGGAAGGATGCAGATATAGCCAAGAAGGATGTTAAAGAGATCCATATGCAAAAACAGGACGCTAAACAGTCAGATCCAAAGAAGGAGAGAACTGTATCTGAAGCTAAAGAAAAAGCACATGATGAAATGAATAAAGGGAGGGCATATGGCAATGAAACCGTGCAAGCTGCTTCTGTGAAACAAATGCAGGAGGAACAATTTCCCATGAGTCTGGCTGACCAGAAGGTGCAAGCTACTGGAGTAAATTTTGATGCTCAGGAAAATGTTGGTGAGAAGAATTTGCAGGGATCTGACAAAAACACAGAGGGTGAGGCGAAAATTCAAGGTGAGCCTGCAAAAGACTATGATACAACTCCCAGAATTAATTTTTCAGAAGTAGATGCAGCAGTTTGTATTCAGTCTGCATACCGGGGATATAATGTGCGAAGATGGCAACCTTTGGAGAAACTCCGGATGATCAAGAATGTAAATGAACAGATGAAAGATCTGAAGGAGCAGTTGCAAGGCATTGAAGCTTCTTCCAAGCAACTGACTGTTAAAGAGCAAGTGGCTATCAATGAGACTATCATGAATTTACTCCTGAAGCTTGACACCATTCAGGTACCACCTTTTTCTGTTCAGATTGATTTTATGTTTCTGATTAAATTACTGTGGTACAATTTTATGGACAATTGCATGTTGGTTGGTTGTTCACCTTGGTGATGCTAATCGTTGATACAGGGCTTGCATCCAACTGTAAGGGAGGCTAGGAAGTCTGTTGCTCGAGCGCTAATTAGTCTGCAGGAGAAACTTGATTGTTTATGCAAGCAATCATCTGGCGAGTCTATTCACACAAATGGTGAAAAAGAGAAACCAGAGGCAATGGAGAATAATTTTCAAAATACAGATCCAGTCTCAGCAATAGAAGCATCTGAGAAAGTAAGTCTCACTTCTCCCTTCATAGCATTCTATAACTTAGGCTGCGT
>CM020186.1:9268149-9279466 GCA_009805545.1 Oryza longistaminata | reverse complement strand
ATGTGAAACGAGACGCACATTATTAATTAAGTACTCCCTCCGTTTCAGGTTATAAGATGTTTTAACTTTGGTCAAAGTCAAACTACTTCAAGTTTGACTAAGTTTATAGACAAATATAGTAATATTTATAATACCAAATTAGTTTCATTAAATCAGTAATTTAATATATTTTCATAATAAATTTGTCTTGGGTTGAAAATGTTATTATTTTTTTCTACAAACTTAATCAAACTTAAAGCAATTTGACTTTGACCAAAGTCAAAACGTTTTATAACCTGAAATGGAGGTAGTATTAATTATTACAAGCTTGAAAAATGGACTTATTTGATTTTTTAAAGAAACTTACATATTGAAAGTATTTAGAAAAAACGCACCGTTTAACGGTTTGGGAAATGTGCTCATGGTAGACAAGGGAGTAGTTTAGTTAGAGTGGTAGATTCGAATGGAGCCTTAATTTTGTTACTGTTTACATGATGACAACATGCTAATTTACAATGTAATTTCAACAAATATTTGCCAGCAGGAAAAAACTGCAGGAGTGGATGAAGAACAAGGCCTGTCCACAATCAACTCCAAGCTGTTGATGCCTGATGCAGTTTCATCAGTAGTTTCAATGGATACGACACAAGATGCAGATCCTAGTGATCATATAGAAGAGTCAAATACTACTAAGGAAGAAGCGCCTAATAATGGAGTAAGTTAATTTCTATCTGTTCCTTTGGAGGGCCTAATTGCAAATTGATATGTAACAGATTGATTTGATTTACTCGTGGGGTATCTGACGTAACTCATCTTCAATAGGGGAAAGTTGCAACACAGTGTGACTGTCAAGGAGAACCATCAATGGATGTGATGGGTGATGCAGCTTTGTTGGGACATTCCACTGAGCAGAAGCAACAAATAGAAGAATCAAATGCCATTTCAATGGACAAATCGTGTGAAAGAGTAAGTTGCATTTCAATCTACTTTTCTAAGTAAAAAACTAATTAGCAAGGCAAATGCAGTCCTTTAATTAACACACAATATTTTGGCATGAACTAATTTGACTCTTCATGTCAATAGGAAAAAGATGTACCCCCGGTTGGAGGACAGGAAATACCATCAGGGGACCACATGGAACCGTTACATGATGAAGCTTTATCAGAGGACTCCAATGAGCTGCAACAGTGCACAACTAGTGAGAGATCAAGTAGGTATTGCTCACATGACATCGGAATAGCGTAAAAATGCCGAACTGTTGCTCGCTTGATTATATAATATATATATTTTTTTGGTGGGAGATGTAACATTCTTGTCCAGTAAATTGTAAGACTGCAGTTAGTGATGAATCTGGATTCTGGAGTTAATCATGAAAAGGCATATCCACCTTTTCAGGTTTCGACTTGGAACGGCGCAGTATCATGATAACAATAGGACCCAGCCAGGTCTTCGAAAAGTTTTCAGACATGCAAGATAGTAGAAGGTAAAACAAGGTACAGTCCCGAGTGCTATCTTACTTTCTTCCCTGGAACATGATGTCTTTGCCAATGAACCAAATCATGGTTATTGCACTCATCTTGTTTCTTAGACAAATGGCAAGTAGGTTGTTCTCTATGACAATACAGAGGGGAATAAAATAAAAATATGAGAGAGCATGGCAAACATCATAAGATATAGCCTGTTACTGGAATACACTCTCATATTGTCAGCACTTGATGCCACGCCTCCCATGCTTTTTTGCTGCAAATGTGAGCTACGAAACACTGTGGACCACTCGAGATTCCGGTAAGCATGGAGGGCCTCCATTAGCAGAGCATGCCAGTGTCTTAAAACAAAATGATTGGCCATGATCTATCCATCTGAATATTTGTCTATATTTATGCATCTTGCTCTAGTGCTAATCTTTGCTAGATCATGCTGGATAGCCCACTTTGCTACATGTTAGTACAACAACTAACATGAAGTTTCCAGGAAGTGTCATTTGATCCTGATGTTTGTAAGGGCTGGTTTGGTTTGTGACCTAACTTGACCTTACCAACTTAT
This sequence comes from Oryza longistaminata, assembly GCA_009805545.1. Lineage (NCBI taxonomy): Eukaryota > Viridiplantae > Streptophyta > Magnoliopsida > Poales > Poaceae > Oryza > Oryza longistaminata. The sequence goes on along the minus strand of CM020186.1, from coordinate 9,277,444 downwards.
GTCGATGCCAAATTTTAGCAAGTTTTAGCATGGCTAATTTTGGCTCTATATTTGTTGTGTGTAAAAAAGGCTATGCATATATAAAAAGAAAACCATAAGAGATAGATATAGAAAAGAATGAAGAACTGCAACTATATATATACTTTGTAGGTAGTCTATATTACTCCAGAGATTCTTAAGGATGAAAGTACAACAAAAACAACCCAAAGGATCATGAAGTACACTGATGTTGCCCAAGCCCACATCCTAGGGCCACCAAGCTCGGCGCCAAGTATGACGCGACGAAGAACCAAAACCGTGATGCAACCGAACGACGTCGCGAAGAAGACCAGAAGGGAGAAGCTGAGGCCAGCAGCATTGTCTATGTACAGGGGCTTCTGGTAGACAAAATAGTTGTACATTGTGTCCACCAACCATGGAACACCAATGCCGACATATATGTTCACCGAATTGCTGCGGAAATAAGATATACCGTTTATCCTGCCTCGATAAGATAAATTTACAAAAGGTTGAAGGTAGGCATGAACAACTAATTGGAGAGGAGATGTGCAGAAATGTACCTGCAAGTGATGTTGGCAATTGCGGAGTCGGCGGTGATTTGACGCTCAGCCGCTATCTTGCTTGCAACTAGATCAGGCCATGATGTTCCAGCAGCCAGTGCTGTGAATGCTATAACATATGGACTTACTCCTACACAGGATAGTAGATTTTGTATCAGCAAGCAAGCAGCTACACCCTTGACAGATGATAAATTGAACTTGTACAGGAGCATGTTCCAACCTGTGACACAGCTTATCTGATCTGTAATCTTAGTAACCCCATAAGCAATACCACTTATGAAGATTAGTGAGCAAATAAAAGCGATCCAGCCATGAGCAATTTCATAAGGGGGAATGAAAGCAAATAGCATTTTCCAAGGTGCAATGATTAAATTCCATGAGATTCCGATGACTCTCAAGCAGGTAGAATCCATCTTTCTTGACACTGAACTCTCCAACTGCTCACATAATAACAAAATCACTTATAACCAATGGGAATGCTGTAGCAATTTTTGTTACTTTCAGGTCAAATCAATGTACTTCAAAGACTTAAAAACGAGTGCGACTTAGGTTTCAATTCAATGTTAAAATCTGCTAAGAAGGATTCATCAACTGAAGGCTGTACACTGTTAGGCTTGTGGTAAACACTCTTAAACAAAGATAAAAGAATATGCTTTACTATTCTATTTTGCCTTTGGTGATATATTAGAAATGGTAAACCAATAACACAAGAATACAGCACAAGAGTCGGCATAAAATTTGATTTGGTGTGACGATATTCAACAGATAAAGTTCTCCTGACTGTATAAGTTATCCAAGTCGTACACCCCTGTAGTTCCACTGAATGCGTAACTAGAAATAAGTTTTGCAGTTGTCTTATAAAGTCTAGAACATCCTTCTCAATCCACCATAACTCTCATTAAAAAAATATCTTGTCATTGTTATGTCCTTGTTGGCTTGCAAAATTAAGTTTTACAAGTACCCCCTCACAAAAGTATCCTTGCCAAACTACATTGATCTAATAACTGAGCATTAATTCTAATTTAAACAGGAAATGGCATTGGCAAGGTATAATATATAGAGTGATAGTGAATTAAATTACCGTTGCAGCATCAACAAATTGTTGCCACCAAATAGAAAACCAGTGAGTATCCTCCCATTTGTTCTTTAATGTAAGACCTGTTGGAGATTCTTCCACATCCTTTTCTGAAACATGGTGATACCCTGAAAGGCAATAAGAAACTACTTTCAGAATAATTCGAACCCCGAAGAATTGTTACATGAAGTAAAGAAAATAGTGAGTGAAAAAAAACCAGAAATTGATTACCTTCATTACTGTAAGAATGCGCTGAGAATATATCCACAATATCCTCATTCTGGCCAGGGAGTATGTCCCCAATCCCATCATAGTTATCGTCATAATCAACTGAAGCATCTTCCGTCGGAACCCAATCTTCAGGTCTGTCACCTCTTGCCCTGTTTTCAGCAAATAAAACTAGAAGCATCAGGAAAGTGCATCCTTAATTTGTACATGGCCACAGGAAATATATTAGATAAAAAGAACGATTATTTAAGGGATTAGGACCATACAAAGGGATTGACACATATGGCCAGCGCTTATCCTGCGCATATGCATGAAGCAGAAGCAGTCCATATTGCAGTACTGTCAGCAAGGCCTCCCAGAGGGTGATCACTCTAGGTGTCCACACCTGTATACAGCGAAAAGTACTAATATGACCTAATGCTGGATTTAGTGCTTATAGTTAGATAGCAGGATGAGAATGTATGGCTTACCTCTAATATAATATACAGCCAAATGTATGCCCAGAATGACCAGAACAGCTCAACTAACCAAACACCGAGATCAGATATCTTTTTCTTAGAGCCTGCCCTTGGCATAACCACACAAACAGCATGTATGGGGAACAGATCAAATGCAGCAGAACCCACAAGGGTACCTGGCCCTAAACCTGCAAATCACAAGAAACCGAATTAGATACAATTGCGGATGATTTGGAACAAACATTTGCACGAGGTGATCAAAGTTTACCTCCTGCTGTCAGCTGACCCAGATTTCGGATTGCGTCAATTGTTGCTAGTGAAATTTGAGGGAAGCTAGTACCAAATGCGAGGAGAGCAACGTCCGCTATAGTGTAGTTCCACACCTTCTCATGCTTGACAATAGTAGCATTTGTGTGTGGGTCTACTGTGACAACCTCCCGGGAGTGTCTCATGATGCTCTCCATCGATTTGAAGAACCGGCCAGTGATCGCGGATAGACCAATAAAACAGTACGCGAGGACAACGGTATAAATAAACGCACGGACACCATTTGGAAGCAGTGTTTCTCCATTGAACAACAGGTAAGTATCACAGGAAGGAGCAGTATCTGCCATGTTAATGTTGGCCATCAGATCAGAGGAGTGCTAGTAGCCTAGTATAAGACGAGAACTGCAGTATTCCCAGTTCCTGTTACAACACAAATGCAAATTTCCATCAGAAATACTAACATCAACAAAATGTTAGCTTATGGACAGGAGAAAATAATGGGCTTCGCGTCACGCATGTGATATCATTAGATTCGTATTTGATAGTACTTTTATGTGATTTTAATTTTGTAGTAGTTTATAATATACTATAAACAAAATTAATGGTCAAAGCTCTACGCTGAAGACTGTAAAAAACTTATACGCCTTATAGTTTGAGACAGAGGGAGCAGACATTCTCTATACAAGTCTATGGATAACACAGCAGGTTCAGCATTTACCTTTCTTGGAGGACTGGGTGATCGAGAATACGATGAATCAGACCTTCCACGCCTCAATGGAGGTCCTCGCCTGCTGCCGGAGAGAATTAGAATACAGTATCAAAGAGACGTCTATTGAAGATTTTAGAGGCAGTATGCACACATGTATGCGAGTGAATTTTATTACCTTCGAGGAGAAATTGATCTGGAACGTGAATGAGGGGGACGACGAGGCGGGGGAGAACGGCTATGACGACGTGGAGGTGGTAGCCTTCTTCCAGGAGGGCTTCTTGGCCGCCTTGGGGGTGGTGGTGGTGACCTGGAGAAAAGAAAAAAAATATAACAATGGTTACAGTTGGAAATGAGAAGGGCACACACTTTTCAGACAAAACAGAAATAACAGATCCAACACATAATATGGGTGAAACAAGTGAAGGAACATGCACATGTAAGTTTTAATTTATATAGTGTATTATATTACTGGATGAGACAGGCCGATTACATAAAGCATATTCACAATAGCCAAGATTAAAGTGACTCACCGCCGTCTAATGGGCCCAGGGGAGCGTCTGCGTGGTGATGGGCTTCCACGAAGCCTCCTAGGTGAAGGACTGTTGTTGTGAGAATAGTGTCAGGAATTCCAGTCACAATACCCAAGATATGTATGAAAGAAATCGAGACATTGCTCACCGCATTGGTGATCTACGCCTTCTAGGTGGTGGAGAGGGAGAACGCCTTCTCACTGGAGATCCTGGTCTCCGACGAGGAGGTGTGTCGCCACGCCTGACAGGCGAAGCATCTGCTCGACGACGAATAGGTGGAGAATCAGGACGACGCCTAGGAGATGGATCAGGTTGCCGCCTGGGAGATTCAACCCTTCGGTTTGGAGGAGTTCTTTTGCGTGGAGGTGAAGCTGGCCTCCTTCGTGGGGATGCTGTTGACAAGGTGGTATGTTATTAAATCATCGAAACTAATAACATGGACCCGCAAACTTAAATCTAGATTGAGCAAAAGCAACAATCAGAAGATAGAAGTGCCTACGAAAGAACCAGAATACCAAGCTACTAATACCATCCATCTGACAAAATCACACTGTGCTTTAGAAGCTTACGTTCCCTGCGCTGCTGCACATCCTTTTCAGCACTAGGAGCGCCTTTCTCATTATGAGGAACATCTCTTTTTGGGGGAGGGGGAGGCGCCTTCATTGGTGAAGAAGCCCTTTGCCGTGGTGCAAGTGTGAATCTCAACTTCACAACATTCCCATCAATTTGACCCTGCACATGTTTCAGCTTTGAAGTCAGTGATCACTTGTTTATCAAACAAACCAAACAAAAACACAGGGCAGAAAACATACGCCGTCCATGTAAAGAAGAGCTCCCACCATTGTTCCTCAAGGCCAAGCAGACAAACACAAGGGCTTCCAGTGTGCCATTGCTGTCTTCATCCTTTAAGGATAAAGGCCTTTTGCTGGGCTCAATGAATGCTGTATGAGAAGATGGTGGTGTCTTACCCAGCCTGCATGTGATCCTACACAATGGATTTGACCATATGTAGCCCCCTTCTCTCTTCTCTGCAACTAGCTTCTTTTTACCAGCAACAAGGTTAAGCTTTCAGGATAATGAACTTGGCTCAATGTTGTAATTCTTTCAGCAACTTAGTTCTTGTACACTTCATTCTACGATTCATGTCATGATTACTCCTCTCTGTTCTTTAAATTGTGTTTAGCAGTTAATTGAGGGCTGATTCACATATAAATATTTATTTAATCATCAGATACTAGCTATGTCCTTGTATGCATTTGCAGTTTGAGCATCAGTTGCTTAACATGGCAAAACGACCAGGAAAGTGTTCCCTGCTCCTCATTCATGTATAAAATCATGCTTTTCATTGAATCCTTCGAAGGTAGATGGTGTGGTGGCTGTGGTGGTAATAGCATAGTGTACTGCTGATCGGCTTAGTTGTATTGTACATATATTTCTACAGTTTATTTAAATTGACATATATTCCTCCAGCTGAAAAACTCAGTTTCTGCTTTGCATGATGTAGTTTCATTTGCTCCTAGAGTTGCTTCCATTTGTGTTTGTTACTTGCAAATTTGGTCATAACCATTTGCCTGAATAATTAGGCTCATTAAAGCGAAAAAGGAACTTTTCAAATAGTGATGATCACAATAAGGCTGTAGTCTGAATGGAGGAATGTCAAACTCAATCTCTTGATTTGGTCCCAGTGTCCATTTCTTAGTTTTGTTGATAATGTCAAGGAGTTGATGGAGGGTTTAGCGGCAACAAAACTCGGATAAGTTCTGCATGGTATTTTGGCTGAGCAGACCTCGTCAATTTACGTTACCAGTATTTGCAGTTTCCCATAGAACAATATTGCTGTATGATATTCAAGTTTGGATTGCTAGTTTTGAGATAAATTTCAATTGAGTATGGCCAATTGGCTACTCTCATATTTCCTTTGCTTGCTTTTGGTTTTTTAGATTTGATGGATCATGGATCATCGATGTTGCTGACAGCGCTGTTGCATTTGCATCATAATTGATGATTCTTGGTCCTGAGGACTCTGCTCCATAGTATTCAGTAATTTTCTCGAGTCCTAGAACACGATCTTCCAGCTTAAATTTATAACACAAAATCTAGTCTAGGGAGGCATAACTGATTGCCACGCATCGAAATCACGTCATCCTCACCCGTCAGTCGTCTCGGCTATCCAACATCTGCTCACGTCTTCCTGCTGGACACCCATACACGGCACGCGGTGCACGGGCTTTCTCAACGAGGTGGGTCAGTCTCCATGACAATCTCCGAATCTTCATCGGCAGCGATCGTGACCTGCGTGTTCACCAGCTCTTTCTAGTAAGAGCTCTTTTGGCTTGGCTGGGCGTTAATTTATCCTCAGCTTCGTGACAAGTGTTATACATACTAAAAAATTTCTTACATGGTTTTCTAAAAAAATCTCAAATTAATATTTAATTAGTGGTGGAAATCAAGATTAATTCAACTCACAATGTGCACATCAACATTTTCTGGTTTTTATGTACGTCTACCTTTTCACGGATGAATTAAGTCAATCAAACGCTGTTTAAAAAGGAGATTATGTGGCCCTAGTATCACACAATAAGTCTGGTAAAAGTAAGAATGTTATTTAGTAAGTGTTGTTACTTTCCTCATGTGTCCAATTCATCTTTAAAATTAGACTTTTTTTTTATCGAGAGAGTTTGTACACAATAAACACGTATGCTTTTGGATATCATTAGAACCCACGTCGAGACAACTGCAATCTTTGAAACGCCAGTTAATTGACTATGAAAAGTAATTCAACCTAAACACACTAATACTGTTAGATAAATTTACTTCTCTCTGAAAGGTACTGCTATTAACATACAGAAATGGTACCTGACGTTTCATGTGTATACTTTCAGAATAAGACGCAGAGCCAGGGACGATTCATTGAAGGTCTAACCCATGATATATAGTAAGCCGGAAAGATGTCCTTCCAGTCCCTAGACAGCATGAGATAAAATGTTAGTAGTCCAACCGCAACGACAACATTATATGAAAGAAATTAATATTTCAAAAGATGGCTAGCATTCTAAACATGGACTAAATAAACTTGACTATTAATTCCTTCTTGCTGACTGGAAAGATATACAAGGCACCTTTAGCGCGGAACACATGCATGGTACCTATGTCTTATACAAAAACTCAGATAACAGCAGAACACACCAAGATTAACCCCGAACAAGAGTTCAGTTCAACTCCTGGCCACCATATATAACATGATGTTAGTTCCTCCAATAATCGTGGATCAAAGAAATATCAAATTAATGATTTGTCATACCTTCGTATTAGCAGCACAGATGAAGGGATAATTTTGAGATGACAGTCGATGCAGAACGCTGGCTAACAATATGATGCGCCTCCAAATGAACTTGATCCCTTAGGCATTTGCATTGGTTATGTTACTTCCTTTTTCTTAAAGGCTAAGAATGTCAGATCCTTTCTTATCCCTGGGGGTTTAGGCACGTAGTAGGTACACATAACTCCCTCCGTCCCAAAATTAAGCATTTTTTTAAAATAGTGACCAAGTCAAACGTTTAAAATTTTAACTATTAATAGCCAAAAACTTAAAAAAAGATTAATCATGTAAATTATGTTACATCTGATGTTACTTATTTATTATTAATTAACGGAACTATTATCATAATATGCGACTCGTTTTTATTTAAGACATCTTTATTTTTATAATATTGTTGGTTTTTTAAAAGGGCATTTAAGAAAGGGAAAACCAGTCCAATTTTTAAAATATAGAGGAAGTATAAGAAAGTAAGTAGCAGTTGTTGCAGTGGACTATCTTTACCGATTTCCGAGATAAAGAGATATGCTGGTTAATCATAATGAAGGGCAATTGCAGAAAGACAGGATGATGGTATCTACGCTTTCGGCTTTTGGTGTGTGGAAAAAAATTAGTTAGAGTAGCCTTGTTTAGCAACAGCTTTATATGGTCTATACATGTAAACAATTTCCAGCCAAAGCAATGAACTTTAATTTGGTTAAAGCAGACCTTCACAGCATTCCAATACCAGATAGTTAGAATTAATTGACATTATGATGGTAATAATATGTTGCCGCACACAGAATAATCAATTCCGTACTTCTTTTACGAAGATATTATCATAGCTCATGGCCATCTGCCCACCTATTTTCTACTACTTCAAATCCGTTCATAATGTAAGTTATTCCTAACATTACCCAATTTATATAGGTGCAATGAATCTAAGACACATGTCTGACACATATAAACTGTGGGCAATACTAAACTGCATTTCTGACAATTGTAATCTCCATTACCATGCATAAAAACCTACCACCTCATTTCTGAAAATAAGAAATTTTATTTATAAGGGATTTTGCCTAAACTGGATGGGAAAAATCCATGTTGTATTTTTAGGAACGGATGTGGTAATTAGTTAATTTGATAATGTAATGAAAAGAGAAATGGAAATGGAATAGATATTAATAATTTGATGTCCCATAAAGAATGAATAGAAAGATCAACAAGAGAACATAAAATGCTCACCGCGCGCAGTTGACACACTATCATCATCTGTAGGCTATACGTAGCACAATAAATTTAAAGGTATCTATTCGTGTAACTTCAATAAGCATAAGACGTTATGCAAATAATCAGACAATTTGAACTGTTTAGAATACTGAATATCAGTTTTATTATCTACTCAAAGCATTTTTTTGAGAGCATGCACGTGGGTTATGAACATATGACATGATACACCTATGCCAGGTTCCCCAGCTACTCACCTCGCTTCACAAAATGTAAGTCATTCTAGCATTTTCCACATATCATATTGGTATTAATGAATCTAGACATATGTATCTAGCTAAGATTCATTAACATAATATAAATGTGGAAATGCTAGAATGACTTTACATTGTGAACAGAGGAAGTAGCATCTATCCGGAGTTTTCTGTAGTAAGTGTCTCCAGAAAATGTAATGGATTATTCTTAAAGATTCTTATTGTAATCTTTATCAACACAAAAACACTGAGCCTACCACTTTCATAACAAAGGCCGCATCCAACAATTGCGATTTCCTTCATCTCTACCGTCAGCAAATAGGACCACGAGAGTATAGTAGGTGAGTAATAATCTATCCGTAATTCAACATTTTCATCAAGCATCACTTTTAGGATATATACATTCTCAAAAAAAAAATATATATATTGGATATACGGCACCAGGAGAAAGTAAGAATGCCAAACATGGTATTATTATCTAAAAACTATACAAGAGCGCGACCTAAGTCTGTGACCAACTAAACTCACATGTCGCATAATTTTCAAGAACTTCATAAAAAAACAGACGCTGAAATAAAACCTTGAAACTTCTCAGTCCGGTTTCCAGTAGTGAGATAAATCATGAAATCTTTGTTCGGATATATTACCATCATCAAGATAGGGCCAACTTCTGTATCACAACTATCTCAGCT
>CM020186.1:9234469-9247351 GCA_009805545.1 Oryza longistaminata | reverse complement strand
AAAAAAAAAAAAAAATCAATGAAACATGAAGAATATAAATCTACTTGGATAAGATTGACTCGGGTAGCTTAGCCTGTGGTAGCTCCATACGAACGATAATAGGCTGATTCGATTAAGCATGTGTGCCATTGACATGGTTTTTGCAACAAAATTTAGTAGGGATGGGTATTTGCAACAAAATAACTTTTGGGGTGGAATATCAAACTATGAAGTGACTTATGGGATGGTTATTTCTAATTATATTCGGTAAACAACTCTTATCTTTGTTCTTATACGAATATATTTCATACAAATATATGAAACAGCATGTCCACTTAATTAGTTGGACACACATAATCTCAAAAGGCGATATATATTTTTAATATTGATTAACGCATGTTGTAATTTCCAGGAGCGGAGCTAGAACAAAATGGAGGAGAGGGTGCCATTTGCTTAATTTACTCTACTTTATATCAAGTTTAAGCTGATGCTGGTCCCTAAGTTTGTATTGAGAGAGAGGTGTATAGATGGTGAACATAGGTGAGGTATAGCTAAAAGAATTTCTTAATCGGGTTCGTGGGCATTGTAACTTTATTTTTGGTCTTATGGACATTGAACCAAATAGAGTTTTTTTAGAACAGTTTGTTTTTTATGACATCATACGAACTGCGTCACATACACTCCATATATTGGGCGGCTTCCTTTTACCATGTCAAGTGACAGAAAAGGACAAATCAAGATGAGGTCATTTTTGGAGTTGGGAGATTACAAGACCCTGTCACATCGGATGTTTGACACTAATTTGGAGTATTAAACATACACTTAATTACAAAACCCATTCCATAAGCTTGGACTAATTCGCGAGACGAATCTTTTAAGTCTAATTACACCATGATTTTGACAATGTGATGCTACAGTAAACTTTTGATAATTATGGATTAATTAGACTTAAAAAAATCGTCTCGCGGATTAGCTCTCATTTATGAAATTAGTTTTTTTATTAGTCTATGTTTAATACTCTAAATTAGCGTCAAACATCCGATGTGATATGAGCTAAAAAGTTTTAGCCCCATCTAAACACCCCCTGACATCGTGTTGCGCCAAGTGGAGACACATCCTTTTGTTTTTCCTTGTAAGACTTCATTTGCCGGTTGACGGAGCTATCTTCGTGGACTGGTCTTGGCCGTCTCTTCCACAAGCTAAGAGCATCACCATCATCCTAGTTGTCTCTTTCTGAAAAACATACCTACTAGCTAGGCGCTAGGCTACATAAAACCATATTGGAGACATCCTTTTTTCTTGCAACTTTTGTGCACATGCAAGAGTAATTAAATTCCTCCTCACAATTTCCTTTGGAAAATAGGGTGTACTCATAGCTAGCTAAGTTATGACCATATGATACTTGGAAATTTTGACTGCTAATGGATTGTGAAATAAAAAAAAACTAAAAATGTTCCATTCTATTGCTTATTACTCAGCATTTTCTCTTCGGCTTTGCTATACTTTTAGCGACACATTTCTCCCCAAAATCAGTCAAATTTCTATCCATCCATTGTGTCATGTGCTTTAAATTGTTTTAGTTTCTCCCTAATGCTTGTGCTTGATTCGTCAAAGTATCGGCTAGACCAACAAAACCAAAGTACTATACATTTAGTTCTTTTAGATAATTGAAAATCTGGCATTTACTTCACCAAAAGCTATAACTACTTATTACAATGTTATTAGCTAAAAAACACCTAGATGGTGAGATAATAATTTAAAATTTCAAACCATCCATATTGTGTCATGTTCTTTAATTTGTTTTAGTTTCTCCCTAATGCTTGTGCGTGATTCGTCAGTGTCGGCAAGACCAACAAAACCAACTACACATGTTTTTTTAAGATAATGAAAAATCTAGCATTTACTTCATCATAATCTACAACCATTTATTACAATGTTATTAGCTGAAAAAACACCTAGATGGTGAGAATAATTTAAAGCACACTAAATTAAAAGAGGTACTTTTAGTTCAATTCTATTTATTTAGTCATTCGTTGATTACTCATATTACTGAAAAAGGGAAGATATGCACTACTTGAACTTCGATTTTTTTTTATTGTGTACAATTACAGTGAAAATTTGATAATTACAATATGTAAGATTTAAAAATTACAGTGTAAATATATAGAATTTACAATGTAAGATATGGGAATTACAATTTAATATACGTAGTGAAAATCCTGATTGTTTTTTATTAAAAAGTATGGTGCCACAAAAGGCCTGTGAATTTTACTTTTTTTATTAATTGGCGATCTGTCATGAGTGATGAAACCGTTAAAAAAATATACTACCTCTACACATTGACCTTGACTAATCTTATTCGCATGGCTGCGGAAGGGTGACGACGTCATTCATAAATAATTGTGATACGTACGTCATATTAATATGGTAGAGTTCCTCTCCTTAAGCTAATTGAATAATAAGGAACTTGCTACGAAGCTTATAAATGGTTAAATTACTCAGCGACTTTGTGACATTATGAGAGAGTGGTAGTGAGTCTTCGTAGAATCAGCTTTGAAGTCTTCACATTATTAATTCCCTATATATCCATATCCTAATCCAACCATCTGGGAGACTGGAAGGGAAAACTAAACTAGCTACAACCATTTCCATTTATAATTATCATCTATCGCGCGCATCAGAGGTGGAATCAACGTGAGGCAAACGAGAAGACCAAACTATATAAATATAGTTAAAATTGAGTGCTTATTTTATAAGTCAAAACATGCGGCGGTACGCTCAGATGGCGACATCTTCATCAATCAATTATTGTACTCCCTTCCTTTCATATGACAAGTCGTTTAACAAGTTTATAGAAAAATATAATACTCCCTTCGTCCCATTTTAAATACAATCATGAGTTTCCGTGTCCAACTTTAGTCCGTCTTATTTAAAACTTTTTTATATGATTGATATTTTTATTGATACTAGATGATAAAACATGAATATTACTTTGTGTGACTTATGTTTTTTATTTTTTTAAAAAAAATAAATAAGATAAACTATTAAAGTTGAACATGAAAATTCATGGTTACGCTTAAAATGGGACGAAGAGAGTACTTTGCTAGTTAGTTGTGGTCTACTGATTTGAGCTCTAGCCATCATACGTTCATGCTTATCTTCTTCTTTGAGAACCGAAAAGTGTGACTTGTTCAAGAATCGTTTTCAGCTGAGGGTGACCAGCTCATGTACCGCAGAATGAAGTAGACCCACTTATCAAGGCATTTAAATATACTCTAATTGTCGTTCTAATAAGTGGTGTTCCTTTTCGCAATCCATACTTGTCGCAATGCAAACTCGTGTATTCCTTTGCTTGAAAACGAAAATATTAATCTTTGGTTAACCGGTCACCGGTGTGCTCCGCTGGGTGCTTTTGTTTACGATATATCGCAATTTGCAGGCGATCCCATAAACTTTTATATAGTACACCTGCTTTTCCTTACTGTTTGCAGAAAGCAATGGCAATGGCTTGAGCTTAGGCCTGTTTAGTTCATAACTTTTTTTCTTCAAATTTTTAACCTTTCTGTCACATCAAACTTTTCTATACAGCTTTTCCGTCAAATCGTTTCAATTTCTTTAAACTTTTAATTTTAGCGTGAAACTAAACACAGCCTTAGCTAGTTTCAGCTTTAGCAAATTGCGAATCATGAATTGCTCCATTTGGTTCGTGGCCTTCTGCTATTCTGAGTGCCGCCGTATATTACTATTTCTCGGCAAGCGGCCGACAGGGCCGCGCCCGGTGCGAGTGGCGAGCGGCGGCAGCCGCTGCCGACATCCTTTCTCTCTCTTTATTTTTTTACAATTTGTGATTCACTGAGATGTATAATTTTGTGATTCGTTGCATGGATCTGAGATGTATAATCTGTGATATATTTGATTTGTGTGTAATTTTTTAAGATTTGTGTTGTATTTGATTTGTGTGTATAAGTAACTTAAGATTTGTGATGTGAATGTTTTGGGATATTACTTTGATTTGGGATATGCATCCCACTCGATTTGGGAGAAAATACAGGAATTAAACTCTAGCTAAAGAAACAATGAAAAAAAAGGAGACCTACTAGGACTGCCACTACCTTTCTTTAGTCCCGGTTGGTAATACCTTCTCTCTAGTCCCGTTGGTAACACTAGGACAGCCGCTACCTCAGTTTAGTTTCGGTAAAGGGGATTACCAACCGGGAGTATAAACGGTTTCTCCACCAGTGTCAGGTGATTTGGTACTCCTATATATGTCACTGGAAGAGGGAGAATTTGCACCATCCAATATAATAACAAATTATCAAATATACCCATTTTTTGGATAATTGAAAACAATATAGGCCTCTACATCCTGGCTGTATCCGGCCAATCGAGACTCTGGTGATATTGAACTAATTAAGTTGGAAATCTCATAATAATAAATAATAGTCATACTTCTATCTATTTTCTTATTCTCGAGGTTCTTTGCGTGTGCTAGACATCCGTGCATAGTTATTTATTAATATCTCTGTTATAAAATATAACAATTTTTCGTTATTAGTCTGAAAAATACTTAAATTAATTTTGGGACGAAGGGAGTATTATATTAATTATTTTGTGCACAACTAATCTGCATGTCTTTCTTTCTGCGGTTTTTCTTCTAGTTCTGTACACCTCTATGAGTTTGCAACGGATATCTGGTTTGTCTAGATCTTTGGTTTTACTAAAACTATTTTCTTAAATATTATGTAGCCTTGCAACCCCATTTTATTCGGATCACATAAAAAAATATCAATATATATGACCCGCTTTCAATGAGGGCCTGATACTAATTTCCCATAATGCTGCATATTAAATTGAATTCAAGTTCTCATTTTCCCCCTTATAATTAGGTACTACAAATATTAACTTTTACATAGCGAGCCCACAATTTAGGTAAATAATTCATTCGTGAATGGGAGTTGTGCTATATAACTTCACTTACCCAATTTAAAGGTTCAAATGCTAGTGCCCATAATTAAAATGGTTTATTATGTGTATCCATACCATGTAGGTAGAGATACTAATTTTTTTATGAAAATGGTACTAATTCTTAAGTAGACTAGTTAAACATATTAATTTACAATTACCTTAGTCCTAAAATGTAACAACTTTTCATTATGTATCTAGATGTCCTTGTTGGTTTAAATTAGTTGGTGCATAGAGCAAGTTTAATAGTATAGCCAACTACTAGCTCCAAATTATTTATAGCTAATCTAATAGTTTATTCATACAATAGTTATCTATAAACATATACTAAACCATTAATATATGATCTCATCTCTCATACACACATAACGTATTGGAGTCCGTACTATAGCTGGCTACAAATCTGTAGCTCGCTTTTCTTCTCTCTTCTCTTCTCTTCTCTTCTCTTCTTCACGTGTGCTTACAGCTGACTTATAGTATGCTATTGTACTCACTTTCAATGATTCTTAATTGTTGCATATGTATCCTTGCACAGAGGTGATGACATTAACGTTTATTGGGTAAGGTAATCAAGCCCTGTCATTATTGACCTTTCTATCAGTTGGTTGGTGATAATGTTATTGACTTGACCGCGCATATGTGATCAAGTAGCCATTAATTATCCAGTTTGATCAATTAGCCGGTTTTCATCTCGGTGGTTTCAATTCTTCCTCACTAGAAAACGTAACTATGTTACGAATGCTTCAATGACGATTTTTTTTTTCTAATTTTACGTTACAACTACATGCACGCGGATGGGCACAAAACCCATGTTTTTTTTTAGCTACATGAGAACTATTTAATATATAATTTCTTGTATACTGCGATATTTGTAGCAACAAAATTATACTAACTTAATATCACTTAATGATATTATTTCCATCAAATAAAATTTAATTTATATTAGACTAACTGTTGGTCAAATATTCCAATAGCTTAACTTTATAATGTGTGTGTGTGTGTACGCCTTGTTCAATGGGACAGACGGAGTATACATGTACTTAGGCAGCTTTAACCTTTGGATTAGCCGCTTTAACTTTTTTTTCCCGTAACTGTTACTCTGTTACTTTTTTCTGCTTTATTAGTATATAAACCTAGATTGCTGTTTTTTAAATAAAAGGCAAAGGAGTATGAGCTAAGCCGTGATACATGTACTTGAAAATCAATTTTATTAACAGAGATCTAAAAATGTTTGATTTAATTAGTTGGAAGTTATAGAAAATCAAAATTCAGTTACAATTTGACGCATCAGCGTTCGTAAAAATTCTGTACAAAATAGTTCTGTACATATATAAATATTTTCCTATGATTTTTGAAGTTTAAAATTTCTAAATCAGACAACTAAATCCAGCCGACCCATGGAGATAACATGTGAGTTGCGAGCCATGATCAGCTCTTAAGTCATAATGATAGAGGTGGAGCAATAACAGAATGAAGGGTACCACTCGTTTATTTTCATCATACATCATATATGTCAGACATATATGTATGATGAAAATAGATAAATTATACTTCATCCATTTCACAATGTAAGACTTTCTAGCATTGCCCACATTCATTTAGGTGTTAATGAATCCGTTTAGATTCATTAACATCTATATGTATATGGGTAATGCTAGAAAGTCTAACATTGTGAAACGGAGGAAGTAATTAATATAATTATTAGTTAAAATCTACCAAGTTTGATTTTCCTTAAAAAGGGTGTCCTATAATTTGTGACGGAGGGAGTAATACCTAGGGTTAGGTTAAATTTGCTCTCTTTTTATGAAAAAAAAAATCAGTTATAGCGCCAGCCGGCAATTCCTCTCCGGATCGGAGAACTAACCGAAAAATCCCAAGAAAATAAAAATCCGCAAAAAACTCCGTTCCGTTTCGTCTAAAATTCACCCAGGATATTACCACCTTCCATTGGGCTCGGCCCAATCTGCTCTTGGGCTCCCTCGTCCTCGTCTTCCCCTCCATCTTCGCCGCCGCCGCCGCCGGCGGCGGCGATCTGCTCAAGGTTCGATCCCCTCCACCCTCTCCCCTCCCCTCCGCCGCTCCGGCTTGCCGTACTAACCCGCCCTTCCTTCCTTCGCAGCGCCGCCGCCCCCGCCGCCGCGGCCGGTTCGATTCTTTCTTTCTCTTTTTTTCCCCAATCCGTTCGTCCGCCCTCCACCTCCGACGCGGCGGCGGCGGCATGAAGCGGCACCAGATGGAGTCGGTGCCGAGGACGGTGTCGACGGTGGTGCCCAACACGGCGGAGGCCACCCACGTGTTCGACATCGTGGGGTACAGCCAGATGAAGGGGAGGGGCCGCGAGGAGCACGTCACGTCGGGGACCTTCGTCGTCGGCGGCCTCCACTGGGCCATCCTCCTCTTCCCGGACACCCACATCATCCTCCTCGACGACGAGGAAGACAACGTCACCGCCTTCCTCGAGCTCCAGAGCCAGGGGGGAGGCAAGGTGCGGGCGTGCTGCGACGTCAGGCTGGTCGACCAGACCACCGGCCTCGCCTCCTCCGCTGCGCCGGCGCAGCCGGATGCCAAGACATTCAAGGTGTTCAATGCCGATGAATCCAACAGGGTCAGCTGTCTCAAGATGAAGAGGACCGAATTCGAGGCGCCGCCGTATCTCGTCGACGATCGGATTACCCTGGAGTGTGTGGTCACTGTCAAGAAGGAGCCAAGGGTGTCGAGAGCTAGACCGGTCCCGAGAATCAAGGTGCCACCGAGCAACATGATGCAGCAACTCGGCGATCTGCTGGAGTCCAAGGAGGGGGCAGATGTGGTGTTCGATGTCGCGGGGGAGACCTTCCCGGCGCACAAGCTTGTGCTGGCGATGCGGTCTCCTGTCTTCAAAGCGGAGCTATGCGGGCCGATGAGGGAGAGCGGGACGGAGCCTATCAGCATTGTGGATATGCAACCTGTTGTGTTCAAGGCCCTGCTCCAGTTCATCTATACCGATTGGTTGCCGTCAATTCGTGATCTTGAGGGAGACGATAACAGCGAGATGATCCGGCACTTGCTTGTCGCCGCGGACAGATATGCTGTGGACAGGCTGAAGCTGTTGTGTCAAAGCATCCTTTGCAAGAATCTTCGTGTTGGTAACGTTGCAACTACACTGGCTCTGGCTGATCAACATCATTGTGGCATGCTTAAGGATGCTTGCATTGAATTTATGTCATGTCCAAACATGTTGGATGATGTAGTGGCATCCCAAGGGTTTGTGGATCTTGAAAACACAGCTCCTTCTCTCGTCGCTGAGGCAAAGGAAAAAATGGGCAGGTTCAAGAAAATGTCGAGGATGACAAAGAGCAATGCACCGGAAGATGAACCTAACAGTAATTAGTTTAGTTTATAAGTAATATGGATATCTGTCTACTTTTACTGGATCAGGTCCTTGTGGTTACTTTACTCTTTATATAAATAGAAATAACTTAAACACTGGTATTGCTTGCACCTATTGTGTTTAGAATTAACTTTTGGGTAAATTCACATACCTAACTTGCACATTAGACTAGGTTTTGCAAATATCAGTACCGAGCTTGTTTTCCAGTTGCAAAATTTGTAACAAAACTTGCTCCAAGTGATAAACTTTTTTCAAGATCCAAACCAAAGTGGAACAAAGGTAGAAAAAATAAATTCATTGTGGAATTTGCTATTATTTTTCCAGGAATACTATTTGACTGGAGTAAATTTTCTAGGATGTCTGTATGTTATGCCTAAGACCACCTTTGCAGTAGGATACCGTCTGCTTTGGGTTCTTTATTATATTATCTCCTTCGAGGGATTTTTAGGATCATTCAGGCTATATTTAGTCTATTTTGGCTTTTACTTCCTTTTCTCAGGGAAGTGGTTAAGGACCTATAGAGGAGAGCGCCAGACGCAGATTTCTGCTCCTCATTATATCTTCTTTTCTAAGAGCCATGCATATTGAGAATCCTAAACTGACTTCCAATAGAAATGAAGGTGAAAATTGGAGGACTGAGTAAGTGAGTATTTCTATTTGATCAGCTAGTGCAGCCCCAACGGTAGATTTGCCTTTTATATATATGCCAATTTTATTATTCCAGCCTAAGAAGCTATTGTGAAACATTGAATGTGCTGTGTTTGTGGCAACTTTTTTCTTCTCCAAATTTTGTTTTATTAATCTGAGTATTCTACTACTGTATTTGAGTTAATCTATTAAATGCACCAAAGTGAAACGGGGGCAAGTTGATGCTGCCTTTATTCATTCAGCACAAATCAGCTATTATCACCTTTGGTACTTTGGTAAGAATTCTTTCAATGTCTCTCCTGGAACTGTGCTTAATTTTGGGGTGATGCAAGTCTGTAACACCATTGTCCTTGGCAAGGATGAAGATACCAACATGTCTGAGCATATCGCTCCGTGCTGCCGAGTGACGAGGGGAGCTGCCTCCGCGCCGTCGCCGCGTCTGAGCCGCCGCTGTATTTGTGATAATCATGGCCACCTCAAATACCCGTAACTCATGACGGTGATATGAACATGCGTGCCGAATGTAAAACTATCATTTTTTACTTAGTAAAGACAACAAAACCATCCAAGTGCATTAAGAGCAAGGTCAATATATAATGCAGCTAGCAGTTAGCTCCAAAATTTTGTCATGTCGGTAGAGCCAACTCATACAACAAGCTAACTACGAGTTGGCTATAGGTTGTCTTGGTTAAAGCATACAAACATTAAATATTTGTATGGATATATCAGCTGTTATGATCGGTACTAACCTCTATCTTTCTAGCTATTTTGGTGCACCAACGAATGCACATAACATGGCACATTTTTTATCGGTGTGTGGTGAGGTGGGAAGAGGGGATCGGAGTATTCTATGTGGGACCCACATAACGCATTTTTTATCGCCTCTCCTAGCTACACACGAGTGATACGACGTGGGGCACTGTGCAAGCGCCCAGCACTAAAACAATCGCCCGCTTGTTTCTGTCAATGCGATTTTCTTCCATTAATCTCAGATTAGGATGATTGATAAGTTTTGGAGCCGGTTTAATAGCGCTGTTGTACCTGCTATAAGAGCAAGTACAATAGCAAAGATATAGCTTTGCTACAAGCACATATGAAAAAGAGAGCAAAAAACATACGGTAAATTTGTAACCAGTTACAGCACGAGTTACAAAATATTATGGAGTATGTATGAGAGATGAGCCAAGTATTAATGATTTAATGTATGTTTATATAAAACTATTGTATAGTAGACTATTAAATTTAAAGTGATGGTAGATGACGTGTTAATTTTGAAAGGTTCAATTTATAAGTACGGCCCTGGTATTCTCACCTAGCCAATCTCTCCTCCACACACCCTTGAGGCCTTGACGTAGACCCCTGAATCAACCCAAGTGGAAAAACTAATAACAATCAATTAGCTGAACTGAACTGAAACTGTTAACCAGTAACTAACCTCGTCACACCTCCCAATCTCGTCCACAGCATACACACGTCTACGATGCGTGACGTGTGCCGTATGGCGATTCGTGACGTGCGCTCCGTGACGTCGTCTTGACCGGGGCGGGACGACGCCACGCGTCAATGAGTTTGTCTTTGGATTGTAGCAATTGCAGCTCAAATGTACAATATAATTATCATATTCTATTTTCCATTTGCGTGCCTGATAATGTAGGTGCTGTTGCCGATAATGCGATGGGAGGCAAGATCTTTTGGGCGCCATCTGTTGGCTATTGTGCTCATTGCTTCTCTGGCCATCTTCCCGGTTGTCCTCCTGCCTTCTAGCCCCTCTATGTGGTTGACTGGAATAATATTCGGCTATGGCTTCGGTTTCTTGATCATCATGGTTGGGACAGCCATTGGAATGTCGATACCGTATTTCATCGGTTCATTGTTCCGTGAACGGTTACATGTAAGTTAAGTTTCTTGGTTCCATTAATAAATCTACTCAAGAGTTATACATTTGATGCAGTTCATCTTGTATGTAGGCACAATCTTGAATCTTAATTTGCTTCTCTCCTTCTACTAAATGTTTGTGAATATACAGGAATGGTTAGAGAGGAAATGGCCTAGGGAGATAGCTCTGGTTAAGCTGGCAAGCAAAGGGAGTTGGTTCAAGCAATTCCGGGTGATTGTGTTGTTAAGAATCTCACCCTTCCCATATTCAATGCTTAACTACACTGTGACTGTCACCCAGATAAAGTACGGCCCTTACATATGCGGCTCAGTTGTTGGAATGGTACCTGACGCCTTAGTCAACATCTACAGGTAAGGATTAAGATATCCTAATTTGTCTTATAAATTGGAAGACATGTACTATGAACAGATACAGTTCAACACTGAGCAAGTTGCTGCTCCTAAGTCTTACCGTTGACAATTACCTTCTTATCTTGAATTTTTTATCCCTTTTTGTTGCAGTGGTCGGCTGATACTCACACTTGCAGGCCTGAAATACCACAACCATAGATTGACAACTGTGGAGATTGTGTACAATGTTATCTCTATTACTGTCGCCTTTCTTGTAGCGATTGGATTTACAGTCTACGCAAAAAGAGCATTGGATGAAATGGAAAGATCAGAGGGCACATGCCCTGAACCTGCCGGTATTGCTCATGGCTCAACTGAACTCAGAGCTCACCATCAAGAATGTTCAAATTCCAGCTCTGTACCAATAGATGTTGTATAGTAATTTCTTTTACCGTAAGAACACACGCAATCGCTTCAGATGTCCAGATTTACAAAGGGGTCATCAGAGAACAAAATAGAAGGCAAGGCTTCTAATAAGGTGCAAATCTACTTCAACAATGTGGATTTGTTCGATTGATAGTGTGAGTCAATGTAAATACAAAGATAGTACAAGAACAGAAAATAAAAGGGAGTAGAGTGTTAAAATGGATTCTATCTAAATTAAAAGGCATTTCCACTGGTTTCAGCAATTTGTGTGTGCCTGCTGTTTCTCAAATATTGTCATGGTGTTAACTGCTAAGCATTGGATTTTCAATCATTCATTTTGTGGGTGGATTTTTAGCTGCTTTGCATATTATACTTGTGCCCTTAACCAAACATGTGATCTAATTATTGTGTATGCTTACTAGTTACTATGCCATGTTCCTTCATATCTGCAGTGTTGGTTGAAATGGAATTTAATTTATAACAATTTCAACCCATATATTTTTCAGATTTTGCTGACCATTATTAACGTT
This sequence comes from Oryza longistaminata, assembly GCA_009805545.1. Lineage (NCBI taxonomy): Eukaryota > Viridiplantae > Streptophyta > Magnoliopsida > Poales > Poaceae > Oryza > Oryza longistaminata. Next base: position 9,235,210 of record CM020186.1, on the reverse strand, counting down.
GGTACCAGTATATAACGGCAAGAAAAATTAAGTGCGGAGACATACATCCAGCACGGCCGATCTCCATGGATCTTCCTGTTTCCAAGACTGAAATCTCTTTCAAGTTGCCTCAATTTAAGTCATATTCAGGTACTTTTTGCAGTACGGTATACAGCGACGACAGTCTTGCACGCCATGTGCTCGACTTATTGCCAGAATCCTTACATGGTTTTGGTTACAATGGCGAAAAATGATTGGCATACGAGGCTTGTCACTGTAGCTCGCCATCGCCATCGCCATGGATGCCGGAGCCTCTTGGATCAGCATGGCGAGCGGCGCGCTGGCGCTGGCGGGAGAGGCTCCTCTCGAGTAGATAAGGCCGCAGACCTGGCTTTCGGCGCGAGCGGCGCCGCGCCCCGCCTGGCCGAGTGGGAGAGGACGGGAGCCCACTGGAGAGAAGCGATGGGAATCGCCGCCGCCGTCGAGGACGCTCGCCGCCCGCCCCCGCCGCGCCAGCCGCCTCACGAGCTCGGCCGAACAGCCGCCACCCGCCCGCCGAGCAGAGCACCGCACGCATCAGCCTCACCTTCTTCCTCCCGCCGCCGCCGCGCGCATTCTCCCGCGGCGCCGGCGGCCACCACCCTCCTCCTCAGCGCAGCTGCCGCCTCCACCCTGCACACCCCGAACCGCCGCCGCGACCTCCTCGCCGTCGCCGTCCCCGCCGCCGCGCACGCCTCTCGTACCACCTCGGGCGCTGAATCT
>CM020186.1:9140645-9208873 GCA_009805545.1 Oryza longistaminata | reverse complement strand
CGACCGAAGGACGAACGCGGCGACCAGAAGCAGCCGTTCAGCGCGCGAGCGCCACCGATCCGCGGCGACGAGCGCCGCCGCCGTCGCGGCCGTCGTCTCCCTGGCGGCGCTGTCCGCTCTCCTCGCCGTGGCGTACGTCGGCGCGTTGTCGGTCGCCGTCTTCGTCGTGGCGGCCACGACGGCGGCGACTGTCGTCGCCATCACGATCGCCACTGGTACGTATACATTTACATCTCGTTCGTCGACCTTGCCGGCCGGCTACTACTCCTCTCCTCCTCATGCAATTTTCCTCGTATTTTCAGTACATTTTCCAGTGATATTTCTTTTGAAATTGCAAATGGTGAGCCAAGCAGGAACAGCAGCTAGAGAATTCTTGTCTCAAGATTTCGTCAACTTTGATAGGAAATAATGTTATAGATCATTAGATATTAGTATATTACTCTCTATGTTTTTTTAATGTACTACATTATTGACTTTTAACACAACTTTTAACCATTTATCTTATTAAAAATATATATTTTTTATTTTGACTTGTTTTATCACCAGAGAGACTTTAACTTATACGTTTACATATTTATACTAAATTTTTAATTAAAATAAATGGTCATGAAAAATTAACGGTATTACGTATAAAAAAACAAAAAACAAAGGCAGTATTTAGGGCGGGGAGGGTTAGCATTTGCACTAACTTATCACATAAGTGCAATTACACTCCTGGATTTGTTCCCTGAAAATGCTGCTTTTATCTTATGTTCTAAACTTAAGCACTGTGATATTCAATCGTGCTCAACTAATGCATATTTGACCGTGCTGTTTAACTGCAGGTTGGGCTGCATTATTTTGGATTATTTGGTTTGCTGCAAGGAAATGTCTGGATTTTGCTACTAACTGATCAATCGGCACAAGTTCAGGATGAGAAATTGAGAACATCTTGTTAGAAAATCTCGCTTCATTTTCTGTTTGTAGTGATGTGTCCTGTGAATGAACCAGATTTAGGCGCAGGACAGTGTCATCATGTTGTTTATGATGATAGCTAGCTTACCTAGTTTTTGTCTGTAGATCTGTACATGTAAATATTCAGTTCGCTGTTCTTTCTTCATATTAACCATAACCTGCTGGCATTGATGCTCACCATTCTGGTAAGAAACACCCAGGGGTCTTTCGACTAGCTCCACAAGTTAGTGGGCTAGATGACCTGGGTTCGAAACCTTACCCCTTCTAATTATTTGATATTATGTCCTTTCCTAATATTTGTGTCTTTTTATTCTCTAAGTTGTTTGAATGAATGGTGCATCATGCGAATCAATTCACCATTATACACGCTCAGTAAATTATCTCTGAATTCCTGGGGAGTAGTTGGGTAGCTGAAACTTTCCATTGGTTCGTTCATATCACTCCAGGCAGTGCATCAGAAATATCTACGGACGGACAGACATGAGTACATGACACGATATCAGAAAAGCCCTTTAGTAAAAGGGCATAGGAGACCACCTGCATTTTTTTTTCCTCCTGAACTTCAACTAAGGGTGCAAGTGAGTCGATCTGTGAACCCACTTCTAGACCAGATCAGTGGGTTACCATTGTGGGTTCATGGTTGACCCATTTGCAGCCCTTAGGCTTAGACCGACAAAATTTGAAAATTTGAACTTCGGTTACGGTACTAGAGGCAACAACACAAGCAGTATGACCAAATACCATCACTTATTCGAATAAATGCACCGAGTAACGAGTGACTTGTCAGATGGAACCACCAAACCATATTAAGCACCAACTATTTAATGCCCAGGTTATATATACACACACATTTTTAAGCAAGCGCACACACACACGAATAGAGAGCACAATGATGGCGACATTTTACAGTTTCCAGGTAGAACCACTGCATTTAGGATAGTCATGGAACGTCAAGTGCCACAGGGTCGACGAAATGTAGCCTAAGAAAAGCAGAGGGAAAACACAAGAGTTAATATGAGCACTTCCAATTTTTTAACTTAAACTAATATATTGTGGCATAGTAAGGCATCAGCACCAGAGGACGTACCTAATGGCTACCAACAAGAGAAAGGAGGAATGTTCGATAACTTCCTGAGGTCTCGGAATGGATAGCTTCAGCTAATGATTTTTTGTATTTCTTGTAGTACTCAGCCTTGATATATTGCATGTCGATCTCAGTCCTTGTTACTACAACCCTTATAAGTGTACTATCATCAGTGCCCATACCTTTCATGGACTTCCGCAATACCTAAATTTATATGGTTCAGAGAAAAATAAGGTCATCACAACTACCAAATGAAGAAGACATCAATCTTAAGGAAGGAATGAAAAGAAGTCTTAAATGGAGAGGATAACACATTTCATGAAGTTCTTTATATATAGGTAGGTTTGAGGATGCTAAGCACCTCTGCATAAACAGATAACCACATTAATGGCCATGGAAAAAAATTTCATATGCATTAGACATCTAGAATTAGCAGCATGTTAAAATAGAAACATTGTAACATCAGTAATACTACTAGTTACCAGCCTAAAATGATAAGAGCACTAGTGATCAGTCCAGGAGTGATAGGGGGGATTAAATTTGAACATATACTGTTCATTCAATTTTTTTAAGGAATATTCAGGATGCATTTTTTTGGCAGAAATATACCGTCGATCTCGCACAACCGTTACGTGAAAATGGCGTGGCCGTGACGTTGTGGGCAGTATCGCGTGGCACCGGCGCGAGACCGCGTGGAATGGAATAGCGAGACCGAACGGTCTCAGGGACCAGACAGCGATACCGCCGATTCAATTAATTTGCTGAACGGTCTCGCTAATCAGGATAGTTAATCACTAATTATTGTAGTTAAAAATTAATTAGGTAATTAATCACTAATTAAAGTGGAGCCGTTGGACAGTGTCGCTGTTCACATATGCGAGACCGCACGGTCTCTCTCTTCGGTTCCGCGAGACCGCACGGTCTCGCACTTTCGCTGCGCGATACCGCTCGCGACGTCACGCCATGTCATTTTCGCACAACGGTTGTGCGAGACCGACGGTATATTTCTGCAAAAAATTTTGCATCCCGAATATTTCTGAAAATAATTGAATGAACAGTATATTTTCAAATTTATTTCTGATAAGGGGAAGGAAGGTAATAGAGGATTCAGTCGTGTGATTATGATAGGACTCCAAGGAAAAAAGACGCCCATGGATTGCAACTAGAGATGCACAGAAAATAAGATAACTACAGAGCTTAGCCAGATCTTGCAGGCTTTATGTTCAGTAATGGATGGGGCAACCACATATTTATTTCCAGATGCTATAGATAATTTGCTGCATCAAATACTGGCTACACAGTAGTCCGCCATACTTCATGTGGATAAAAAAGCAATATATGTAACAAGAAAATTCGGTGCACTATTTGGTGAATTTGCCTCTCCAATGAATCAATAGTACCATAATGCTTATAAATTTCTTTCTGAAGATTGCAGAATGAGATACCTTTGCAAAATACTTGGCTGGATTCTCAGCGCATCTGAGGATAGTTAGCAGAGCAAGTTCAAAGTTTCCAGATGTTTCGCTCTTCACGACCTACCATAAATGGAGGACACTCCGTGATCACACTGAAAAGTTCCATGAGAGTGAGAGACCAATACATGTATACAAGAGTATTATTACCTTCTGCAGTGACCGATCATACATATGATGGTAAGCAGAGGCAACAGATGCCATGTGTGCCCAGCTGCGTTCAGTGAAAATGCGGATGAAGGTCTTCTCATCAGTGCCCAGCCTTTTCTCACCAGCTTTATAGAGGTCCTTTGCATCGTGTGTCACTATAGTAGGATCAACCTCAGGACCTTCATAGCGTGGAATCCCCACATAAGCAAGCAAGAGCTGCAACATACGTTATATCATTCACTGCCTCCAGCAGAAAAATAAAAGTGAATTCGTATAGGTATATTAATATGAAAATATTGATCGGCATATTGGGTAGTAAGCAGCGGCGGAGCCAGGATTTAGGCATGGGAGGGGCCTAAGAATCTTGGATGGGGCTTAATATACTTACTTAGGTTATTCACCTAATTAATTAGATGATTATCTGTAAACACAAATATTGAAGGGGGCCAGGCCATTGGCCGTCCCCCCTATCTCCACCGCTGGCAGTAAGCCTATAGTGCAGATCCCTTTGTACATCACAGGTAAGGTGAAACAATAGATGCCAAGATAAAGAGTTTCACTGGCTATTAAGATATTTCTGAGAAAAGAAATAGCAAAATATCCGTGTTTCAGAAACAGCTTTCAAAACTACAAAAGATAAGCAATTCGAGCGCCTCATCCATGTAAGAAGTCAAACGAAAAATAGAACAGATACTCTAATAAGAATAGGACCTTCTGATGGTCGCCTGATGTGCGCTGACCAATGTCGTGCTCAAGATAAGTACCAAACTTTGCATGATAAGTCTGTTTCATTATTTGCAGCTGCGATGGTGTCCTGGAACATATTATCTCAGTGGCTGCTCTCAGGTCAATAGTATCACCACTCAGAGCTTCTCTCAAAACAGTTGCATCTCGTCCAGCAGGATCAAGAATCCATAGCAGCATTGCTTTCTGCAATCATGAACAAAGTTAATCATATATAGCACATCAATCTAGAGTAATTTAACTCTTTTCAGAAGTGAGGTAACAAATATTTGGTTAACACTTATCGAAGTAACTTATATTAATTATCACTTGGCTACTATCTGAATCTACAGCTAGATTAAGTATATCGCTACAGTTAGCTTTATAATTTGATCTATTATTCAGTAAAATGAAGAATTCTTCTAGAATTTTGCATGCCTTGTGGTGTCCACTGAGTTCAGATGATATACGGCGAGAGAGATCCTCAGAATACATAGTCCTGTATTCCTGTTGAATGAGCGCGCGTTGCATCGAGTCACGATGAGTAAGTATATTTATAACTGTTGTACTATCACAGCCAAACCCTGTAAGACCATCAGCAGGTCAAAATCAAAAAGGAAAATAAGAACATAAAGCAGGGCAGCTACTAGCTAGTAACGAAAATTTCACAATATCAAGTAAAGGTTGATTTATGCAAAATGCTCAATTGCTAAAATGGAGTTACTCCACCCTTTTTCATACAATTGTAACCTTTTGCCACAAAAACTGTTCACAATATTTGTCACAACTCGGATCCCACAACCTGGCTTCACATTTTACCCTACAATTAATAATTTCATTCCCACTCCTACTCAGTTTGGCTTCTGAGTTCCCGAGTAATTGCCTGCAGATTAGCACACCAAACAAATAACCAGGGAGAAATGGTCACATCAAATGGGTAATGCGATTGCCTAGGGCTTGGTGTACCGGGGGGGATCAGAGTCAGTAGTATACTTAATTTTGGAAGCAACCAGAGATTAGTAAATCATATGAAGCCATACCCAATCTAAAGAAAAATTTATTATAAAGAGAATGTAATAGATGATAAAATGAACCAGAAAAATCAAACATACAAGTCATTTGAGGATTTGTCTCAGTCAAACTTTTTTAGCTTTGACTATAAATAAGTAAAGAATTACACAGATTGAAACATAAGAATGATGTTATAAAATTCACAGTGACGATGTCCATAATATGTAATTCTTTTTATGTCAAAACATATTTTCTAAACGACTTGGGAATGTCCTTATGACTCATATAACTTTGTGCTTTCAACATGTAAATCACACATGGGGTTCTGTAATCGCAAACATGGTAACGAAAACAAGCTTGCCAATATTATCTAAAACGAATTCTTTTTTTTTTTACCATAGATGATATGATTACTTCCTTTTCCTTTTCAATTTAACCATGTGCTCTATACCCAATAACACCCACATCCAGCAGCTGTTAAAACTACACGGTTGTGCACTTTGACCCTGAAAATGGACCTGTTGAGATGGGGACAAGACTGTAGTTTATCTCCGTATAAATCCACTTGACTCCAAATTATGTTCTTGGCAATTTCTAAAATGAGTCAAAAAAGTCCTAGTCGATGCAATTACCACCACTAGAACCCTTGAAAGCTGCCCCATTCCCGACCTCGGCCCGTCCTGTCCAGGTTTTCAACATCTGACAGTCTTAAGACTCCAACAACAACAGTTCTACCTTCCAAAACAAAAACAAAAAAACACCTGAATTCAATACATGACAACAATCCAGCGGATACTGCAACGGCGATTCCCCCCACTTCCCCCATAAGCCTCAACACATCTGAGACCGAGACCGGCCGCGCGCTGACCACACCACACAAACACTAACAATCCATTACAAACGAAACGCTCGCCGCTGCACCCAAAGTCCAAACAGAAACCGCAAATCCCTTATAACCCTAAAAAAAAAGCATAATATCATCAAGCTCGCCAAAACAGCACACACCATCACCACCCCCCAAGGCCGCGCGAACCCTACATCCGATCGCGTCGCGACTCCCCCCCGCAAGGGGAGAGAAAGCTAGAGAAATTCGAGGGGGGACCTTTGAAGGCCTTGTGGAGGTCGATGGCGTCCTGGCGAGGGTTGGTGGGCGCCGGCGGCAGGGTGAGGCTCGCCATTACCGCTGCGCCGCTGCCGCCTCCGTCTCCGGCTCCGGCTCCGGCGGCGACTCGACTCGATTCGATTTCGATTCGATTGGGATTTTGGGGAGGTGGTGGTAGCAATCTGCAACGGACGGTGTGCTTTGCTTTGCGTGTGTTATGTGGGGGATTTTTTTTAGGTGGCCGGCCTCTTGTGGTGGTGGACCGTGTCCACGCCTTTTGCTCGTGGACCGGTTCTCCATGCGCCGCGCACGTGCCGAAATGCACCTTCGGGGGTTCCGGTTTTCGTTAGCACGTTTTTCGTAAGGACAACTACGTTTGTCCGCAAGGTACGCACATTCAACCCCTATAAATACACATACGCACACGTTGTCCTTATGAGCTAATTTGAAAGATTGGACCTGCATACTCTTCCCTACCCATATAAGTATCTCCGGAAAACTGGGCAGACATATCTTGAGATCAACGAGGTCATCACAGGTGCGTTCTCTGGAAGACTGGGTAGGTATATCTTCAGATTAATGAAGTCATCATGGGCGCTGTCCTCCGAAAGAATGGGCTGGCATGTCTTAAGATTGACGAAATCACCAATAGGGGTGAAAACGGATCGGATAATATCCGATCCGCTCCGAATCTGTCCGAAACGAAGATATGGTATATGCTTTTAGAAATCCAGTGGATATGGATGCGGATGTGGATGCGAATATGATATCTCTAAAATTCGGCGGATGCGGATAATCCGATAAATATCCGATAGGCCGTTTACCGGATAATCCGAATTTATCAACATATGTACTTTTGCTCGTGGACCGGTTCCCCATGCGCCGCGCACGTGCCGAAATGCACCTTCGGGGGTTCCGGTTTTCGTTAGCACGTTTTTCGTAAGGACAAATACGTTTGTCCGCAAGGTACGCACATTCAACCCCTATAAATACACATACGCACATGTTGTCCTTATGAGCTAATTTGAAAGATTGGACCTGCATACTCTTCCCTACCCATATAAGTGTATTCGGAAAACTGGGCAGACATATCTTGAGATCAACGAAGTCATCACAAGTGCGTTTTCTGGAAGACTGTGTAGGTATATCTTGAGATTAATGAAGTCATCATGGGCGCTGTCCTCCGAAAGAATGGGCTGGCATGTCTTAAGATTGACGAAATCACCAATAGGGGTGAAAACGCGATCCGCTCTGAATCTGTCCGAAACGAAGATATGGTATATGCTTTTAGAAATCCAGTGGACATGGATGCGGATGTGGATGCGAATATGATATCTCTAAAATTCGGTGGATGCGGATAATCCGATAAATATCCGATAGGCCGTTTACCGGATAATCCGAATTTATCAACATATGTAACCACTCTATCTATTGCATATAGCATAAGTTGGTACATCCAATTGCTAATTCATTAATTAATATAGATTTTTTTAGTTTAAGGCTTTTATCGTCTCATGTCACACTCGTGTAGCTATATTTCTATATTATGGACATTATGTATTCATGTTATTTAGCACTTAATCATATAATTATTACGATGGGCCATTTATTGATTATTGTATTAATGTTCCTTGGATTGCTAACTCGATGTTGTATTGATTGCATATACACGTAGCATCCGATAAATTTAATCCGTTTACGAACCGATTCCACACCGACTCCACACCATTTCCAACATCTGAAACAATCCACTCCGCATTCGCATCCGTACACTATCCACATCCGCTTCGATCCGCTTAAAAAATATGGTTTAGGATATGGTATGACCACTATCCGTCCGAATCTGCTCCGTTTTCACCCTAGTCACCATAGGCACATCGCTATTGATGGATAATCGCCTACCACTGAAAGAATAATTAGCCGTAAATAAGAGAACTCATGTTAAATCTAAAATTTAAACCAGGGTGAACTGGTTCCACCATGGTGAACCTACGTTCATTTCGCACGTGCAAAAACTTTTTATATACAAAACAGTAAGTTTCGTGTGAAAAACATTACTTTAAAAATTAAATAAATCTATTTTTCAAATTTTAATAATTAATACTCGGTTAATGTATTACTGATTACATCTATCGTTTTGTGTGCCGCGCTACGGCTAATCATATGTTTAAAAAACGTAGCAAGTTTAATAGTATAGCAAACTACTGACTCCATATCATCTATAGCTAATCTAATAGCTAATTCATATAATAGTTAACTGTAAAAATATACTACACCATTAATACCCCGGTCCTACCTCTCATACACACATAACGTCTTGGAGTTCGTGTTGCAGTTGGCTACAAATCTGTAGCCCGCTTTCTTCTCTCTTTTCTTCTTGGTATAGGGTTATAGCTGGCTTATAGCATTACCGGTTTGTTTGGTAACTCGAGGGAAGAGGATTGGGAGTTTACATGAGGAAATTGATGATGAAATTAAGATGGAAATTTGATTTTTAATCCCAATATCTTGTTTGGTAGAGGTGATGGAAATTGATAGGGAGTTTAGTTGGAGATTAGGTCATTAATAAAAACGGATGACTGATATTTACTTAGACAAAGTAAAGGAGGAATTCCCTCCCAATTACCTACCCCTGCCCAGGTAATGAAAAGGAGGGGGTTACTTCCTCAATTCCCCATCCCCATCCCACCTAAATTCCTATGTCTCCTAAACAAACAAAATACTTAATAGCTTCATCCCTCTAAGGGCTCGTTTAGTTCACAGGATTTTCAAAACGTAGGAATAGAAAAAACGTAGGAATACTACAGGAATACATGTGCAAACCTATAGATTGAAAAACATAGGAATTTTTCCTATGTTGTTGAGCAAGCCAACCAAAGAAATATAAACATTAGGTTAGAGTGGATTATCTTTTCCTATGCTTTTCCTTCAAAATTGAAAGAATGGAACGGGGAGCAGCAGGAGGGAGTTCGCCGTGTTCGAGACGGCCAGGGGGGACGCGCTCTTCACGCAGTCGTGGACCCCGGTCGCCGCCGCCGATCGCGTCAAGTATTCACACCTCCCTCCCTTACCCACCCCCCACCACCACTTTCAATATTAGTTTCATCATCTACAATTTTTTGCTAGTTATAGGAAGGCGCTTAGTTTTGACAATTTGTTTATTGCGATTGACGAGCATGGCGGAAGTTTAGGCCATGATGGGCACGCCCTCTGCATTGCTAGTAGCGTTAATTTGGCGGGATTTTTATTCAATCTGTGTTGATACTGTCGAACAGGGGGCATAAACCGCAGATTTTTGTTTTTGGTGGTTGCTTTCCTAGGGGCATTTGTCTTGTAGTATAGAATCATCAAATAGTATCAGAATATTCTACTGAGAGTGGAAGCTTTGTCCGTTCCTCATGAATGATGTTCTTGTGGGGATTAGACCCATGCAAAGACGAAGGGCTATATGACAAGCTTTTTTTTTGTTCACCAATAATAAGATTAGCTAGCGTTAAGGTGGACTAGATTACAAGGGCCTAATCATTCTGTTGGGCCAACATAGTGTGTCCAAGAATGGTCTCTGCCTTGTTGGTATAATACTGTGGTAAATTGTGGCTGAACATGTTTGCTCAGATGCTGCTTCAGGATTCAGGAAGGATTTCCATTTCCTGGACCTGACACTTGGGGTGGGTATTAGGGACTCTGTTTTCTCTGGTTCAGAAAGATGAAGCCGCATGTATGCACTATCCTATGATATTTTATGATTAATTTTCTCAGCAGAAGAGAACATGATGGACTGTTTCAACCAATGTGGATGTATGTGACTATGCCTGCATGAATTTACCAAAAATATAGGCTCTGTAGTTTATTCAATATCTTGTGCTGTTAGAAATTAGTTATGTTATGGAACAAGTGTATGCTTTATTTTCTTGACTTGAGGGAACTTTCAATTTACTCGAGGCATTATGTTTTGGGGTATAAATGTAAAATGTATGATGGGATGCTTTTCTAGTTCATCACATCAAATGGTATACTGGAATTGGATTTCATGAACAATTTTCTTCACTGTTTACTTTAGTTTAGACAAAGTATCCTGACATTATTTTTTGATTTTCAACTTCTGCAGGGGCATCGTTGTCCTCTTACATGGATTAAATGAGCATAGGTATATGTATTCATAATTTTATATATTAATACGGGTTTTCATGGTGGATCTTGCTGACAATCAGTTAGTGTGCTGCAGTGGGAGGTACAACCATTTTGCAAAGCTGTTAAATGATCATGGGCTTAAAGTTTATGCAATGGACTGGATTGGTGAGTTACTATCATACTCTGTGCTAAAATATTGATTAATTTGATGTTCTCGTGGCTTAGTGATTCTTTAAGATTCTCAAACCAGATTGTACTAACTACACAGTTTACCTGAGATTGGAGATTTGATAATATTAAAACCAGAGGCAAAAGCCACTGACAGACTCATTAGATTGGTTTGTTTTGTTTTGAAGTTGCCACAGTGAACTTCAGAGTTATGGGATGCTTACTGCTGTACCGTAACAGTAAAACTTTTAGTGCCTGAATGTGTCATTCTCCTGATCACTAGGAGAATGCCAATTTGGTGCTACAGACAAAAACACTCAAACCCATCACAGTTTTTTTCTTCTTCAATGAGGTTGGAGTTTGAATATGAAATTCAGTGGTTACAGATTAATATTTACTAAATATTCATAGTGGTCCCATCTGTCAATGTTGAAGGGAATGTTAATATTAACTATCACCAACTAAGATAATTTATAGGAGTACCTACATCTGTCATGTTGATACAAGTATTGTTATAAAACAAACTACCTTTTATAGTAACACCTAATCAATATGGTATATCTTGCCTTATGGTGAACTGGTCCTTTTTATCGATGGGCTGCTTCTATCTAGGAAGTGACAAAACTAGAGACCAGTTACAAATTTGTTTTTTTTTTCGCTGTATATATTTTGGGTCTTCTGATCTTCACTATGCTGTATGTTGTCTCGTCTCCCAAGGACATGGTGGAAGTGATGGGGTGCATGGCTATGTTTCATCGCTTGATCACGCTGTTGGTGACCTGGTACTTTTCTTGATACACAATAGCTGCACAGAAATAGATATCTACCAGGATTTCCATGAACCTTTAAATGCTCCTTTCCATGCAGAAAGAATTTCTAGAGGATGTTGTACTGGAGGAAAACTATGGTTTGCCATGTTTCTTATTTGGCCACTCCACAGGTGGAGCTATTGTTTTGAAGGTACACACTGGTACAACAAAAACTGTTAGACTGGATTGTTTGATTGCCTTTGTGATAGGAGTACACATAACTGAAAATACCAACTTCACTTCCTTTTTGTGCGAGTGAACCAAAGGCAGTGCTGGATCCTTGTGTTGAAGTGCATGTTGAAGGTGTGATCTTGACATCACCGGCTATTCATGTTCAACCATCTCATCCAATTATCAAAGTAAGCGCATTACTTGCCTTTGTTTTCTATACCCTGCATTCCTTTTGCACTTGGGGTGCTATCTTCACATGTTCAGTGTGAAATTACACTATTAAGCTTGGTATCTAACAACGGAAGGAGGATTTATTGTCGATATTCCAAAGATCTGTACCATTTCTATATGTTGCTATACATTCATACCCTGCTAGAGCTCATTTTGTTTGGTGTTTTTCATTGTATTCTTTATTTTCTTGTTTAGTTATGTCAATTGCTCATATAATTGTTTGTAAGATGGTTTACTAGTGTTGATTGGAGTAGATTGAAACATTCCTTTTGTCACCAAAGAAATTCTTGACTTGGATATTCCAATTAAAAAAGTAAGTAGGGAGGTATGAAGTAATGTTCTCAAGCTTATTTTCATAATGTCAGTGGAATCTTCTGATTTGACTGGAGTATGAGTTCACATGAGATATCAACATTCTATTATCTGATGTTAATGGCTGTACAACTTCTATACAGTTTAACCTGCGGTATATCTAAAGCCCCATGTTAATTTCTACAAACAGAGTATCTCACTTCTGTTATGAAAAAAATACCGTCTGACTCCCATCATATTATTAAGTAATTTCAACGTGTTTTCTGTCATATGAAGATTTGCCTGTGGTTTGTTGACTTTTGATCTGGAGTGTAATTTGTGTGATTATTAACAACTGGGTGACTGCAACAAGGATATAATTGGGATGAGTTTTTATTTACAGATTTTATTTTATTTTTTGTTTGTGTTCTCTATACCAGGTTGTTGCACCGATCTTCTCTGTGTTAGCTCCAAAATACCGAGTTGCTGCTTTGCACAGGAGAGGACCTCCTGTTTCCCGTGATCCTGAGGCTTTGAAGACCAAGTATGCAGATCCACTTGTGTATACTGGACCCATTAGAGTTAGAACTGGCAATGAAATCCTTCGGATATCATCATATTTGCAAAGAAACTTAAGCAGAGTAACTGTCCCTTTTTTAGTTCTGCATGGCACAGCTGACACAATAACTGACCCCGGAGCATCTCAACGACTGTACCAATCATCAGCATCAGCACATAAATCTATAAAACTGTATGATGGATATTTACATGATCTTCTCTTTGAACCTGAAAGGGATGATATAGCAAATGACATCATCAATTGGTTAAGCTCAAGACTTGATGTTCTCCAGAAATGGTGAAGTGAATCAGCTATATGGTGCTCCCACTTATGTCAGATATTGGAACATGGTATAGAAGAGAAAGGCTAATTGTAAAACATTTTGTTTTAGATTTCTGCCGTTGCCTTTGTGTAGATGGTTTTAGTTTAGTTATTTCGATCATGGTGGGAAATTAACCTACCTGAGATGTAAGTAGTGCAAGATTAGAGTCATGTTGAAAATCATGTACTTCATTATGGTATTAGTAAATACTAATTCTGAAAGAAAAGCATGAGTTCACCATTGATTTTGGATATTCTTATTGATTTCTTATGGTTTATCTTGTCATCCATCAGATGACATAGTTTAATAATTAGGGAGTAATGGTTCAGGCATAAAGCCAGCCGATTGCTTCTGATGTGCACATTATCTCATAAAGTTGTGCATTGTCAGCTATGCAATTATAATGTGTTAATCTTTGATTTGTTGCTGGTAGTGGTAACACAATCAAATGCCATTTATTCGTATAATGAAAGCTACACTGGTTATTATGGTTGCAACTTGCAAAGGTTGCAAAATCCAGCAACATTTTGATGGGTTTTATGAGATATTATTGTATGCTGTAATATTTTGGTATCATAATTGTATTGTTTCCTCTTCTGATGAGGCTGCAAACGTTCTTTTTTTCCCCCTGTATCTGTTATCATTAAATGTAGAATTATTCTTTGTGTAATGCAATATGTTTCAACAATGGCCTATATGATTATATGCTTCTCCTGCTGAATCCATAATTCTATGTTCTACATGGTTATTTTGCCCATGTCATGAGTTAAACAAATGCATTGGTTTTATCACTTATCAGTGCTTTAATTTGTATCGAAGCAAGGGATGGAAGGTGGAAACAAACTTGATGTCACTTTTTCCTTTGTAAATTTTGGTAGTAAGATATGCTTTCCTGAAACTGAATGATAATGTAAAAAAGTTGCCATTCAAAGGTGATAGGATTATATAAGGCCATGATTAATTCTATGTCATAATTGTAACTGCATTTTCTCCATTCTAACTGAAAGGTGATAGGCTGTCTTGTTTTGTGTTAAATACTGAAGATATTGCTTACCTGCATCCCTGTGTTAGTTGCGCATTCTATATGATGTGCATTCGTACCTCTTTCAGTTCTTGTTTGTTGCATTTGTGCTACTGCACGAGCAGGTGATATAACACTTCTTTATAAGTCAATCATTTTATCAACAGTGTCCCAATAATTTGTGGTTCTTCCTTTTCTGTCCTGGCATAGCTAGAGTGCTACACTATTTGCTTTTCAATTTCTGCAAATTGGTGAAGTCTTACTCTTGTGTATGTGCTGCAATCATCACTCATAATAATATTTAGCTCTGTTTCTTACTTTCTTTGCAACTCTTGCAGGTAGTGTTGATCACAGTTACTAAAATTGCTCTATCTGATATAACCGCATGAGCTGCTCCTTCATTGGGAAGTCATCATAATGGTAAGTGCTGCAACTGTAACTAGATGAAAAGATTGTGAAATGATTAAGTGATCCAAGTTCTCATCAAATTTGTTAGTTTTTGGTTAAAAAGGTGTGTCGACTTGCTTATTGAACTACTCAAGGCCAATTATTGATTGACACTCATTAATTTATGGTAGATGGATATTGATCTATAATCACATTGGACTATGGAGTCTTTTTCTTTTAATTGAATGGTGCCCTTGTGGCTGCTACATTGCCACGCATGTAGAACAATATTGAGGGGAGCATCTGACAAAAGATATGTTCCAGGATCTCCGTATCTGAAAGATTTTGTGATATGGTTGAGTGCCAAGTACCAACATGAGGTGCATTTTGCATTAAATGATACTATCTTTGTGAAACAACCTTTTCGATCTTTCTTTCCTTTATAGCAAATCTTATCGCTTCTTTTTCACATGCATTGCAAAACATATATACAGCTGTCATTTTTAAGCATGTCAGTAAGAGTAGTGACCTATTTTTAGGACTAGACGATTGTAACTGACGAATATGCATGTGAAACATTTGCTGACCTCTGATTTCCGAAGATCATAAAAATGGGCTCCCAACTCAACCACTCTTTTCATGGTGGGGGTAAAACATCTACTCCCTCCGTTCCAAAATATAAGGGATTTTAGATGACTCCTGTCCAGATTTGTAGTACTAGGATGCATCACATCCATCTAAAATCCCATATGTTTTGCGACGGAGGAAGTAGAATGCAGCAAAGCTCAGATGCCCTCTTACTTTATTTATTCAATAACATTATGTGCTCAACGGCATTGTTAGATGATTGATCACATTGATATGGACACCCTGGTAGCTATTGTGTTACTCAAAATCTCAGGTCATGTGCATATGCTGAGCTGTAGCGTACTTCTGGGTTATCGCTCTTTTCATTGTTGCCCTCATCTTAGGCTGGCAACACAACTTCGGTGAGTTGGTACCCTATTGTTTCTTCAGGCTACATAAAGTTCACAGCTTTCTTGTCCCATTAATCTGTTGCCTTTAACATGCATATAATACTGAGGAAAATAAGTCGTGGTGCATTGGCTACTCTTTGTTTGTTTGGTCTATACAAGTCTAACCAAACTAACTTAAAACCTGGTATGTCCAGAAATGGAGCTAGAATGTATTCAACTTTTTTTGGTTAATGTTTGTAAATGCATACCAATAGTCCACAGAAGATAAACAACTTTGAGCTGTAACATCCAAAAGCGCTAATTTCTTAAGAAGACGTGCATGGTACGATATGACAGAAAACAAGTCAGTACTTATTTTTATCTCATTTTATTCAAAGGGGATAATACTAGATATTAACATTAAGTGTATTTTGAAATTAAATAGTTAAGTTCACACATAACATTTTTAGAATTTAGCTACTTTGCATGATAGCTCTCTGTGTTTGCAACTGCAAGAAACTGCAGGATAGGTTATGCCATTATTCCACTGATGATAGTGGGTTTTATGGTGATCTGGTGATTGATATTAAGATAGAAATCTATATTGTTATGCACAATCAAGTCATGTTTATTTCAGTTAAAATATTCATTATCATGGTGATGGAAATGGTGATAGTCCAATTTTACTTGGCACTATTCACATACGTTTTCCATCCATATCACTCAGTAATGTGAAAGATTTTGACAGGTTTAGGTATCCACATAATGCCATCATGAATAAATCATAAAATTCTACATCGTTCTTATTGCTTTTATGTGTAAATTGATCTCATTTATGGGAAAATCATATCAACAACAGTATACTCTACAGTTAATACATACTTCTGCTATGTTCTAGTAGTACTAGTAATGACTGGAGACTGATTGGAAATCACTACCATCCATTTTTCGTTACTTCAGATTATCTCACATCAGGCTACAAATGTATAATCTTTTAGATTCCACAGCTGTGCATAGCTGCAAGCCAATGCATAGTTAGGTGTATCAGGGAAATGAACGAACAGAATTTCTTCACTTTTGGACCATACTACTGCCTTGGTTTCTGCCATTGCATAAAAGAACGATGCTTGTTTCATGTGAATGGTGCCTTGTCAAATGAAGAAACATGGACTAGCTAGAATCTACCAATTTGGTTGTTCAGGGGAATGAACGGTGGGCACTGGTGCTGCCTAGAGGTGCTTTTGCTTGTCTTTTTTTGTCCCTTATTTTTTTAATGTTGAGTTGCGCTTTTGTCGATTCACATTATAGTGTCTTCATATTTTCTATAGAAAAAATATAAAGCTAAATGAGTGTTGTCTCTTCACCAGATATCTCTGTAAGGTGGCCCAGAAATTCACCATTTGCAACTGTTTTATCCTCTTGAGAGAAGTGCAATCTGATAACCATCGAACATAATATCTACCTTTTGGAGTTCATGCAGAGGTAAGCCAACTATGACTATTTGTGTTAGAAAACTGCACATAATTAAGCGCATTAACACCCTAGTAGAATTGTTTTATAGGTCTATAGAACCTATGCTACCTACAGCGATCTATCCACACAGTCAACTACAGGGCAAAAGCAGCTACACTCTTGAGATCTCTTGCTACGATTCTTCAAACAATAGACACATGCAAATAGGTACATGAGTCCAAATTCTGGAAAATTTCAAACACAAGTTGCATGATTGCCTTGCCAGAACCCATGGTAGCATAACAAACAGATAATAATAAAAATAATATTAGGTAGGCAAGTTGCCCAAGTGTGCCTTTGTCTCTTACCAGCCAGGCATTATTCAACATAGGATGGTTTCTTCTCAGCCAATGAGCCAAAACATCAAGCATGACAGTATAGCTCGCAAATCAGAACACTCTGGATTGCATATTTGCATTACTTTTTGTACCACTTGATCACTTCTTTTTTTGTTGTTTTTTGTATTGCCTCTGTACTCATTCTTTAGCATAGAGCCAGGGGCACAATACATGCTAAAATATAAGTTATAAGCTGCTGTCTTTGTTAAGACCAGAACCGGCAGTAAACTTGTTGGTCCAGAAAAAGCTTAACATGTCTTCAGCGGAATATGTGCTGTACTATCTGAATGTTCTGATTTCTGAAATTATTGGAAACAATGAGAAGCTTGACCTGCAACTCTGTCAACATCAAAGCTACTGTTCTCTCCCTTTCCTTTCCTGCCCATTTGCTTAGCTATATATCTTGCAGCAGTTCTCCATGTTTGGTGATTACTTGCTCATGCATGTAGGTTCCTGCATGCTACTATTAGAGGAGGAGACGATCTCTTCCCCGTCCCTGCAGCATCATGGGAGAGAAACATGTGAGCAGACAGACAAGTATCTGCTACTACTCCTTTCATTTTATCTTGGTTGCATAGTGTTATAACATCTGCTATTCTTCCAGATCATCCTGCCAAGATTGGTTCCAAGTAAGCTATCGCACCGCCAGCAGCTGTGTGGTCATCGATCAGTTTCTGAGATTTCAGGTGTAGTGGATGAAACCTTGGGAAAGAGGCCTCTGGATGGGCAGAATGATATACTCAGATACAGGTGACTTTTGTAGTAGTTTCCATTGCACCTGTAAGTTTGCTCACCGCATTTCATATCTGATGATTTGGATATTTTGTTGTTTGTTCGAAGGGTGTTCACTAGTACGTGGAATGTTGGTGGTATGACACCATCCAGTGATCTAGACTTGGAGGATTGGATGGATTCAACAGCCAACTCCTATGACATCTACGTTCTTGGGTAGTTGGCTCACTTCAACCTTCTAACTCATCCTCTCTTTTTCGTTGAGGGGGCTAACCGATCTAATTGTTGATGGTTCTGTTTTGTTCCGTGCTGATGGTGTTTTAGGTTCCAAGAGATAGTGCCACTCAACGCAAGAAATGTGCTTGGTCCTAGGAATAGCTGTATATCTACAAAGTGGAACTCACTGATTGGGGAAGCACTAAACAAAAGGAGGAGAAAAGGAGCAGTGTTGCATCAAGAAATCACAAATAGCAGTGCAACGGAGAGATCAGCGCAGGAAGAACACTTTAGATGCATCATGAGCAAGCAGATGGTGGGCATCTTTATGTCAGTCTGGGTGAGAGGCAATCTTAGGCCATACATTCACCATCTGAATGTGTCTTGTGTTGGTTCAGGCATCATGGGCTACCTAGGGAACAAGGTATGCACAAAATGCAAACATCAGAAGTAAGAGGGTCATACCTTCCGTATGTGCAATCACATAACCATGCATTTGGATATGTGGATTGCAGGGCTCGGTGTCGATTCGATTTGTGCTACACGAGACGAGCTTTTGCTTTGTTTGCTGTCACCTGGCTTCAGGCGGCAAACAAGGGGATGTACTGCTGAGGAACTTTGATGCTGCGGATATACTCGTGAGGACGAGATTTCCTGGTGGTGCAACCCAAGAATTGCCAAAGAAGATCCTCGACCACGAGTAGGTGCACAACAGTATCTCAGCTCACTGCCCTCCTGTGTTTTTAGTTTTGTTCAATGGACCACCAAATTGGTCCTCTTTTTTTCAATCGTTGGTCCCTAGCTAGCCATCTTCCATATTCTTTTGTCATCAGTATCAGCAACCATATAGATCCCTACTCCTAGACATGGGTTAGCTTTTGTACTTTTGTGCTAATGATCACATCCTTTTGTAGCTTAGTTTGCATTGGCATGACATTTTATAATTAGCTAATCGTACATCGTCCCTTGCCTAATAAGGGGTACCCAGCTAAGAATTAAGAATCCTACAAGCTATTAAATGCCATCGTGCATACATCACCCAGTTCATCATCTCTCATCAATTTATACTGTACCAATAATTTGTCTATCGTCTTTATATCGTTTGTTCTTTGTCATCTGTGCAGTCAAGTTGTTTTGCTCGGTGACTTAAATTATAGGATATCCTTGGAAGAGGCTGAGACAAGGTTGTTGGTGGAAGACAAGAATTGGTCCATCCTGTTAGAGAATGACCAGGTATTGTTCGACGATCTATCTTGAACCTTCCATCTTAACCAATTGTTGACAACACGATTGCATAAATTACCAAATTCTCCACAGTACATATTTCTTTCCGTTCTCAATCTCCTGGCGCAATTGTAGCTATTGATCGAGTTCTCCACGGGTCGGCATTTCGACGGTTGGCAAGAAGGGCTGATCACGTTCTCTCCCACCTACAAGTACCACCCCAACTCCGATCAGTACTACTGGTGCTTCGACGGTGCGCTTGGCAAAAAGAAGCGTGCCCCAGCATGGTCAGCTTGTCGAGTCCTGAACCTTGCAGCTGAGTAGCTTTTGACCTTGTTGATGTTGATCGAATTTGACGGCCTGGATGCTTCCTCTTCTTCCTTGTCTGCGCAGGTGTGACCGCATTCTTTGGCGCGGCAAGGGCCTGAAGCAAATCCAATACGACACATGCAACTACAGGTTGTCTGACCACCGGCCGGTGAGAGCAGTTTTCCATGCCGAATGTGTGATCAGAGGAGACGCAGATTGTGCGTGTGGCTGTATTGCTCTCAGCTCCTCAAGTGAGTGACAAATGGTCTAGGAGGATACGTGCCATTTAACCAAAGATTTACTCATGAGGGCATGACTGCCAATCTGAAACTGAACGACTCGATCATGATTCACGGCAATTTACCTGTGGATCCGGGATGGATTTTCAGGTGTGAAATCTGCCGATTTTTAGAATCTTGAATGGTAACTGGAGGCTGGAATGACAGGAATGCTCAATTGGAACTAGAAGCGTTTAATGGTCTTCTCTTTTTTAACTCTGACCGAGGTTGCATAAATGCTCATTGTTCTTTAAATTTATTAATGGAGCTTTCTCATTTGAACTTGTCCTCCGGGTTAATTTGTTTCCTCGATCATCTCTTTACTGGAAGTATATCTGTATTTGTACATTTTGTTCATGAGAAGCGAAACAGATATGAGAGGGCTTGGAGCCTTGGAGTTGGGAGTTAAAAGTATAAATGATGCGATGTTTGATTTTCCAAAATTTCAATCTGTCAAAAAACAAAAGAATACTCCATCCACTGAAGCTGTTAACGAATGAAAGTTGTATTGTTACATTTATAGCGTTAAATACTTCGATAATATAACATATTTTGAGTAGGGATAAATTTTCCAAAAAAAAGTGGTTAAAGTTTGAATTTGATATATTTGAATAGTGTTAGTATCAATTATATAAAAATTATTTAAAAGCGAAGAGAATAATTTAGTACTGCATTTTTATTTAGGAAAGTTAAAAACCAAATTCTATCATAAATAAATTAGAAAATTTGGTACATCGTCAAGAAGTGTTGGATCCTCTGGGGTATAATTGTTAGTATACATGTAGGTGTGGTGTGGAATTCATCTATGGACCTTCCATATAATAAAAATGGAGAAATTTTATAGTCCTTGAAAATGTACATCAAAGTACCTAAGTTTTATACTAAATTTTTTTTGGTACCTTGAGATACTTAGTACCTAAAAATACCAAAATTTACATGTTTTACCTTTAGGTATTTTTTTAAAGATGATAAAATTACCCACGAAAATGTGTTTGCAAAACTCGGGCCATCCACTCAACCTGGTGATGACTTCGGAGTGAATCCTCCACAGCTAGTGAGCTCGGCTCGAATTGACTCGAACTCGTAGTTATTTTAATATGTCTGCCAAGATAGGTGTTTAGCTCGTGAGCTTAACTGCAAGCTCGCAAGCTACTCGTTTAGCTAGCTCGTTAGTATAAGAGATAACTATATCTATACTACATGCTTCTTAACTAGTGATTAGTCCTTTAATTACATACTACCTCCGTCCCAAAATGTTGCTACCTAGGATGGGCCACAATGAATCTGGACAGAATCATAGGGATTTGACCCATCCTAGGACAACGAATCTGGACAGAGGCGAGCAACCTTTTGGGACAGAGGAAGTATAAACTATTTGTATTAAGTGAATTTATTATTATTTAATGTTTATTATTAAGTTTATATATATGATAAATAGTAAATTAAAATTATAAATGTGGTATAAATGAGTAAAGATAGACTTTTAAGCTCGTTAATGTATTTATAACACCTTTATAAGTCAAGTTAGCTCCTTAAGATAACAAGAGCCTTAAGCGGCTCGTTATCCACACCTATCCATAATAATGTGAAAAAAATATTTAAATAATAATCCGATGTTGTATAAACAGTATAGTGCAGTATACTACAATAATACTAGTACAAAAACATACTATATTAATTTTACTGTGCAAGCGAGGCGTTATGGCAATTGATATAAACTATCCATTTTATATCGGATGTACACACACTGTGCACCTCTATGGACAGAGGATCTATTTCGGGTGGCTCTGCCATCACCGGGTTCAAAGTTCAAACTCGTTGGTGGTTTATGGCTTTATGCCTCATGTCCTTAATTTGTTTGCTAGGAACTCAGAGGAAGAGAAACATGGTATAAACGGTATTCCTTCAATCCCAAATTATAAACACACCCTTGATTCCCAAATTATAATACACCCCTTTTAAGGAGAGTTAACATTCCCAGCTTTTGACTAGTAATTAAATTCTCAATATATATGTTTATTTTAACGCGTGTGACATCAAATATTTGTATGAAAATACTTCTATATGATGTTAGTTGTGAAGTCATTGAAAAATATATTATCTAAGAAATTAATGATAAATATTCTACGTTGGAGACTGTGTAAAAACTTATATGCCTTATAATATTTGGAATAGAAAGAAGGGTACTTTGTATTTCAATCGCTTAGCTTCTGTATTAAAAAAAAGAAACAGTTAATCAAGATTGACTCATGCAAGTGCTAAAAAGTGGAACATATGCATCTTTAAAAGCTACAAAGTGAACCTGAAACTTTTAGATCTAAAAGTTGGAAACTTGGAACAGAGTACTGCATAGTAACTTTGCCTGTTCTCCCTAAACTTGAGTGGTTCTTGTCCCCCTTTTTCTTAATTAATCATCTAGGCATCCCTCCTGCCTATTTTCAAATAAGAAAACGAAACATTGGGAGTTTGACCTTTTGATAATCACCAAACCTATCCATTTTTTAAAACTGAGTAGCCCTCACTTTTAATTTCTGTTCACTCCAATCAAACAATTGTTTAAAGACTTGTGCAACTCCAATAGTGTATTGAAGCATGGGAAAACCTCTAAAATTGGATCTCATATACTCCCTCTATCCACAAAAGTTATATCTATTACTTTTGTCATCAAGACCAATAAGAAATTAAATTATCTTGGATGTTACAAAATCAAGGAGTGAATGCAAGCATGCACCCAATGAGTATTTAGATGACTCCTTGGGTTCTAATCAAACATTTAATTTATCTCTTCATTTAACTATTGAATGCATAAAAACTACAAATAGGAACAACTTATATAAAAAAAACTCAAATGTGAAATATGTGTAACTTTTGTGGATGGAGGGAGTAGTACCGAGATAAGTTCTCGATATGCTTGATGATGAACTCCATAATAGATCTAGTAGCATACATATGTGTGTGCATATGGATGAATGTGTGTTTTCTTCAAAGAATACGTAGGAGAATTTAGCAACATTGAAATAAGAGGTGAGCAAGACTCGTGTTCACTGTAGACATGTGTCCGACATGTAATTTAGAATAGTTTATCGTGTGAATCGAGTGAACTGCTATTGAGGTCCCAAAAAATGTCAATTCTTGACAAACTGGTCTTACCTAATTTTGTCCATTAACTCCAATTGTTGGTTAATTATCAGGGTAATGACTTGGCAAGAACTTAAGTACGATAAGCTAGTGTTCTGCAAAAGAAAAAAAAAATGCTATGACACTTCTCTTATCATCCAAAAAAAAAAAAAATGGTACCTCTCCTGTGGTATGATGTTTCAGTTTTTCCATGCTGTGCTAATGGTGGACAGTGAAAGGTCTCACTTACCTTTAACTTTCAACTCTAGTAAAATTTTTACATGTCATGCCACACATTTTCCCAATAAACAATAATGAAGAAGGAAGCTATGTTGGGACCATTGGGCCACAGTTTTGGATGTGAGGCTTAGCAGCTATCCAATCAGAAAGCTGGAGTTGCTTTTATCAAAGAAAAGAAAACTAAAGAGGAAAATGAAGTCATGCTTTCTCTCTTTGACAGGGAAATTAGTGAAAAAAGTTCAGGCTGATATAATCCAAAAATGCTTTATTTATGTAGCCATTGTTATCCATACCTAAGCAATCCTATATCAGCATCACCCACTATTTATTTTTGTACCCTTTTGAGTTGTTTTAAGGTGGTGATTGCGAAATGATTTAGGAAGCAAGCTTAGCCATCTTCTTCCATATGCAATCCTTGGGGTTTATCTAATGTGCTAGTGGTTGGGTGGTTAATGCATTGTTTGGGACCGTGTGATGTCATTTGTTTGAGCAGAAGGCAGACAGCATTAACAACCTGAACCGGGATAAGGTTTGACAGTTAACAGCGGTGGAAGTGGATCAATCCCATATTCACCAAAAGAAAAACTAAAAATATTATATATGCACTTTAGATCATTTAATGATTTCCCTCCAAAGAAAAGAGAGCAAAGTACCACAGTAAAAGAGAGGAAAGTACCACAGTAAAAGAAAGCAAAGTGTGTGCATATAATAATATTGATAATCAAGGTTCCATGACAAGCATTGATTTTCAGGAGGAACCACTTGACTCATTTTTGAACTTTGCCACGAAAGGAGATAGAAGGGAGCAAATGAAGTGGGCATACCACATTCTAGAGAATATGATAGAATCTGGACTATAAAATAGAATAACTTATAAAATTCAAATTTTGTCCTAAATATTATAATCTAGTTATCGTGAAAATTAACTTTTACCACAAAACTACCCATACTACATATTACCTATATTATTGGATGTTGATCCGCTATAACTTAAGTCATAAGAGGATCTTGTTTCTTATTACTGTTCTAAGGCCATTCCCAACCCAAAACACTAGACATAGTTTTCATAAACTCCACATCATCAAGAAACTAGTAATAGATATTACTCTTCCAATGCAAACACCACTATTCCATACTTAAATTTAATGCTACTTATCTCACATGATGTCTTGGATGTTGTGTAGAAACTATGTCTCATACAAGACATGGTTTCATTCTCTTTCCTCATTTATTCACTTGCCACATTATTTTTTATCCTAGGTGGCAGCTTATTTAATGCTATGGACACTATCCTAGTCATTGGGTTAGGAATGGCCTAACTAGTCTAGACCCATGCCTCACCCATCCCACGAAGACAAATAATTATTTTTATCCATCTCCTTAGTAGTCATACCAAGGGCTAAAATTTATTATATTTTGGGACAAATGGAGTAATAGGTTTTGTTCTTAAGTGTTTTTTTTATTGAAGTTTGAATCTTATAAACGAGTGATATTTTGTAGGCATTATTTGCCCGAACCTATGCTAAATATTGTATTTTTTTAGATTATGAAAGATTTCACTAATCAAGGAAAGGTTGTTCTAACAATGATGCTTGGGTGCATTCCTTATGTAGACACTGCAATGAAGGCATTCCTTTATCTTGAGAAGAGAAGGGTTCCATTAAAAAAAAAACATTTTCTATCTTTTGTAACTAGAGTTAGTTCTCCTCACTCAACTTATTCATGCCTTTCTTTTTTTTTTTCTTCAACAGTGATATAATCTTTGCACGTAATTTGAACACGATGACACAAAAAGTCCAAAGCTAACAATTTTCTTTGAGGAAAACTATCAACATATAAAATATTCACGGAGAACTGAACAACACTCTAAGAAAAGACTGGATTTGGCCAATCGTTCTGACATCAATATCATGGACTAAATTGATGTTTCTAAGGTCAATACTCCTTCTGTCACTATACTGCTAAGTTTTTTTTTTTTTAAAAAAAAGTCTTCAAAGTTCACCGAATTGCAATCTCCTCTTCCTCAGGACCTCATATTTGAAAAATGCAAAAAAACGATGAGCTAATACATACAAGCTCTTTCAAAAAAGTAACATGTTGAGAATAGTCTCTGATTTGACCTGGAAAATTTTTTATGCTTTAATTTGAGACCACACAACACTAGCAAGAACATCTGAGACGTCTTGTACCGCAGCCACAGATGAACAAGAAGCAATGTGTTTGCTTTGAAAACTCTCACCAAATACAGCGACCCAACTGAAAGGTCTGCTTGTCCCCTCTGCTTGTGATTAACTGTGGAGGCAGCTTTTGATTTAGGCATGTCTTTGTTCAGCATAAATACATTCGGAAAAACTAAAGTGATTGTCCTTTTTTCTCGCCAAAAAAAAAGTGAATGACTTTTTATCACATTAGAGTTCAGTTTTTGCAAGCATCGAGATTTGACAGCACTTTCTCAAATCGAGAAATATGCATTTGTAATGCAAAGGCAAACCGTGTTTATATTTTCAAACCGGCCCACCACTCAAAAGATTTTCAAACCGGCCCACCACTCAAAAGAGGCTTAA
Source organism: Oryza longistaminata (assembly GCA_009805545.1). NCBI lineage: Eukaryota > Viridiplantae > Streptophyta > Magnoliopsida > Poales > Poaceae > Oryza > Oryza longistaminata. Next base: position 9,182,801 of record CM020186.1, on the reverse strand, counting down.
ACTGTCACCAAAACAAATTTGGAACAAGGCAGATATAATTAAAGCACAAAATGTGGAAAGGCATAAAACAATGGCAATTCCTCTACTCTTTATTTGCATGGTTACTTCAACTGCTTGCCCTATTAACAACCTGAGGTGTGTGTTCTTCAGTAATGTGATCCATTATATACATGGTTATATATATAACTACACAAGTAAGGTGACAACATGGATCTGCTGGATGGCTACTGCTTCTACATAACCACTATATGCACTGACAAGCAGGTTGGATCATTAGAACAACAATCTGGAATTCCAGTACCCCATGGATCAAAAACTCCTTGGAGCAGTTGAATGCTTGGTCCATCTGCGTAAGTGAATGAAAGAATGTGTCTCACTCTCGCTTGCCAGGGGCAGCAGGGCTCAGAGACATTTCGATTTCCTCAAGAGAACGTCCTTTCGTCTCGACAATGAAATTGTAGGCGAAAAGTGCTGACAACAAGGATACTCCACCAAAACCTGCATAGACGGCTCCAACGCCTAACTTCTTTGCAAGCTCCAGGAAATACAGTCCCACCAGAAAATTGCATATCTGACGAACAACCCAATCCATAAGTATTGAAGTAGACAGGACTAATAAACTTGACTTGAAGCGGCAATGTAGAGTACATACAAACTACACACTACACAAGGAGAGTTACGAGGCGATTTTATACAGTTGGAAAGTGCATACCCAATGTACAGTGAAGCTGAAGCCCATAACTTTCGAGCGTGTCCGAGCACCACTCAGCTCAGGTATGATGATTCCTGTAACTGGTCCGGCTCCAATGGCGAATGTAAATATGTACCTGGAAATGTAAACATGAATAAATAAGTGAGATAAAAAAAATCGCTCAGTATTAACTGTTCCATAAACACAAAATGTGTGAGACCTGATCAGTTGCCAGATCATGAAGTAAAGTATATAGATGCTAGAAAAGAATCCTTTAAATTATCCGTCAGCAATGCAAAGGTAAATTGCTTAAATTATCCATCAGCTACGCAAGGTAAATGGCAAACTGAGAAATTAAACGCGTGAATTTTCCATATTCCAAGCAAGGATTTTGCTTCACAGCAATCATAAATAGACCTCAAAGCAAAGGTTCCAAAAAAGGGACACCCTTTGTAGTAACCTCTGTAAAACAACAGCTATCATGTTCAACAAGTAATATTCTTTCAAGTACTAATTACAAGTACTTTAAATTACCAAGGAACATTGTATCATAGCAAGTGGAATGAAGAATATGAAATAGAAAGTGATGCAGAAATACATACAACAGAGTTCCAGTAATTGACAGGCCATGGCTAACTCCTTCATCAAGGGGGAAGCTAATGGCATATACTATTAGGAACATTGCAAGTGCCTGCAAAAAAGTAGAAAAGTTGCATCAGGTTTTGTTTAAGGACTACAGCAGATCACAACAATATTTCCAGAACAATAATCATGCTATAAAAAATTATATACTCATCATAGCTTACACTTGCCATAACTCCTCCGAAACAAGAAAAACAATGCAGAATTTACTCAACTATAAAATATTATATTAAAACTTCCTGAAAAGCATCGGTAGAAGCAATATATACCATTCCAAGATAGCTTCCTGTCAAGAGTTTCTTTCGACCTTGCTTATCCATCAAAATTGAAGCAACAATCGCCCCTGAAATTTGGTCCATGAGCTTATGAATAGTTGCCGCAAAGTAGAGCATTATAAAACAAGTTTAACAAACCTGCAAAATTAATTATTCCAACATATAGGCTCGCCAAGATACCACTGGTAATACCAACATCACGGAATGTTAATGATGAGAAGTACAGAACGCCATTTATGCCAGCAAACTGTTGCAGAAAGAAAAGGGACCCTCCAACCAGTGCAACTGCATATACATTAGAAATTAAGCTATTAATATCATGGAAATAAAGATCATAATAATGCAAAGGGAAGGAACAAATAGAAACAAGTATACAGACATTAAAGATACTTGTGTTTAAGGTTATCCAGAAATAAGACGCTTATTCACTGTATTGATCTGTAACAGCATCTACGACAACCACCTAAAAAACTGACTATTTTCCAACCAGCAATGAACATTAGCAAAATTGCAGAAGATACCATAATATATTTGAAGGAAAAAGCTAGAAACCATATACGGGACAACTGCCAACATACATCAATGTGACTCCTACAATATGAAAGGAAAAACAGTAACCAGTTCCTGTATAAAGGCATAAGGTAGTATTGAATATGTCCTATGAAACTTTACAGAGCACACAGACATGCATCAGCATTGTAGAACATACATATAGCACCTGCTACAAGCAGTCATGCAAATCCTAAAGTTAGAGCTGGAATGCACATACACCATCAAAACAATAGACTTTCCATTGTACTCCACGATCATAATATGGCAGTTCTAACTTCAAACCAGCAGAAAGAGCTAAAGGGAAAAAAGGAATAACCTCTATTGTGGGGTTCTTCCAGAAGTTCTGACCAGCTAGCCTGCGAATCATCATTTGCAACAACAGATTGGATCTCTTCCATGGACTTCTCAACTTCAGAAGGTCCCCAAACATGTTCTACAACATTTCTGGCATCATCTATTCTTCCAACCTACACAATGGAGTCCATTTGTATTGGCAAATACCCTAAGTTGACAAATAAAACTATAAGTTATGTAGTAAAGGTACCTTGGCAAGCCAGCGGGGACTCTCAACAGCAAATTGCATTCCAGCAACAATAAGAACACCAGGTACACATGCAGCATAAAGCATTGTCCGCCACCTATGGATTCAGACACAAAATCTTAAGCAACACATTAATGATTTATTACGTATACAATGGATCTGCCAACTGATTAAGAATCAGTTCAGAAAGGTTCCAGAAATGCAATAGATTTCGAAATAGAAATTCTTTTTTTAATGAATATGCAATTAATATCAAGAACTGAAGGATTAGTAATTAAAACTAGTAAATTGCATTCCTGTACCAATGCAATGGTTTTGATATTCCCATGATTTATTTTTTTAAAAAAAATATGATATCTTAGTTCTATTCTTAAATGAATCAAGGATATATGAACAAAAACATTATTCACCTGCTTTGATTGATATGTTTTGTTAATATGTTCCATCGATAATGGCACTGCAGCAAATTTAAACTACTGACGGCTTACATTATTAACAGTGAAGAAATGCCAACAAGAGACGCCTCACCAATGTGGGTCACTTTCAGATGGTATTCCCAATGAGAGTGCAGCGATTATTCCCAAACATGTTCCGATCTGACATAGAGTCCCCAAAGAACCCCTGTATTTTGTTGGAGCAACCTAAAATGTAGCATGTGAAAATAAAAACTAAAGATACATATAAAGCAACTGGTTAGAAAATCAATATTCGAGAATCAATCATATACTGATGATATGTATAACAGTGACAATTAATTCTGAAATGACAAACTCCTTAAGGGTACCTCGGAGACATATAGTGGAACGAGCACTGTATTTACGCCAATTCCAATGCCAACAAGGAATCTTCCCAAGAGCATCTCATCCAACGAATCTGCCTGTGCACTGTATGATTGTTTTAGATGTAAGATGCTAAATTTATGAAATAAAAATGATGTCTAGATGAAAAAAGAAACTGAATTCTATGTAAAATTCTATACAAGCATGCTGCACACTGGTCAGCAGGAACTCCAGTAAGTTAGAAACAGTGAAACTGAGTACCTGAGTATTGCACCAAGAATCAGCGGAATGCTATCAATTTGAAGAGTCCTTTTACATCCAAAATTGTCGACTATTGCAGCGGAGCCTAAGCTTCCGAAAAATGCTCCAACAATGAATATGCTGACCACAAGACCTTGGAGAAATGGATTCCCCTGAAAACCAAGCTCCCGTGCAATATCCTCTATCGGACCATTCATGACCCTGCAGACGTACAATGCACCGAGGCTTCAGCCAGATGTTCTAACAACGACAGAAGTCGCAGAATGCTTAGCATTACACCGCACGGTTTAGCTCATTGAAGTGTCGGTTTTACATTTCAGTTGGCATTGTTCAGCTATAGCGTACAGGATACATAAAATGAGTAAAATGTATAGGTATATAGTGTGTAGCCAGTGGATGACACAAGTGTGCACGCACCCGATGTGGTAGCCGAAGAGGAAGTTGGCCATGGACGCCGTGAGCACGTGCGGGAACACACGCAGCCACCCGAGATCAGCACCGCCGCCTCCATCTCCACCACCACCACCACCTCCCCCAATCCCCGCATCCAATCCTACCAATAGCAGCGACCAGCGAGGAGCTTCGCTTCAATTCAATCACAATCAGCACGAACAAAAAGGAGACAGCGATGCGCCCGCTTGACCAACCTGCGGCGGCGCCCTCCGGGAGCGGCGGCGGGCCGACGCCGAGGCCGGGCTCGACGACGCGGCGGCCTGCTCTCGACGGCGACGAGCCGCGGCGGCCAGAGCGCCCCGAGCGCGCCACGGCCGTGCCGCCGCGCCCGCACCCGCGGCGCGGCGGGGAGGCAGAACGGCAGCGGCAGCGGCAGCGCAGCAGCGCGGCGGGATGGGGCGGCGGCGGCGGTGCGGCGGCTGCATGTCTCCCGGCGGGGCAATCCGTCGAGCAGGTGGCGCGCGCGCAGAGGAGAGGAGAGGAGGCGGGAGAAGCTGGGGGTGTTGGGCTTGTGCACCCGCGGGCCCGCGGCTTCCGTGAGAGAAGGGCCCCGATCTCTGCGTGGGGCCCACCCACGGTTTCTGTGTGGGGCCCACCACCCCAACTCGCCTGAAGAGATTTTTTTTTTTTGAGTGACGCGGAGGCCGCCCTCTGTCACTGTTGGACATCAGCTCTCTTATCCTCTACTTTCGCTCGTCTATTGACGTCTCAGCTCTCAGCTCCGTCAAATCGTTTCGGGTAGACCTATTATCATTCCGTGGTAAAATAATTAGTATGGTGGTTACCGTAAAAACCGTACGGCTATCGTGAGAATTACCGTAGTTTTAAAAATCGAGAAGATTAGCGCACATGATAACCGTGCGGTTTTATAAACCCTGCTCGTCTGTTGCGAGTTGTAACTTTGAGTGATTGACTGTGGGTGATGGATAAAAAATGCAGAGATTTTGTTTTTTCTTTTGCCAACATGCAACACCAAATTGTTTGCTCGTATTTATGCTTATAAGCCACGACCAAAGTTAAACTTTTTAAATTTAAACTTAAATTGTTGTAGTGATTTCTTTTCTTTTTCTACCTTAGATTTTAAGCTGCTAAGAATATAATTTTAAATATTTTAACCACCATAAAATTATTTTTCGTCGCCTAGTTCATTTTCTCTACAGCTTATCAGCCGAGCCACTAACGCCAAGTAGAAAATAAATTTCTACAAGATAAACTGTTTCTTTCCCTTCCTTTGTCCGTGTGCCCGATTGAGTATGGCTTTTAAATATCCCGTTCGGCTTTCTAGTGTCCTGTTTTAGGGAGCTAAAGAAACGATTAAAATATTTTTATGTATATATAATAGTTTTTTTTGGATTCTCTAGATATTGAGATCTTGTTTGGGGGAGCTTTTAGCTGCTGCAGCTTCTCCCAAAATCAAAAGCTCCCCTAAACAGTTTAACTTTTTAGTCTAGATTCTGAGAATCTGCAGTTGTATAATCCAAAAAATGAACTAGAAGTCAGAAGCTGGAAAACCCATCTTTTCTAGATTCTCAGAAGCTGGCTACCAACTAGCTGCTTATCAGAATTTTAAGCTCCCCAAACAGGCCCTTAGACTTATTAGAATTTAAGCAGCTAGTGAAATAGGGCAAAACATGCAGCATTGGTTGTAGTTTTGTAATATTTTTCGCTACATTAATATAAAAAAATTATACTGTCCAGTGCGGGTCATTGCGAAAAAGAAAATCTAGCTGTCAGGGTTAGGGGAGACGAATTCATGAAAATAGCTGCGGCTGTCAGCTGAATATCCTAATGACAGTTGAGCGAAGATTGACATTCCAATTAATATAAATCCATGTGAGTATGTGACCCAATCCAAAAGGACCAAAACTGTAAACTGTTGGGCCAATCTCGCACGCCAAATTTGTTCTCCATTTAGGCTGTTTAGTTCCATCCAAAGTTTGGATTTTGGTTGAAATTAGAGATGACGTGACTGAAAAGTTATGTGTGTATGACAGATTGATATGATGGAAAAATGCAAAGTTTAGAGGCAAACTTTGGATCTAAACACACCCTTATTTATGGAATTTTCATGGCGAGCTGTCCTTGAAAAGCCCAAATGACAGTTGGGCTTTCATCATTCTTGATCAGTATTAATTTCTGAAAAAACTGCAGAATTAGAGTGGCCTTGTACTCCAGTTGCCCTGAGAGCAAGTTTAATAGTATAGCCAACTACTAGCTCCAATTCATCTATAGCCAATCAAATAGTTTATTCATACAATAGTTACAAACTACACTATTAATATCTAGTCCCACATGTCATACACACACTGTGTCTTAGAGTCTGTGCTACAGCTGACTACAAATATGTAGCCCACTGCTTTTTTCTCTCTTTATTTATCTTTTTAAAATATATTTGTAGCTGGCTTATATAGCTATTGTACCTACTCTGAGATGGACAAGCTAAGCACGACAGACACTTTGCAAATTAGAGTTGCCAATAGTGAGTCCTCCGAGAAATCATGAGGCTCATGGGTTTTATGGTGGACATATGCTTCAAAAGTAAATTATACAAAGAGTATATTGATTGCACAAATCTATCTGATCGTTTGATCAGTACCTCTGTAAAAAAAAACTACAGAGAATATTTTTGCTCTTTCATAGTATTAACTTATAACTCCACAGTAACACTTATTTTGGATACATAGATACCCACAGATAATGAAGCAAGCTACTAGGTTAATGACATGGCCGCCTAAACTTATTACTATTGAGATGCACTACTTCGTCTATTGAAAAACCCTTAACAAATTGCTGCTATAACAAAGAAATTATAACTTCGCCATGCCACCTAAATTAAAATTATATGTCACTGGCTCTAATGGTGGTAACATCATCTTGTTTAAGACTAATTGAACTTGTCGGTGAACACGTTTTAAGAATATAGATAATAACATTCTAATAAAAAAACGCTTAATAAAGTAGACTTATTCGGACTCTAACATATCTTCTACTACTATGTTCATGACTGGCTCCTTGAAGACATCTTTGAACATAGAAACGTGTGCCTCTCATCTAGTATAGTGATTCGTACTGTATGTAATATGGTTGGCGCACAGTCGCATGCCCTCTTGAAAGTTGAAAATGCATGTACTTACAGTTACACACATAACCAACGACCTTTCTTTAGAAACATAATACAATCACATGTGCTCACAACGTGTGTACACTCATCCCTATAAATGTACACATACATCTATGATTGACGAAGTCATCATGGACGTCTCGTTGTCGACGGGTACGTCGCCTACTATTGAAAGAAAAATTAGTCGTAAATATGAGCACCCATATTAAATCTAGAACTTGAACTCGGATAGATTAGTTCTACCATAAGAAATCTAACCAGTTGAGCTACACTCATTTTGACTTTATAGATCATCACACATGCATGTTAGTTTGTCAGACGTTGACTGGTGAGCAGACAGCTAAATACAGTCACCGTTCTATCGGTGAAAGGATATGTCGTCTTTGTTCATCTGGAGTTGTCTAATTCTTTTTGCTGTTAGCTATCAAATCTCTGGACTGTGATGGCCATTAATTTGAAGATTAAGACCCGGACCGACAAAATTAATTCATATCGATCGTCGATCGTTTGGCAAATTAATTAATTAAAACGTTTTTTTTCTTTTATAAGTTTTGCGTGGCAGTTACTAAGTTGATTCACCATGCCGGTATGTGATTGAATTGCCTGCACACAAAAATATACTCCATCCGTCCTAAAATATAAGTATTTTTAACTATAAATCTGGACAAGCCAAAAGTTGTTACATTTTGGGATGGAGGTAGTATACAACTGCGCTAGACTATCTTGATGTGTTGTATAGTAAAGTTTGATGTTTACTAGCTAGATATACCTTTATAGGGCATCTAATTAATCACTTTTTAACGCTAGGTCAATGCTACCACACGTCCACACTACATGTGTATTTATTTATTTTATGGTGAAGCAAATAATGTTATAACCTAAAAGTTTAAAAAATGCTTTGGTGTAAGTTATAAAACTTGAAATGATTTATATACTCCCTCTGTCCCTTTAGTTTTAGCTAGTCAAGGAAGACATTAAGGACGATATATACTAAAAGATTACTATATCTTTTATTAATATGGAGAGAAAATAAGGAGTAGAAGAAAACGAGGAGGGAAGGTTTACTATGGGCTCAATGACTAAAAATGATAAAAATTATAATAGTATTAAAGAGGCCGAGTGAACCACTCAAAACTACATTCTTTTTGATAAATTCAAAGGCTAAAACTACACTTATTTAGGGGTGGAGGGGGTATAAGTTTAGGTTAATCCGCAAAAATAAAAAATAGAACAAACTAATATTTTGCGTAATTTGTATATTTCTAGTCAAGGTGCAATTAATTTCGTATACTGTGTAGTTTAATAAATTACTTGAAAGTTTAGGTGGCCAACGGATAAGGGAAAAAAAACAAACGAGTGACAGATAACCAAATTGTACTTTATTATTATTATTTATGTTAGTCTATGATAGTATAATATTACTCCCTACTATACTATAGAAATATCCAAAAGTTATTTTCGCATGCTGACAGGTAGCTTGCATGGGCCCAAGTGTCTAAGAAAATTGGATTTTCGCATACATGAAGAGCAATCGTATGCAAAAAAAAAAAAAAAAAAAAAAAAAAAAAAAAAAAAAAAAAAAAAAAAAAAAAAAAAAAAAAAAAAAAAAAAAAAAAAAAAAAAAAAAAAAAAAAAAAAAAAAAAAAAAAAAAAAAAAAAAAAAAAAAAAAAAAAAAAAAAAAAAAAAAAAAAAAAAAAAAAAAAAAAAAAAAAAAAAAAAAAAAAAAAAAAAAAAAAAAAAAAAAAAAAAAAAAAAAAAAAAAAAAAAAAAAAAAAAAAAAAAAAAAAAAAAAAAAAAAAAAAAAAAAAAAAAAAAAAAAAAAAAAAAAAAAAAAAAAAAAAAAAAAAAAAAAAAAAAAAAAAAAAAAAAAAAAAAAAAAAAAAAAAAAAAAAAAAAAAAAAAAAAAAAAAAAAAAAAAAAAAAAAAAAAAAAAAAAAAAAAAAAAAAAAAAAAAAAAAAAAAAAAAAAAAAAAAAAAAAAAAAAAAAAAAAAAAAAAAAAAAAAAAAAAAAAAAAAAAAAAAAAAAAAAAAAAAAAAAAAAAAAAAAAAAAAAAAAAAAAAAAAAAAAAAAAAAAAAAAAAAAAAAAAAAAAAAAAAAAAAAAAAAAAAAAAAAAAAAAAAAAAAAAAAAAAAAAAAAAAAAAAAAAAAAAAAAAAAAAAAAAAAAAAAAAAAAAAAAAAAAAAAAAAAAAAAAAAAAAAAAAAAAAAAAAAAAAAAAAAAAAAAAAAAAAAAAAAAAAAAAAAAAAAAAAAAAAAAAAAAAAAAAAAAAAAAAAAAAAAAAAAAAAAAAAAAAAAAAAAAAAAAAAAAAAAAAAAAAAAAAAAAAAAAAAAAAAAAAAAAAAAAAAAAAAAAAAAAAAAAAAAAAAAAAAAAAAAAAAAAAAAAAAAAAAAAAAAAAAAAAAAAAAAAAAAAAAAAAAAAAAAAAAAAAAAAAAAAAAAAAAAAAAAAAAAAAAAAAAAAAAAAAAAAAAAAAAAAAAAAAAAAAAAAAAAAAAAAAAAAAAAAAAAAAAAAAAAAAAAAAAAAAAAAAAAAAAAAAAAAAAAAAAAAAAAAAAAAAAAAAAAAAAAAAAAAAAAAAAAAAAAAAAAAAAAAAAAAAAAAAAAAAAAAAAAAAAAAAAAAAAAAAAAAAAAAAAAAAAAAAAAAAAAAAAAAAAAAAAAAAAAAAAAAAAAAAAAAAAAAAAAAAAAAAAAAAAAAAAAAAAAAAAAAAAAAAAAAAAAAAAAAAAAAAAAAAAAAAAAAAAAAAAAAAAAAAAAAAAAAAAAAAAAAAAAAAAAAAAAAAAAAAAAAAAAAAAAAAAAAAAAAAAAAAAAAAAAAAAAAAAAAAAAAAAAAAAAAAAAAAAAAAAAAAAAAAAAAAAAAAAAAAAAAAAAAAAAAAAAAAAAAAAAAAAAAAAAAAAAAAAAAAAAAAAAAAAAAAAAAAAAAAAAAAAAAAAAAAAAAAAAAAAAAAAAAAAAAAAAAAAAAAAAAAAAAAAAAAAAAAAAAAAAAAAAAAAAAAAAAAAAAAAAAAAAAAAAAAAAAAAAAAAAAAAAAAAAAAAAAAAAAAAAAAAAAAAAAAAAAAAAAAAAAAAAAAAAAAAAAAAAAAAAAAAAAAAAAAAAAAAAAAAAAAAAAAAAAAAAAAAAAAAAAAAAAAAAAAAAAAAAAAAAAAAAAAAAAAAAAAAAAAAAAAAAAAAAAAAAAAAAAAAAAAAAAAAAAAAAAAAAAAAAAAAAAAAAAAAAAAAAAAAAAAAAAAAAAAAAAAAAAAAAAAAAAAAAAAAAAAAAAAAAAAAAAAAAAAAAAAAAAAAAAAAAAAAAAAAAAAAAAAAAAAAAAAAAAAAAAAAAAAAAAAAAAAAAAAAAAAAAAAAAAAAAAAAAAAAAAAAAAAAAAAAAAAAAAAAAAAAAAAAAAAAAAAAAAAAAAAAAAAAAAAAAAAAAAAAAAAAAAAAAAAAAAAAAAAAAAAAAAAAAAAAAAAAAAAAAAAAAAAAAAAAAAAAAAAAAAAAAAAAAAAAAAAAAAAAAAAAAAAAAAAAAAAAAAAAAAAAAAAAAAAAAAAAAAAAAAAAAAAAAAAAAAAAAAAAAAAAAAAAAAAAAAAAAAAAAAAAAAAAAAAAAAAAAAAAAAAAAAAAAAAAAAAAAAAAAAAAAAAAAAAAAAAAAAAAAAAAAAAAAAAAAAAAAAAAAAAAAAAAAAAAAAAAAAAAAAAAAAAAAAAAAAAAAAAAAAAAAAAAAAAAAAAAAAAAAAAAAAAAAAAAAAAAAAAAAAAAAAAAAAAAAAAAAAAAAAAAAAAAAAAAAAAAAAAAAAAAAAAAAAAAAAAAAAAAAAAAAAAAAAAAAAAAAAAAAAAAAAAAAAAAAAAAAAAAAAAAAAAAAAAAAAAAAAAAAAAAAAAAAAAAAAAAAAAAAAAAAAAAAAAAAAAAAAAAAAAAAAAAAAAAAAAAAAAAAAAAAAAAAAAAAAAAAAAAAAAAAAAAAAAAAAAAAAAAAAAAAAAAAAAAAAAAAAAAAAAAAAAAAAAAAAAAAAAAAAAAAAAAAAAAAAAAAAAAAAAAAAAAAAAAAAAAAAAAAAAAAAAAAAAAAAAAAAAAAAAAAAAAAAAAAAAAAAAAAAAAAAAAAAAAAAAAAAAAAAAAAAAAAAAAAAAAAAAAAAAAAAAAAAAAAAAAAAAAAAAAAAAAAAAAAAAAAAAAAAAAAAAAAAAAAAAAAAAAAAAAAAAAAAAAAAAAAAAAAAAAAAAAAAAAAAAAAAAAAAAAAAAAAAAAAAAAAAAAAAAAAAAAAAAAAAAAAAAAAAAAAAAAAAAAAAAAAAAAAAAAAAAAAAAAAAAAAAAAAAAAAAAAAAAAAAAAAAAAAAAAAAAAAAAAAAAAAAAAAAAAAAAAAAAAAAAAAAAAAAAAAAAAAAAAAAAAAAAAAAAAAAAAAAAAAAAAAAAAAAAAAAAAAAAAAAAAAAAAAAAAAAAAAAAAAAAAAAAAAAAAAAAAAAAAAAAAAAAAAAAAAAAAAAAAAAAAAAAAAAAAAAAAAAAAAAAAAAAAAAAAAAAAAAAAAAAAAAAAAAAAAAAAAAAAAAAAAAAAAAAAAAAAAAAAAAAAAAAAAAAAAAAAAAAAAAAAAAAAAAAAAAAAAAAAAAAAAAAAAAAAAAAAAAAAAAAAAAAAAAAAAAAAAAAAAAAAAAAAAAAAAAAAAAAAAAAAAAAAAAAAAAAAAAAAAAAAAAAAAAAAAAAAAAAAAAAAAAAAAAAAAAAAAAAAAAAAAAAAAAAAAAAAAAAAAAAAAAAAAAAAAAAAAAAAAAAAAAAAAAAAAAAAAAAAAAAAAAAAAAAAAAAAAAAAAAAAAAAAAAAAAAAAAAAAAAAAAAAAAAAAAAAAAAAAAAAAAAAAAAAAAAAAAAAAAAAAAAAAAAAAAAAAAAAAAAAAAAAAAAAAAAAAAAAAAAAAAAAAAAAAAAAAAAAAAAAAAAAAAAAAAAAAAAAAAAAAAAAAAAAAAAAAAAAAAAAAAAAAAAAAAAAAAAAAAAAAAAAAAAAAAAAAAAAAAAAAAAAAAAAAAAAAAAAAAAAAAAAAAAAAAAAAAAAAAAAAAAAAAAAAAAAAAAAAAAAAAAAAAAAAAAAAAAAAAAAAAAAAAAAAAAAAAAAAAAAAAAAAAAAAAAAAAAAAAAAAAAAAAAAAAAAAAAAAAAAAAAAAAAAAAAAAAAAAAAAAAAAAAAAAAAAAAAAAAAAAAAAAAAAAAAAAAAAAAAAAAAAAAAAAAAAAAAAAAAAAAAAAAAAAAAAAAAAAAAAAAAAAAAAAAAAAAAAAAAAAAAAAAAAAAAAAAAAAAAAAAAAAAAAAAAAAAAAAAAAAAAAAAAAAAAAAAAAAAAAAAAAAAAAAAAAAAAAAAAAAAAAAAAAAAAAAAAAACATATTTTACCGTCCGTCTTATTTGAAATTTTGTTTATTAGTATTTTTATTATTATTATATGATAAGAATATAAATAGTACTTTACGTGTGACTTAATTTTTAAAAAGTTTTTATAAATTTTTCAAATAAGACGGACGGTCAAACGTTGGACACGGAAACTTATGGTTGCACTTAAATGGGACGGAGAGTACGCTGAATTAATTAATTAATTATTCGAGAGTTGAACTTAGCTGAGCTGTGTGAACAACTAACCACGCCCTCTCATGTAGTAGTCATGAAACATCAATTAATGTGATCCTTTGAATAATTGGGAAATTAACTAAATTAATTAATAAGGCGTATTTTCGAACAACCTAGGACAGGGCTTATTAGATCAGATTTTGCAACTTATGGTGACTAACTACCTCGTTTGATAGCTACTAACTAATCATTTATTCATTTGCTCCAATTGGCTATATATTCTGTACAACATACGTACGTAAGGGGTTAATAAATTAGCAGTCAAAATATATATCAGCACAGTACTCCTTCGCACGTTATTAGGGAGAGGATATTGAATAATCTCCCAACACTTCATGACCTAAAATTCTGTACTGATCCAGCTGGTCTCCTCACTAGAAGATCGTATACCTGCACGAGAAAGAACACAATTTGACAGTACTATAGTTTGCTGTGTATGCATGTGTACTCGATCGATATTAATTAGGCTCTTAGCATGTTAACAACAGAACATTTCGAAACACATTGACGACCAGGACATCAAGCTGATGGACCCATTCTACCGAAATAATAGTACTTATCAATGAATTAAGCTCGCTGTCAGCCGGCCAGTCCACGCAAACCGTCACTGTCAAGAACATCTCTCAACCTCTTCTCCCTGCTGTTCTTAGTTCGAGTTTCCTCTGACAACCCATATTCTCCTAAACAATACTAGTATACTCTAGAATTGTAAGCACATATCAGCAATAGTTAAATGCAGCATACATGTACCTATGTACCTAGCTTGTCCATCTGGCTGATGACCACGCAATTAATTCGGTTCCTACAAGAGTTACTTGTATGGGTTTCAATTACGAATTCATAATTGGCACCATATTTAAATTTCATACTTTTTAAAATTCAAAATTTTGGATTACCGTCGGATAATTTAAACGTTATGAACATTATGTTTTCTTGAACCATATATGCTGGACGCCTGGACCTGCTAAAAATTTCGCAATAACCAACCAAAAGTTTAAACGAAACTTTAAGTTAAAAAAATTGACTGTTATTTTTTTAGATAATGGATAATCCGGCATTCGCTTCAACAAAAACCGCGGCCATATCTGTCGATTGGCTAACGTGTTTGGTAACATATTACGGGTTTTAATTTAGATCCAAACTTTGGCCATAAAAACCAGTTATATATTGGGATGGTCACCGGTTAATTCAGGTATCAATATTTTTCTGAAAGGTAATTTTATTATCCTTGAGAAGATACATGTACTACATTTTATATAGTGTAAAATTTGGTACCTTTATGTACCAAAATTTATAGTGTAAAATCTTAGTATCTCTAGTTACTTTATTAAGGATGTAATTTTTTTTCTTTCCTAAAACCAGTATTCACAACCTTGGTTTAGAGTAACCCCTCTCTCTCTATCTCTATCTCTCTCCAAAGTGAGTAAAGCAAAACTCAAGGAGAATAATCTACGAGTACCCTAGCTAGAGGAGTAAAAGTTAAAGTGGTAAACAAAGAAACATATAACACTATCTCCTTTTAATTCCCTCCTAGCTAGCTACCTTCTCAATTATGTATTTTTTTATCCAACTCAATTGGGATCTCGATTGGCTGGTTCATTTGAAGCGTCCGTGCAAGTACAGTAGCTTTTTCAGATTCTTGTAGACTTGCAGTACTACTAATGTTTATATACTCCCCATAAAGAGCGCTACTATACTCCTAACGTACGGGCCACATTCATGTGCCTTTAGTTAATGTTTAAAATGAAGACTCGCCCAACAGTTGCAATTGTAAAATAAAGGTTCAAACAAAATTCTGTTATTTTTCCACATTACTCAATGTTCTGCAGATAAGTTTAAACTTGAAGAATAATCCTCCAAGAAAACCGTTAAATTAATTTCGATGCATCATTGCGCGCGTTAGGCCTTAAATTAAACACCATACCTTCGTATAAAGAAACTTTATTTCTAGTTATGTACCTAGACAATTGTTAATGTGAACTTGACCATTGTTCTGGTGCATAGACAAAAATAAAGTCTTTTGGGACGAAAATAATACATTGCTAATTCTTCACATATATAAATAAGAAGTGAAATTCCCAGTCTATGTATGTACTTTCTAATGAAATTGATATTAAAATCTTTTTAGGGTAACATTTTAATGCACAGTTTTGATACATTGTACTCCGAGATGACCGCAAATGGACCAATGCTTCTTTTGATGAAGAAGATATGATGAATTCATGAAACATACATGTTCATAGCGACATCGTGCAGGCGAAGAGATATCACGTTCATAGCATTAACGCTAGTACGTTGTCGTATTTTTTTATGTATGAAAACAGTGCATAAAAGGATTGGTAAAATACAATGCACGACAGGTATAAATAATGTCTCACTTACTTTGAAGAGGTGACCCTCTGCATTGAAAGAACAATGGGTCACATATATCGCTCATTCACCTACACTTCCCTTTTTTTTTTTTTTGAAAGATCAAATTTATAGGGAGATGCATGCATATGGTTCCAGCATATTATGACAAGTAATGAAGGCCTTGAGTCTTTCCTTCCATCTTCTACTTCAAGCTTGAGTTCATTCGTAGTACTGAGGCATGCATAAATGAACAATTTATTATCATGTGCATTTGATCTTGCTTTTTTTATATAAAAAACTTAATTAACTTAATTTCAAAAATAATAAGATTAAGACACATAAATACATATGGTGCTTGTGCTTAGGCCATGTTTAGATTCTACCTCAAAATTTTTCACCCTGTCACATCGAACGTTTGAACTATTAAATATAGTCTTAAAAAATAACTAATTACACATATTGCGACTAATTTATAAGACGAATCTTTTAAGCCTAATTGCTCCATGATTTAACAATGTAGTGCTACAGTAAACATTTACTAATGACAAATTAATTAAGCTTAGTAAATTTGTCTCACGGTTTACTGACGGATTATGTAATTAGTTTTTAAATTAGTGCCCGAACACTTTATGCGAAACCCTATATAATATCCGATGTGATACGTCAAAACTTTATACCCATAGATCTAAACCCCCCCTTAGTTTTTCTCTCTCTCGATCGAAAGATCAGTACATCTTGTACGTGCTTAGTTACTTTACATGCTTGGCTAGCTGGAACGCGTAAACATATGTCATAAGCAAGCACGTATATTTATAGATGCGCTCGCTTTAGGCAAAAGCACTGGCTGCAACATGGTCATCAGTCAGTAAAAAAAGATTCTTTGTTTTTCCTCCCAAAGATCGATTTGATGTCGTCGTAGGCTGTGTTTAGATGCAAAATTGTTGGATCCAAACTTCAGTCATTTTCCATCACATCAACCTGTCATACACACACAACTTTTCAGTCACATCATCTTCAATTTCAACCAAAATCCAAACTTTCCTCTCAACTAAACACAGCCGTAGTGTACGTGCGAGATCCCTGTATATTAATATCGTGTCGGTGGTCTAATACTCCCTCCGTTTCGAAATGTTTGACGCCGTTGACTTTTTTAAACATGTTTGACCGTTCGTCTTATTCAAAAACTTTTGTGAAATATGTAAAATTATATGCCTACATAAAAATATATTTAACAATGAATCAAATGATAGGAAAAGAATTAATAATTACTTAAATTTTTTGAATAAGACGAACGGTCAAACATGTGCTAAAAAGTTAACGATGTCAAACATTTCAAAACGGAGGGAGTACTAGTTAATTAGCTAAATAGCTAGCTCGATCATATCGATCGATAAAGTGATGCACATAAGGCTAAGTCCAGCCATGTCGATAAGTTGAGATATATCGATCGATTCGATCAAATCCGTGGTGTACTTAAAAAGCATGGGCTTGATATGAATATATATGATATATCATTTATCATCGCATCATCCTCTCTAGTTGTCAAACGACGAATTAACGAATACGCTGCCGATTAATAATAGATTCATATTACAGTGATCGACCGAAGAACGTAGCACACGACACGCGCACTTCCGGTTATTGTGCTTCGATCCATGCTTACTAACTTCTCTCGTTTCGCTGCAAGCCTGAAATAAATTAATAGCTTGATCTTGATACATGCATATGCATACGTATATGTAGCGTTAGTCATATAGTCGATCCAATCAAATAACCGTCTAAAATGACTTAAAAAAAGGTGATCGAAGTAAAACATCAGGGTCACTGCAAGAATCCGAAATTTTCTTGGCAGCCAACTGATTTATTTGACGATTGAAAACAGCCACCAAGTTTAAATATATTCTTGGCTGTTCTAACTAGCTGCCAAGCATAGACATGTTTTCTTGGCAGCTATGTAGAACCGCCAAGGTTAAAAAACTTTCCTTCTTAGTTGTCCTATCAACAAGGAAATCTCAATTTTTCTTGGCAGGCAAGCAGGGGCTACCAAGGAAAGAGGCAATTTTAGACAACAAGTTATTCTTGGTATCCCATACCGACGAGGATAATCTTTCTTGGCGGCACTAACTATCAAGAATAAGTAATTTTCTTAGCGATTCTAACTGTAAATTTCATTAGCAGTTTCTCGACAGCCAAAGAAAGATATATTCTTATAGGTTCAGACTGACAATGTTATATTTTTTGACGCTTTCAAAAGTTCACAATTTTTTTAATTTGCTTAGCAATCCGACCACCAAGAAAACATTTCCTTACGATTAGCAGCCAAGCGAATACCACTGGCTTTCTAGACTTGGCGGTCAGTCGACGGAATAACGAACCTTGGCGGTTTGTTGAAAATTACGGATTGTTGTAGTGGTGGTAGACAAGTAGACGGTGATTTGATCGATTGGTTAATCAGAGGAGCGCACGTGGTTATCCCTGATCGATCTCCGGCCCGTTTATTGCTCGCTTAGCTCATGCCCTCGCTCATATCGGCGATCGATATATCTATGGCCGGGCAAATGATTGACTCGTCTTCTCCGGCTCTCTGCATATGATGAGCTAGCTAGCTAGCTGCTCGACGACGTGTCGTAACCAAGCCGGCAAAAGATCCGAAGCGTGGTCGCGACTGGCCACCGTGCGCGCGCCACTACGTACTCCGATCCGCGCGCACCGGAAAAGTCGGGAGATTGCGCGACGCGGCACGTAGAAGAAGAAGACGCCAACACATGCGCCAGTCGTAAATGCCTCTCCGTTTCGACCAATCCACTCACGAACCCATCACCTTTCCGGCGTCGTCCCCAGATACCCAGCTATCGAGCTAGCAATACATAGTACTAGCTGCGTTTGCGTGGACAGCGTGGTGTGGTGGTGATCGATCGCAGCCGAAAGCTAGCAGAGGCAGACCCCCACGCACGCGCGCCGCGCACCGGGTGAGTTTTGTTTGAGCTGTGATAAAAGTTCATTTGCACGTAATAAATGCTAACTTCTGTCGGAGGCTCGGAGCGAAGCGGAGGCCCGTCGCCGCCGGAGGTGCACCTGGGACGCCCCTGGGGTGCGGGGTCCGCATCCGCGATACGGATCGTTATCTTTTTAGGGTTTCATCTTCATATATACTTCTCATAAACCGCCGTTCGGCGTTGTAACCTCACCCTGATATAGTGAAGATACTCTGCTGGCTGATGTCTATGGGTTTTTTTTTCTCCTGTTTTAAAAGAGTTTTCCACGTTAAATCCCGTGTCTTCCCTGATTGCGTTTTGCGTGGACAGCGTACATGGTGTGATGGTGGTGATCGATCGCCGCCGAAAGCTAGCGGAGGCAGACCACGCGCGCCGCGCACCGGGTGAGTTTACGTGAAGCCGCCCGCACGCGCAAAAAATCCTTAGCTGTCTCGCGGCTCGCGCGCGCGCGCGCTAGTGCAACCAGCTGATTACGACGTTAATTGTCACCGCCTATCAGGCTATCACATATTCACCGGTGAATCATCGCGCGCGCGAGCTACGGCGCGCGGCGACGTACACGACGATAATACGACTCCGATCCCCGTGGCTTTGGATCGCGACTCGCGGGGGGGAGACGAGAGTAGGTATGACGGCCACCCGTGTGCGTCGCGGTCGTCGATCCGTCCACGCGCACCACTTGCGAGTTGCGACGTCGTCACCGATGCTCCTATATATGGAGTACATATCGATATCGTGCGTGCCAGTTCGTCTCCGTGTTGGTAGTGACACGCAACTCGCAATGTGTGTACGTATATGATGCAACAGCTCGATCGCTCGCTAATAGCTGCTGCATGTCGCAATAGTGCCTGCTGTTCCATCCATCTGCCCGTTTTTGTCCGTGCCCGCTACGGCCATATATGATATATCCGTTCACACGCGGAGCTGAGGACACGCGCGAACCAAGATCAAGTGCCGTTTTTGCAGCTGGGTAGTGATTGGCGCATTAAAAAAAAATCTGATTTACTTTATTCTTTTACGTATATAGAAAATTTATCGGAATTATTAATAACATTCAACAGAAAATAGAGAGGGATTTATTATAGATTTAAAATTACTCGATTTACTTGAAGATTCGTGCGCCCAACTTCTTCTCTTGCTCGAACAACCACTGGTGGCTTGACGAGTTAGTGTTTGGGATTTTAGGACCGGGGTTAGGGCCAAGGTTAGGGTCAAGTGGTGGGGTATGGGTCAATCAGTGGACTTGGATAGTATTGGGAGGCAGTGGCTCGGTAGCAAAACAGACAAGAGATGATGCATCGGGTGGCCGCTGAAGCCATGGGGTTGGCAGCGGTGTAGTCGGCTAGTTTTGGTAACAGGGGCAAAGTGGAGTGATTAGGAGATGTGGTCGATGGTGACAGATCCGACGACAGGGACCACCAGAGACGGAGAAGACGATGGGATGGGGGCACCTCATTGCTGCTGGCTCCATAACGAGAGACGGGGTAGATTTGGCATAGCCTTGTCGGCGGTGGGAGCCTAGGGGCGACGTAACGGTAGGCAGAGAAAGAAATAAGATGGAGTATGAAGCTCAAATTAAACCTGGTGCACGTATCTTAATAAAGCGATCCAACAATTAAGAATATCCATTATTTTTAGTGGTGTTTTTTTTATCAAATGTGTAATAGACATCCTAAAAGCTATTGCATCTTTTTTTTTTAAAAAAAAAAGCTAAATGGCTCTAGAAAACAAAAACAAACGACGACGACGCTCACACGGGAGAGAATACACATGCCACGTAGTAGCTCCGACGGTAATATTCATCATTCGATCGCAAATGGCAAATGATTAGCATTACCCACGCGGGTAAACAAACACACAGCTGCGCGGCGTACGTAGTAGTACTACGTAACACGAACGTCATGCAGGGACCGCATCCCAACCCCGGCCATGACCCGTCTGCAAAGCTTTGTTGGCTGCGCCCATCATGTCCTACAGGCCCCCGATCCACACACCCTGCCTGTCAAAACTGTCATCCTCCTGACCAACACCCCCTCCCTCATCCCCTCCTGCGCCATCCATTGAAGCCAAAGCCCACCCATATCAACGCCACGAACCCGGATCGCGCCTCTCCTTGCTGCTGCTGGCCGTGGCCGCTCGCTCGCTCACTCACTCACCCTCGCGAAGACCATCGCCCGCGCGCGCGTGGGCTCCGGTGAGTCCAACCCTCCAAACATGCCATGTCTCGCGGCTCCGCGGCCTGTCTCTCTCTCGCGCAGTCGCGCTTTGGCCAGTAGCTACCTGAGCGGCTGAGAGCCAACCCCACCGCCGGGGCCTCCCGGTCAAAACCACCACCCCCAAGCCCCAACTCCCAACCGCTAGCCCCGCCCAGAAATCCCGCCTCGTCTCGGCCTCAGCCGTGTCAACCAACCCCGCCCGCGCACCGGGCAAAATGCGAGATTTACCCGTCCAAAACGCGTCGTCGCGCGGCCGAAGCGCGCGCGCGGTTCGGTGCGGTGCGGTGCGAGGGGGAGTAGTGTACTACGTGGCGGGGTGCGCGCGCGGTGCGGTGTATGGACGGCGCGGTGATTAGCGTCGCGTTACGTGCGCGCGGGGCCCCCCCGCCGATCATTTCTCCGCGCACCTGGAAAAACGCTTTTACACGCTCGCTTGCCTCTCCGCTCGGTTTGCTTCGCGCAAATTAATCTCCCCGGTTTTTCTTGAGGCGCACAAGAACAATAAAGAGGAGGACGGACGCGCGAACAAAGGAGGAGTACAGGATACAGTCGGAGTCAGTTTAGTACTCCGAGAAAGGCAAAAAAAAACACACCGCCCGATCGACGCGTACGGCGCCGCCACCGGCCGGCCGGCCATGAGCCGTGGCCGCGCCCGGCTTCAGCCACCACCACCTGGTACCAGTACCACCACCCTCGCCGCCGTGCTGGTCCTCGTACTCCTGGCCGTCGTAGCGCTGCCACTCCGGTGCGATGCGGCGTCGGCGGCGGCGGCGGGAGGAGAGGAGGAGGAGGAGGAGCAGCCGCTAGACTACAGGGAGGCGCTGGAGAAGAGCCTGCTCTACTTCGAGGCGCAGCGGTCGGGGCGGCTGCCGTACAGCCAGCGGGTGACGTGGCGCGGCCACTCGGGCCTCACCGACGGCCTCCAGCAAGGCGTGGACCTCGTCGGCGGGTACTACGACGCCGGCGACCACGTCAAGTTCGGCCTCCCCATGGCCTTCACCGTCACCATGCTCTCCTGGGGCGCCATCGACTTCGCCGCCGACATCGCCGCCGCCGGCGAGTGGCGCCACGCCCTCGAGGCCATCAAGTGGGGCACCGACTACTTCGTCAAGGCCCACACCCACCCCTTCGTCTACTGGGCCGAGGTACGTACGCACAGTACAAATACTACGTACTCCCGCCACCGATCGATCACTTCACATATTCATACTATCTCGCGCGCAATTCAACACGCCATGAATTCACTCTCGCTGCTGCTGCTGCTGCTGCTAGGTGGATCGAGAATGGTAGCAGTAGCCATTATGACGTGAGTGAGAGAGAGGCTGACGGGTGGGGGCCATGGTGGTGTGCAGGTGGGCGACGGCGACACGGACCACTACTGCTGGCAGCGGCCGGAGGACATGACGACGTCGAGGCAGGCCTACCGCGTGGACAGGGACAACCCGGGGTCGGACCTCGCCGGCGAGACGGCGGCGGCGCTCGCGGCGGCGTCCATCGTGTTCCGCCGCTCGGACCCGCACTACTCCCACCTCCTCCTCCACCACGCCCAGCAGCTGTTCGAGTTCGGGGACACCTACAGGGGCAGCTACGACAGCAGCATCGAGGAGGTCCGGAGCTACTACGCGTCGGTGAGCGGCTACCACGACGAGCTCCTGTGGGCGGCGCTCTGGCTCCACCGCGCCACGGGCAAGGAGGAGTACCTCCGCTACGCCGTCGACAACGCCGACTCCTTCGGCGGCGTCGGCTGGGCCATCACCGAGTTCAGCTGGGACGTCAAGTACGCCGGCCTCCAGGTCCTCGCCGCCAAGGTAAACCTCCTCAATTCCTCTCTCACTCTCCGCCATGCTTGATCAATTTACTCACTCATCACTCCATGGACATCGACTAGCTAGCTCCGGTTGTTAGGTTGGTGAGCCGCCCTGGCCACCAACAGTGACCAGCCTATGACCCGTACTTTTTTTTTACTAAACGTAGGCTGTGTTTAGTTTCACGTTAAAATTGAAAGTTTAAAAAAATTAAAACGACGTGACAGAAAAGTTAGAAGTTTGTGTATGTAGAAAAGTTTGATGTGATGGAAAAGTTGAAAGTTCGATGTGATGGAAAAGTTGAAAGTTTGAAGGAAAAAAGTTGGAATCTAAACAGGGCCGTACTCTCGCTCTGTTCCAAAATATAAAAATTTTAAAGTTTTTTCAAAATATATCTGAACAATCCTATGATACATATCGAAAAGCAACGCAGAATTAATCGGCTATTTTAAGATGTATTTTGGAAAATAGGTAGAAATCGTTATATTTTAGAATGGAGGGAATATTTTCTTCTGCTGTAAAAATATACAGCAAAATCATATGATGTTTGACTTCTTTTTTATCACGATGAACCGTATCAGTTAGATACATGCCGTTTTTAATTAGGATCGAGTGAACAAGCAAGGTGGGTTTCTCCCTAACAAAAAGGGGGAATTAATGTCACCACATGGCCTATACTTTCCTTGCTCCCCAAAAGAAGCCAAGTAGGATCCCACACCCCTGCAAGCACTGCTCGCAGATTTAATCATGCCTTGAACACAAAACCAGTATAATTACGCGCGATTAGAAACACGAAGAAAAATACAAACAAGCGTACACTCTACTCTGTTCCCCTCTGTCATCCGTGGAAATGTTTGGACATGGAGAAGCCTCCAAAAGACTGGACTGTTCATCGACTAAAGTCCACTCGATCTCTCCATTCCTCGATCGATCAGTGAGTGAGTGAGATTGTAGCTGCAATGATGGTGGTTGGAGATGTGAGAGAGCATATGCATCCAGTGTGTTGCTGTGTGTACTGACTCTCACATGGCTGAGCATCTGGGGGCAGTACTGCCTTTAATTTCTCCCCCTGAAAGCTGATGGGTTTTTCTTTTATGCTAATTAAGCACGCCCCTTTTCTGCCTGTCCACTTCAGTCTTGCATGCACCCCTGCTAGCTTCAGGATTAGTTTTCCTTTCAGCATTTTTGAGCCATACATGCTGCTGACCCTTAACAGAAGGTAGGACAGAATCATTCAAAACGTCCAAAAATTAAACACAACCGCAGTGATCTGTTTAATTAGGGTTTGAACTCGCAACAACTTTTGTGACAAGTAAAAGGTGGCTTAACCACTAAGGTAATGACCCGATCCTGTCGTCTGAATGACTTTAGTCCGTTCTTGGTTGGAAAAAAATATATCGTCTTTAGCTTAGTTTAGTAGTAGATAAAGGCTATGTGTAGATCCAAAGTTTGGATCCAAACTTCAGTCCTTTTCCATCACATCAACCTGTCATATACACACAACTTTTCAATCACATCATCTTCAATTTCAACCAAAATCCAAACTTTGCGCTGATCTAAACACAGCCAAAGACTACTAGTACCTGATCTGTCAGTCTCACATTGCCATTGATCGATCGAGAGATGATGCGAAGATTGCAAAGTGATCACTGCAAATCTGCAATGCATGGACCGGGACACCAAGGTTGGTCGCCGAGTTGTAAAGCCAGCGAGGCACGTGGTGGTGACACGGCGATCGAGTTTGAATTGATGTGTCACCACTAGCCGCCGACCTGGTTGGTTGCTTAGGTCACTAGTGTGCTATCTATCTATCTCTAGGACGCTACTGCCTGAATGCAGCTTGTTTTGCTGATGCGAGAGCGTATAAAGAGATGAGATTGAGCATACAAAAGATGAGATTTCTTCTTCTTCTTCTTCCTCTTCTTCTTCCATATGACACGACAAGAATTGCGAGAAATTTGGGAGGCATGGCTTTTGTTTGCTAGCTTGTAGGTAGCGTGATAGGGGTCCAATTGAGGCCAAGAGCTGACGACCAAAAACTTCGAGACATGGACGGCTGAAAATGCTCCTTGCATTGAGCCGGGAAACCTTGCACGATTAATGTCCATTATTTACACACACACACAAATCACATGCTGGTTGTTCATCAAGGTGGATGGTTTCATTCCGGCCTAAGTCAAGAATGAAATTAAAATGACTATTTACGTCTACTAGGAACATAGGAATTTCACAAGAAAGAGCTCTATGGCCATGTTCTTAGGTGAGAGTTGAGAACTAGAAGAGCAACACATATCTTATATGCCACCTTCATTTGAATTAGAGTAGTCCATTTAAACTAGAATAGCCCGCGATTGTGACATTCAAGAATCCTCTGTAGCACTGTACATATAGTATCAGCCAATAATATATGGATCCGAGTTTACATATTAGAGTGACTGCTAATTCAACTATATATAGAGAAACAATAAAAAATAATTCGTAGGACGTAGGGGATAAAGATCCTTTGCAGTACTGCACCTACACAGTTGTAGCCACTAACGTATGAGTTTGGATCTACTATATGATACTACTCCGTAGCAACTAACTGCATAGACGGTGTTGTAGATAATCCCAACAACCTTGATGACAAGAAAGTATTGGGTTACAGTAGTTCCAGGTCACCCCCTGCAGCTAGTCTGCATTTTTTTTTTTTGCTGGCCTGTAACGCATATAGAGAGGATGATGACCTGTCACCGGGAGGGCCCCACGTAGGTACAAGAATTCTACACGCCGTGACAGGGCAACGGGGGGGTGTGAGTTGGACGGGTGACCTGGACTAATTTCCATTTCACTGTCGAGACAGGGGTAGGTGTGAGGCAAATGGCAATGCAGGTCCAAATTAAGATCGTCTTCATCAGCCAACAGCCCTGGCGTGGTCTTCACGGTGCAGTAGCGATCTCCCCTTTTTCCACATGAGAGCTGCACGCATCACAGATTTAATCATTTTTCCTGGCTAGTTTTGAGCCTTGAGATGACTCGTTTTTTGGCCAGAAATAGATTAAAGAAACCCTGAGCTGCTTGCTTCTTCAAGAGTACTACTGAGAAGTAACATCTACTTCCTCGCAAAAAAAAGAAGAAGAGAAAAGTAACATCTACTTCCTAAATCCCAAAAATATAAGAATTTGTAAATTAAGTTCCTTCGGACACCGGTAAGATTTCTAGAGTTTTACACGTGATTAAGAAAGTAAATAATATTATTAACTACACGGAATGGTTGTGATGGATAGATATCAGAAATTACGTCGAAAAAAAATTAAACGGGAGATGACCGTGATTGATTGAGATAATGAGTGTTCTTTTGGGGTTTTTCTTTACTCCCCTGTTTTAACTATTTTAACTTTCTTTCTTTTTCCTTAATGAAATGAAATGCAATCCTCCTGCATTTTTGAAAAAAAAAATTATATTCTGAGATAAATTTTTTAACACTAGAAGTTGTTGTATTTCGAGACTCTCTTATTTCGTTTTTTAAATAAAAAAGACTAACTCTTGCTGGAAAAAGAGAACCTTTAGATTTTTTTGATTCAGGAGCAAATAAACCCTGTGAAAGACTTGATTGGATCAATTGTGTGTCACTTCTAGGTCCAGTACTGAGATTTATATTTTTTTTTTTAAAAAAAACTTATGAATGGTCGTCCATGTGGCCATGCCCCCGAAATCTGCTGAAAATTAGCTATCATTGCCCAAGAAATCACTGTAGGGATTTTAATTTTTATTGTTTTTTTGGACTGCTAGTTGCTTTCAATATATGTAGCTGCTGCGTGAGCAACTAGTCGTAAGATGCTGACATTTTTATTTGGACATGACCGACAACAAAGTAATTAAAAATATATATCATATATGTAGCGTGCCCCTTTCCTTCTCCCTGGGTAGCCTAGTTGGATGTAGTATATATGAATTGATTTAAGCTAGCTTACTCTGTTTCAAAAGGAAACTAAAAGAAATGTTGCACTGACTACTGCATATATATAGCTGAATTTTCGTTGTTACATGCCATGAAGTAATTAAAGGAAGACACTTAGGTACTTTTTCCTTTTATTATACCTTCAAGCAACTGAGTGCACGCATGATTCCTTATTTTACAAGCTACTAGTATAGTAGTAGATTAGCCAGGTAATCTCTGTAGAACAATTCCTTGATGGAGCAAGCAAATATCGCAATCAGAGTGGTTGTTGGGCTCAAAGCAGAACATTTCCTCTGATTTAGATCGAACAGTTTCTAGATTAATTAATTATTAATTAGCAGGAGTACTATCTCTTCATGACACTCCATTATATGGAAGTACGACCGTGTCAACCCACAATAAGCAAAAATATCCATTATTGATGACTAACTACTTTTTCCTTTTATTATACCTTCAAGCAACTGAGTGCACGCATGATTCCTTATTTTACAAGCTACTAGTATTAGATTAGCCAGGTAATCTCTGTAGAACAATTCCTTCATGGAGCAAGCAAATATCACAATCAGAGTGGTTGTTGGGCTCAATGCAAAACATTTCCTCACAGTTTCTAGATTAATTAATTATTAATTAGCAGGAGTACTATCTCTTCATGACACTCCATTATATGGAAGTACGACCGTGTCAACCCACAATAAGCAAAAATATCCATTATTGATGACTAACCACAATAAGTTTTCATGGCGTACAGCCAGGTAATCTCCATTTCTCCAGTAGTATACTGTAGTTGTCACCTTTTTTAACATGTGGTATTAGCTACGGGTAGTGACGTTCCTCGCAAGTTTGTAGCCTTCACTACAACAACAAAAACTACTCAGTATAATAAACTGCTTACCTAGCAAAAAGGGAAAAAATAGTACAATGTAATAAATAATGAGAGTGAAGTCGAGATCGATCTTAGGCCTTGTTTTTGTTGAAGAAAATTTTTAGATTTGGTTGTCATACCGGATATACGGATACACATTTGAAGTATTAAATATAGTCTAATAACAAAACAAATTACAGATTTCGCCAGAAAAAACTGCGAGACGAATTTATTAAGCCTAATTAAATCCGTTATTACCAAATGTTTACAGTAGCACCACATTGTCAAATCATGACGCAATTAGGCTTAAAAGATTCGTCTCGCAATTTACATGCAATCTGTGTAATTGATTTTTTTCCCTACATTTAATACTCCATGCATGTATCCAACATTCGATGTGACAACGCGAAATTTTTTTTTTAAACTAAACAAGGCCTTACTACACAAGTACACTTAAATTGGAACAGAGGTAGTACTTGTCTCCAACAGAATATAAAAATATATATTAAAGAATCAAACTGTTTCAGAATCAAATCGAATCGAAATTAATGGAATTGAACACCCATGATCATTTCCTCAAATCGAATATAGAGTAGCTCCCAACCAATCTCCCAGGCAGATGCTTTGTTGGGCCCCACCTGTCGGCGACTGTATCGCGCACCGACAGCGGCGAACTGGCCGAGCTGGACCACAAACTAAGCTCGAAGTTGGGTTGAATGCTACTCCTCCTACTGTGTCTGTGTTCGAGTTAGATCGATCGCCGCATTGATTAGCCGGCTCGGTCGGTCGAGTTTGTACCAGTGTTGTGGTGTTAATGTGTGACTCGATCGCACCGGCCGACCTCGCCACGTTCCATGCTGCCACACTGTACCAATACAATGGATACTCGAGTAGCTGACAGCAATGCTGCGTTGTTCCTGATTCCTCTCGCTGTTCCATCTGATTGTTGCAAAGCTATAGCTATTTTTCTTTTTTTAGAAACTATCACGGATATAGGCTTTTATATAAACGTGCGCATACTCCTATGGACGGATCTAGAATGAAATGGAGGGGCTCCACTTACATATTTTACTCTGGTTTTTTCTTTTAAAAAAATATCACGGATATAGACTTTTATATAAACGTGCGCATACTCGTCTATGGACGGATTAAAACGAAATGGAAAGGCTCCACTTACCTATTTTACTCTGGTTTGAATTGAGTTTAGTTTAATGCAAGTGTGTAAGTTTGGATTGAGGATGTATGTGTATATAGTGAAAATAGATAAAGTACAGCTAAGTAGTACACACATTGTCACATGTAGGATGTAGCTCTGCTTTGTACTCATATCTATGAACGTGCACACGCATACTCATCTTTACGAACGTACACACATACTTTCTCCATCCAAAAAAAAAACTCAACTTCCCTTCTAGGTTGAGTTTTTTTAGATAGAGGGAGTACATAAATTTTAAAACTTAATTTTTGAGTCGATTTTAGGGTATTTTCAACGTAGTCTCTTTCTCATATGAATTATTTTATTTCGCTAATAAGTCGTTATTGCCTATAAAATTTATATTTCTCCAAATAAAAGATAATTTGTAGTTGTATAATTTGTCTGAACTTTTACAGTCTCGGTGTTGATCATGATATCGGTTTTTGTCACTGAGTTGATTGATCATTGGATTAATCAGCTGAGAGCTAACTAGGCTGTGTTTAGTTCAGCGCAAGGTTTGGATTTTGGTTAAAATTGGAGATGATGTAACTGAAAAGTTGTGTGTGTATGACAGGTTGATGTGATGGAAAAGAACTGAAGTTTGGTTGATTATTTTTGTTGAAATATTCATTATCATTGTTCTAAACCTGTTTTCGTCAATAATTATTTCTTTTACTTATTTAGGGCACTAATTAAAGAACACACAACAGAGAATTTCCCAAACACTATAGTCAAAGCCTCTAGCTAGATGTGTATTTCAGATCACACCCAGTGTTTGGTACAGATTGGTATCTCAATTCCTAAGGCCTCTATTTTCATATTTGAAAACTTTTGGGTGGAGCTTGAGGGATTTTTGAGCTAGTGAATTCTTCATGGACAACCCCAACGTCCTCGCCGGCGCCATCGTCGGCGGGCCCGGCCGCCGCGACGAGTTCCGCGACGACCGCGCCAACTACATGCAGACCGAGGCCTGCACCTACAACACCGCCCCCATGGTCGCCGTCTTCGCCAGGCTACACCGCCTCACCACCGCCATCACCACGGCGGCCGCGGCGGAGGATCCCGACGGCGGCTCGCCGGAGGAGCGTAGATAGAAGGTAGTGGTGGTTTTAATTTGGGCGGGAAAATTCTTTTTTCTTTTCTCGTATACTTGCCTTTTTCTGCTTAAAACTTCACTAAATTTTTTTGAAGTGTTAATATGAGAGAGAGAGAGGGGTAAAGAGAGGGGATTTGATTATATTATTATTATTAGTGAAAAAGAAACAAGAAAAAGATAGTGAATGGGTGTTATAATTAAGGAGGAGATGAAGGTGAAAATTAGTTACTTGTATTTTTGAGGTTAGGTCTAAGAAGTCAGAACTGAACAAAAGAAAAATTAAAAGGGCTGTAATATTTACTGGAGTTCTGGTATATATTATATAGACCATTACATGTTGCCTGCTTGTACATTTTCTTTCTGCTTGAGGTGAGTATTGTTCTGCAAGATTATTTACTGTCTTTGGGGCATGTTCTATGCTGTATTGGGCCGATGCTACAGAGCTTGGGAGTGGGCCTTTTAAAGCAAAATAATCAAATAATCCCTCCATCCCATTACAAGTGTACTTTTAAGAGTGAGAAAAAGAGAGAGATGATTACCTAGTCGAGTAAATGTGAGATGGTATGAAGTAAAAGGTTAGTTGAGTGTATGATGATGATAAGTAGTATGGTACGATTATAATAAGATACAAATTAATTTTAGAATTGTATTTATAATGGGATGGAGGAAGCATATTTTGTCATTTAAGAAGCAAAATGATCAGCTTGGACTTATGTACTTTTGTCCCTCCAAAGCCAAAAGACCTCCAAACCAGAATAACAAAGTTTGCACTCTCTGAGTTGAGTGTTGACTCAACAAAAATGTCCCTCCAAATTCCAAGAAACCTCCAAACTCCAAACCAGAATAACCAAGGGGATGCCATTTTCAACCATACCATTTTTTGGAAAAGTTGCCAAAAAGATATCTACGTTTAGTTTGTTGCCAAATTTAGTAAATACATAAGAAATCTTGCCAAAATTTTGGCAATGTTGCCATGTTGCCAAAATTTTGACATTGCCAAAACTTAGTAAGGTTTATTTTGACTATAATTTGAACATGTCCAAAGTTTCCACTCTCTGAGTTGAGTGTTCGCAACTGATGAATGTGAGGATTAAATAAAAAGCATATAAAACAATAGAGCTATTAACACATAATTATTTTAGTTTTAATTATTATAAACTAGGAAAATAGATTCATTCGATATTTTAGAGCAACTTCTACGTATAAGTTTTTGCATGAAATATAATTTGCAAAGAGTGGTAATGGAAAATGAGGTAAGATATGCTTCTTAATCAGAAAATATCGAAGCTTAAGTGTCAACAGTTAACACCTAATTTTATTATCACAAATCAAGCTAATATGCCTAATTTTGCCAAACATTATTGAGAAATGCCATCTTTTGGGAAGCTTATAATTATCCTTGGATTCGAAGCAAAGGCAAACAAGTTAAGGGCCCCTTTGAATCGTAGGGTAGAAAAAACGGAGGAATAGGAAAAACACAGAATTCTGACATGAATTGAAGTGTAAAACAGAGGATTGCAAAACACAGAAAAAACACATGAATGGTCGTTTGATTGGAGCACAGGAAAAACGCAGGAATCGGATGAGAGAGATAGACTCAAAGGAAATTTTCCAAGAGGTTGGAGCTCTTGCTAAATTTTCTCTAAAATCTACATGCAATGTGCCATTCCATAGAAATTTTATAGGATTTGGAAAACTTCAATCCTTTGAATCAAAGAGCCAAATAGAAAAATTTCCTATAGGATTTGAATCCTATGAAATTCCTACGTAAATCCTCTGATTCAGAGGGGCCCTAAGATGACTTTTGCAGCACTCCCGTAACCGATTCGCTTTCACACGACGCCGCGACGGCTGAACCCAACCCACCACGTTGGCCGCCCACGCCGCGACCTTTCGCCGGTATCTGAGCGCCGCGGCGGCGGGCGGGGAGGAGGAGGAAGAGGAGCACCCGGAGGCGGGAGGCGGCGGCGGCTCTGCGTCGGCGATGTACCGGATGGAGCGGGGGCTCCGGGAGGCGCTCCGGCCCAAGTACGCCGGGTTCCTCGAGGCCATGAACGCGCAGCCCGGCGGGCTCAAGCTCCTCGCCGTCATCCGCGCCGACCTCCTCGCATTGCTGGGGTGAGAGTGACACTGGAAGTAGTAGAGAAGCTAATAGAATTGGGATAATATTGGAAATGTTCGTCTCCTTGTTTGATATTGATATTGGGGGGCAATTGCCAATTATGCAGGGAGGAGAACTTGCCGGCGCTGCGTGCGCTGGACGGGTACCTGAAGGAGAAGCTCGTGACATGGCTCAGCCCCGCGGCGCTGACCCTCCACCAGATAACTTGGGATGATCCGGCCTCCTTGCTAGAGAAGATCGTGGCATATGAAGTCTCTGATCAGATCAACCCTCTGTTTTAACTTTGCAGTGTGCACTCTGGTGGTTTGACCGATATTCACTTTTGTTCTGGTTTTTAGGCTGTGCATCCAATTAGGAATTTGATTGACTTGAAGAGAAGGTTGGGCGTCGGTCGCCGTTGCTTTGGGTACTTCCATCCTGCAATACCAGGTTGCTTATTATGGCTTCTTGCCCTTGTGGACTATTACTGATTACTGGTGATGCTATGATTAAGTGTTGATAACTAGATGCATAACTTGTATTTTCCCCAAATGTTTGAGAGTTTTGTAGGGGGCAAATCAATGCATCATTTACACTTCTTATACATTTGTAAACAGAAGTGTTTACCTGCTGCAGAACGATTGTTTTGAGTTAGTAACTAGCTTTGTTTGAGTGTTCTCACTATCTTTATTAAAATTAGGAGAACCATTGATCTTCATTGAAGTTGCTCTGCTCAAAGATACTGCCGCATCTATACAGGTTAGTTAAGTTATAGCACAGTACATCTATTTGATTATCCCAATCCATTGCAACTTATTAACTTCTATCATATTAGGAAGTTCTGTGGGATGACCCTCCAACTCCTGAGAGTGAAGCCAGATGTGCATTATTTTACTCAATATCATCAACCCAGGTAAAAAAATTTCTTAGAATTCTGGCAGCAAATAAAGTAATGTGGCAGGTAATTTAGCAACAGTGACAAAATGGTGCTTGCCTGCCAACAAACTGATTGTCTATTGCTATCAGCCAGGCCTATCTGGTATCAATCTGGGAAAATTTCTTCTCAAACGTGTGATTGAAATGTTAAGAAGAGATATGCCTTCAGTACAGGTACCACTTCCAAATTCTGTGATCATTTTTCAACCTTACTGTTGTTTTATGCTTAAGCACTGGCTGTAGCATCAGTTGTAAACTGATAATTCATCATGCTAACTAAGTTTTTTTTGCCTGTATTTACTGATAAATCAAAGTCAATATGCTTTGTTTGTTGGCATTTCATACAGATTTTTGCAACTCTTAGTCCAATCCCTGGTTTCATGCAATGGCTTCTTGCTAAGCTGGCATCCCAAATAAAGTTAGCAGAGGCAGAATCACAGGATGGCAGTTTATTAGAAGGAACCAGTTCCACTTTCAGAGAATCCATCCTTTTTCCGGAGGAAGAGAGGATGATACATGATGCGGTGTATGTTCCTTTCATAAAAAAAATAGCAAATTGTACTTCACGTAATTTCAACCTTTTTCATATTCTCTGTACTTATATTAAAAAATGTATTTTTGTTTTT
This sequence comes from Oryza longistaminata, assembly GCA_009805545.1. Taxonomy (NCBI): domain Eukaryota; kingdom Viridiplantae; phylum Streptophyta; class Magnoliopsida; order Poales; family Poaceae; genus Oryza; species Oryza longistaminata. Next base: position 9,149,768 of record CM020186.1, on the reverse strand, counting down.
TTTTATCTTGACCTTTGTTTTCATTTTCTTTCATAGACTTTGGTTTTCTAAAAAAATCAGTCTCTTAATTCTGGACATGCTGTCTCTTTTTCTTTTGTAGTTAACTCCATTACATGTTCATGTGAAATTTTGATCAGTCAATAGAGGAGTAAAGGTCTGCTTTGTGATTTATAATCATCTGCGCTGCTACTTTTGCTCCAGTGAACATGCTGGTGGAAAAAGTGGAATCGAACTACTGCAAGATATACTGAAATCAAGTCAGTGAGTAAAATCTGACAAATTATCTTCTGCACTGAAATCTCCTCTGATGCGTTTGTGTGCAAGGTATCCAGTAGCATCACTTCTTCTGTGTATTTTTAGAGTATATATTAGTTGCAACTGATAGTCTTTGCATATAATCTATAGGTATCTCGCCAGGGAGAAAAAACGAGGAAAAGCTCTTGATGCTGTTGCAAATTTTCACTTGCAAAATGGAGCAGTAAGTTAGCCACTATGTGCACATTCAGTTTCAAATGCTGATGCTACATAGGGGATTTAGTTTTGTAGGGTATAAAAACCAGAATTTTCTGTCTGCTCTGCTTCTGTGTGAAACTTAGAGTTATAATGACCTCTAGAACCATGTTGTTGTTTCACATGTAAATACAATATTTACCGATCTAAGCATTTCTATGCTATTGCACATTCGAAATTTTCGCTTAGTACCATAGTATGGTCTATTGAAGGAACATCTTTTTGAAACAAGTGGTCTTATCCTTACAGAATAACGCCTTGCTTTTCTGGCAGATGATCGAGAGGATAAACTGGATGGCTGACCAATCAGAGAAGGGCATTCAACAGAGTGGAGGTATCATGGTAAATTATATGTACAGGTACGCTCTTGTTGAACTAATGTTTATCCAGAATCCCAGATGCCTTCAGATGGCGTTCATGGACAATCATGTTTATGTACAATGCCACTCTTTTGTTCAGATTAGAGAATATAGAAGAGTATGCGCTGTCATATTTGGGTACAGGGCTCGCTCATACTTCATCTAACTTGCTCCAATATATCGAGGTATGAAAAGATTTGTGCTTGGAAATTGGCACGGTGCTTTTCTATTTTTCTCTTCTGCCTTTGTTTTCTCGCTGAGATGTTCTGCAACAGCCAAAGGATACATGAGCTGAAGAACACTTTTGGAAATGAAGTTTTTCATCCAGCGAAGGATTATAAGGATATCATTGGATACGGATAATAAGGATATCACACTTCTCCCCGGTCCTTGTGGACTTGAATTCGTCATATAAATTGTTCGTGATAATGTATAGCCGCGTGTATTTTTGTTTCTGATTGGCCTCGCTGCACTGGTAGCATTGTAGCACTAGAGAGTAACTAGTAATTAGTTTATCTTGGCCATTCATTCTCTCCTGTTCTGGTAAATGTATCAGGGAAACGGAATACCTAAATACCTAATAGTCATAGTCACAATATCATGCATACCAATGCAAGAAGAAGCACTTACATTTGCACTTATTTGAGACCAGTGATCTCATGCATATGACTTGGTGGATGTATGTCCTGTTTTCCGCGAGCGGATAAATGATTTTAGGTTTACATGGTACACTGAGTTGGGATTCCTCCAAGTGCGGGGCTCAAAACCATAGGTGAAAAGACAACCGTACATATTCAGGCTGATAGTTTTCCTGGGGACTATTCTATTCGTTCGGTTAGTGGCCCAGAAAAAAAATCCTAAATTTTAGTATCTTTTGGACGGTCCTATTGCAAAAGATTCACATTATAGTACTTTCTCTCTTGCGACGTGAATCCGTGTGTTCCCCGCTCATGTCGCTGCATTATCTTCCCCACGGGTGGATCTGAAATAGATTATAGGAGCTCATCGTCTTCTTCTTCTTTCTTACCTTTCCTGTTCTCTTAATAGTGATCTACCGGGGGTAGGGGGGTTTGAGTGCCCCCTTCCCTCCCAAAACCCGCACTAAGATCTACCCCTGCTCTTCCTCACCCTATCCTACGTTGTTTATTCTCTCTTGCGACGTGTATCTATGTGGCATCTGTTCGTGTTCATACCATTCCCGCCCCCATCGCGTGCAAGTTGAGCCCTGTGATTGGCCTCCTCCTTGCTCCTCCTTCCAAAGCCAAGTGACGATATGGTGCCCCAACTGTCGATCTTTCTCGTCTTTGATAATTTGCAATGTTGGAGACACCACCACCATTCTCTATCTCCTCACTACTCTCGATCCCATGTCCCCCATCCCCCACTGATCCACTCACACCCAACCCTCCCCCCTCCCCCCCCCCCCCAAAAAAAATTATAATATAAAATGCGACATCTTACTGTAAGTAGCAAATATGATATTAATCCACCACAGAATAATACTTCCAACTTCCCCATACAATTATTGAAGTTAAATATGGTACGCTTGCATATAGATGCTGCAAGCAAGATATATTAGGCCCTGCCTCATCACAATAGAATGCTAAGCTAGCTAGGTGGAATCATTTTGTTAGGATCTTATTCAATTTCTCTTTGCACAAGGCACACTGCTGGATAGTAGCGGTCTAGTTCCAGAAACAAACGCTGAAGCCATTAGGGTGGCTAGGTCAAGAGGGGTACAAACAATCATTGCAACAGGAAAGGTAAAGCTAACTTTGTTCTACTCAGGTAATTTTGTAATTAAAGAGAAGTTTGTTTCCCCTGTCTCAATGTTAACTAATTTCCATGTTATTTTTGGAAACAGTCCCGGCGCTGCAGTTATTGAAGTTCTTGGCAAGTTTAGATTTTAGTTGGCAACTTTTCTATGCTAGCAGGGTTTGTAAGTTTTTTTTTTTCTATTCCTCTATATGCTTGCAGGGTTTGTTAGTTTAAGGCGAGGGGGCCAAAAGTTATATCAAAAGAATTTGGATATAGAAATGTGCAGAGAGGTAAGCTGCACAAACACTATTGATTAACATGTTTTTAAACTCTTGTCCGCCATTATTGTAATTAAGGTTGGTGCTCTTGGCATTTCAGGCGCTTCTATACTCTCTGGAGCACAGAGTTGCCCTGGTGGCCTTCAGCCAGGACGACTGCTACACAACGTTTGATGATAATCCTCTGGTGGACTTTTTCCTTGTGTACCACGAACCAAAGGTGCGGCGGCATGTATTTCTCTTACGAATGATTTTCCTTTTTTTTTATTACTAGTAAAACAAGTTCGTGCATTACAACCCAATACATACAAAAATTAGACTATGTTTCAAAAAAATTAGACTTCATATCATCGCTAGATGACAAAAGAAACTATGCACCATGCGGATAGCTAAAGCCTAAGAGCATCTCCAGAGAGGGCCAAACATGTTCCTAAAAATTAACTTTTGGGATTTTGGTTAAAATAGGTCTCCAACAGACTGTCGATCATGGTCCTAAAATTTACCCATATCTAAAATCGGTGCCAATCTCATCAGAATTTGGGAAGCGGTACACCCTCCCAATCACACAAATCGCGCCATTTTTTACTTCACCTCTAGCAATTGAACTGTTTACTGACTACGGCTTGAAAGAACACTTATAAAACTCTTGGCCTCTGTTCATGTTCATACCGTTCTCTTCCCACTCGCGTGGCGGGTGAGCCCTATCAGATTGGCCTCCTCCCATTGGCCATTGCTCCTCCATCAAAAGCCGAGTGACGACATGGTGCCCAACTGTCGACCTTCCCCGTCTTCGACAATTTGCATTGTAGGAGACACCACACCATCCTCTATCTCCTCACTACTCTCGATCCCATGTCCCCCATCCCCCACTAATCTACTCACACCACCCCCTCTCCCCTCCCCCCTCCCCCCCAAAAAAAAAATTGTAATATAAAATGCGACATCTTAGCTGTAAGCAACAAATATGATATTAATCCATCACAGATAGTATTTCCAACTTCCACATACAATTATTGAAGTTTAAATATGTTACGCTTGAATATAGATGCTGCAAGCAAGATATATTAGGCCATGCCACACCACAATAGAAACGCTAAGCCAGCTAGGTGGAATCATTTCTAGAGGTATTTGTAAATGGCTTGTGCCACGCTGCTTTCGTCGTTGCTCGCGCGCGATAACGTCGGCTACACCTTTGTCACCTCCAGCCGTTGGAGAGCGCGAAACCAAGAGGCCGACAAGTTGGAGCATCTCTTTATCGTTTTCTCCATCGCCTAGTGCCATGACCTGGTTAAATGAAACGGGAAGAAAATATAAGTACCTTTACTAACATGTATAGCGAATTAATCATTGTGCTGGTAAAAGTAAGATGACAGGATTAGGTACCTCATTTGGACTAGCCAAATTGATTCCAACAGAATTTTTTACCCCGTTTCCTTTGGAAGTCCGAGCGGCACAACTTCAAGCACATCACTCTCTGTGCCTGAATGAGAATGACATGTGCCTTTCCATCAACCCTCCTCGCCCAGTGTGGCCTCAGCATAGACGAGATCGCTTCCCAGTTTCTAAGAACACAAACTTCTGCATTTTTCCCTTATAGCAAATGAAGCAATATGATGATAGAAATGAAATGATGCTTAGATCTTTCTAATATGTTCTAAAGCATTTCATTTCTTCTATCACCATATTGCTTCATTTGTTATAATGGAAAAATGCAGAAGTTTTGTGTTCTTAGAAACTCCGGAAGCGATCTCGTCTATGCTGAGGCCACACTGGGCAAGGAGGGTTGATGGAATGGCACAGGTCATTCTCATTCAGGCACAGAGTGATGTGCTTGAAGTTGTACCGCTCAGGACTTCCAAGAGGAAACGGGGTAAAAATTTGTTGGAATCACTTTGTGCTAGTCCAGATGAGGTACCTAATCCTGTCATCTTACTTTTACTAGCACAGTGAATAACTCGCTATACATGTTAGTAAAGGTACTTACATTTTCTTCCGATTCATTTAACCAGGTCATGGCACTAGCGATGGAAAAACGATAAAGAGATGCTCCAACTTGCCGACCTCTTGGTGTCGTGCTCTCCAATGGCTGCGAGGTGACAAAGGCGGTAGCCGACGTCATCGGCGCGGGCAACGACGAAAGCGGCATGGCACAGGCCATTTACAAATACCTATAGAAAATGATTCCACCTAGCTGGCTTAGCATTTGTATTGTGGTGAGGAGGGCCTACTATATCTTGCTTGCAGCATCTATATGCAAGCGTACCATATTTAAACATCAATAATTGTACGTGGAAGTTGGAAATAGTATTATGTGGTGGATTAATATCATATTTGCTACTTACAGCTAATATGTCGCATTTTATATTATAATATATATATATTATTATATATATATATATAATATATATATATATATATATATATATATATATATATTTATATATATATAATATATATATATATATATATATATATATATAATTTTGTGGGGGGGGGGGGGAGGGGGTGGGTGTGAGTGGATCATTGGGGGGATGGGGGGACATGGGATCCAGAGTAGTGAGGAGATAGAGGGTGGTGGTGGTGTCTCCCACAATGCAAATTGTCAAAGACGGGGAAGATCGACAGTTGGGGCACCATGTCGTCACTTGGCTTTGGCAGGAGGAGCAATGGGAGGAGGCCAATCTGACAGGGCTCACCCCGCACGCGAGTGGGAGAGAAAATGGTTTGAACATGAACGGAGGCCAAGAGTTTCATAAGTGTTCTTTCAAGCCGTAGTCAGTAAACAGTTCAAATTGCTAGAGGTGAAGTAAAAAAAAAAAACAAGAGCCAAGAGTTTCCACCACAAATGCATACCAACAGATGTATGAATCATTCTTTTACTATGCATTCCACCTACTTATTTCTACTGATACTATTTTGCACATCAACAATGATATAAGATATCCTAAATTAACTTTGCATTAATTTGATAGTAGAGAAAAGGAAACAAGGTCAAACAAAATGATCATATCATCACAGATTCATCATTCATCACAGCACACCATCCTAAATTTTAAATCTAATCATCCAAGAGATGACACTCTGGATTGGGAAGATCCACGGAGAAGAAAAGAAAAGAGTTGTTGCTATGAAAATACCTCAAACAGAATCAGTAGCAGCACACGTCGTCGTCGGGGATGTCATGGTTATGGATACCACATACCTAATAGTAGTTGACTAAGCTCAGCAGGGTCCACCATATACTAAGTCTTATACGGAATCATACCTCGTATATAGAAGAAGTTCCGGATAAGGAAGGACGAATAGAGTTCTATTTGGAAACGACAAGGACTATCAGATTGTATCCATATTGATCTCCCTAGTTCTACTTGGACAAGGGGACACCTATGGGTATAAATAGACCCCCTAGGAGGATGGGGAGGGGAGACACGAAGACATATACAGTGATATAGACCAATACAAGCCAACACACGCCAAGACAAGCCGTCAGATATCGACATCAGAGATAAGTCTAGACAAGCCCTAGATGGTGTCTGCGGAGGCCAACAAGAGGGATCTAGCGCTATCTCTGATCTCGCCGAGTGCGGATTTGAGGAGGAAGACTACCACGTCGTCGACTACGTGATGGTATTCCAAGCCGCCAAGTCGACGACGGTTAGATAGGTTATCCCAAATATTGTACTGGTGTGGTTATGATGAATAAAAGCAACACCGGCTTCAGCCAACAGGAGTAGGGCTATTACCTGTCAGATAAGGGGCTCGAACTTGTATAAAAATCCTTGTCTCCATCTCTTTTACTTCAATCTTGTATATACCATAGTACCAACGATCCCCATACTATGCAAAATACTGTAGTCACGGTACCACCCGTCGACAGGGGCAACCTGGAAGTAGCAGCACACGTGCGCCGATAACGTCGGCTACCACCTTTGTCACCTCGCAGCCGTTGGAGAGCGCGAAACCAAGAGGCCGACAAGTTGGAGCATCTCTTTATCGTTTTCTCCATCGCCTAGTGCCATGACCTGGTTAAATGAAACGGGAAGAAAATGTAAGTACCTTTACTAACATGTATAGCGAATTAATCATTGTGCTGGTAAAAGTAAGATGACAGGATTAGGTACCTCATTTGGACTAGCCCAAAGTGATTCCAACAGAATTTTTACCCCGTTTCCTTTGGAAGTCCCGAGCGGCACAACTTCAAGCACATCACTCTGTGCCTGAATGAGAATGACATGTGCCTTTCCATCAACCCTCCTCGCCCAGTGTGGCCTCAGCATAGACGAGATCGCTTCCCGAGTTTCTAAGAACACAAACTTCTGCATTTTTCCCTTATAGCAAATGAAGCAATATGATGATAGAAGAAATGAAATGCTTAGACTTCTAATAAAGTTCAAGCATTTCATTTCTTCTATCACCATATTGCTTCATTTGTCATAATGGAAAAATGCAGAAGTTTGTGTTCTTAGAAACTCCGGAAGCGATCTCGTCTATGCTGAGGCCACACTGGGCAAGGAGGGTTGATGGAATGGCACAGGTCATTCTCATTCAGGCACAGAGTGACGTGCTTGAAGTTGTACCGCTCAGGACTTCCAAAGGAAACGGGGTAAAAATTCTGTTGGAATCACTTTGTGCTAGTCCAGATGAGGTACCTAATCCTGTCATCTTACTTTTACTAGCACAGTGAATAACTCGCTATACATGTTAGTAAAGGTACTTACATTTTCTTCCCGATTCATTTAACCAGGTCATGGCACTAGGCGATGGAGAAAACGATAAAGAGATGCTCCAACTTGCCGACCTCTTGGTGTCGTGCTCTCCAATGGCTGCGAGGTGACAAAGGCGGTAGCCGACGTCATCGGCGCGGGCAACGACGAAAGCGGCATGGCACAGGCCATTTACAAATACCTATAGAAAATGATTCCACCTAGCTGGCTTAGCATTTGTATTGTGGTGAGGTAGGGCCTACTATATCTTGCTTGCAGCATCTATATGCAAGCGTACCATATTTAAACATCAATAATTGTACGTGGAAGTTGGAAATAGTATTATGTGGTGGATTAATATCATATTTGCTACTTACAGCTAATATGTCGCACGCCTGCTGGCAGTTATTGAAGTTCTTGGCAAGGTTAATTTAGTTGGCACTTTCTATGCTAGCAGGGTTTGTAAGTTTTTTTTTTTCTATTCCTCTATATGCTTGCAGGGTTTGTTAGTTTAAGGCGAGGGGGCCAAAAGTTATATCAAAAGAATTTGGATATAGAAATGTGCAGAGAGGTAAGCTGCACAAACACTATTGATTAACATGTTTTTAAACTCTTGTCCGCCATTATTGTAATTAAGGTTGGTGCTCTTGGCATTTCAGGCGCTTCTATACTCTCTGGAGCACAGAGTTGCCCTGGTGGCCTTCAGCCAGGACGACTGCTACACAACGTTTGATGATAATCCTCTGGTGGACTTTTTCCTTGTGTACCACGAACCAAAGGTGCGGCGGCATGTATTTCTCTTACGAATGATTTTCCTTTTTTTTTATTACTAGTAAAACAAGTTCGTGCATTACAACCCAATACATACAAAAATTAGACTATGTTTCAAAAACAATTAGACTTCATATCATCGCTAGATGACAAAAGAAACTATGCACCATGCGGATAGCTAAAGCCTAAGAGCATCTCCAGAGAGGGCCAAACATGTTCCTAAAAATTAACTTTTGGGATTTTGGTTAAAATAGGTCTCCAACAGACTGTCGATCATGGTCCTAAAATTTACCCATATCTAAAATCGGTGCCAATCTCATCAGAATTTGGGAAGCGGTACACCCTCCCAATCACACAAATCGCGCCATTTTTTTTACTTCACCTCTAGCAATTTGAACTGTTTACTGACTACGGCTTGAAAAGACACTTATAAAACTCTTGCCTCTGTTCATGTTCATACCGTTCTCTTCCCCACTCGCGTGCGGGGTGAGCCCTATCAGATTGGCCTCCTCCCATTGGCCATTGCTCCTCCATCCAAAGCCGAGTGACGACATGGTGCCCCAACTGTCGACCTTCCCCGTCTCTCGACAATTTGCATTGTAGGAGACACCACCACCATCCTCTATCTCCTCACTACTCTCGATCCCATGTCCCCCCATCCCCCCACTAATCTACTCACACCACCCCCTCTCCCTCCCCCCTCCCCCCCAAAAAAAAATTGTAATATAAAATGCGACATCTTAG
>CM020186.1:9083663-9137988 GCA_009805545.1 Oryza longistaminata | reverse complement strand
AAACTCCCAACTTGTTTTCCAAACTACCAACTTTCTCCAAACTTCTTTCCAATTTTAGGAACTAAACACAGCATGAGTTGAGACCCATCCTCAGTGCTGATGACAACATCTTCCATCATCATAGCCTCATAGGGAAAATCCTCAACAACCATGATGCTCTATGATATGATAGTACTCCATGATACAGCTCCTGAAATAGAGGAACAAGATCAGAGATTTGAGGAGGGGTACAACGCCCATGATACAAAATGTCACAATAGTTGCAGATCGATGGCATTTGACGATTTTGCATCTGTAGTGGTCATGGTTATACACGGATTCAATCATGAATCGTCATCATACAAGAAGACCCAATAGAATTCTCTACAATTGCACTGCACAAATAGTAACCGGCAGAAATGTTGGGAGCCATAAAATGGTACGATGGATTGGATCGAACTGAAAATGGATTAAACATCTACTTAAATTGGTACTCGCCTTTTTTTTTGTTATCAAATTCATCTTCCAAGGTGTTGAAGTATAAGAAAGACTAGATGTTGGGGCATGCCACCTGCATATAACTTATTTTGAAATTGATGGAAACTGTGACCAACCACATAGAAGAAAATAAAACTAATTTGTTGTGCTGGTAGCAAGACATTAGAAGTTGCTTATCAAGACATTTGTTGTGCTGGTAACAAGACATTAGAAGATTGTTCCTTCATTAGAAGTTGCTTATTAAGCGATAACTATCGCTGTCCATAAGGTATATTTATACGAAACATTGCCAGAGACAATGAATATATCAAACTTAGAGGATGAGCAATATTGGAATGAAAAATTATGACGAAATAAAATCTTCCTACATCATAGTCACAGGTAGAGTAAGGGATTCAGGATTGATAAATGTTAGGGGTGACTGCATTTATACTTTTACAATCAAAATATGCAAAATCCATGATGTCCATCTTCTGAAAATCTCCAACTTCCTGTAATATAATAAACAACGACACTCCAGCAACAGAAAAAAAGGCATATTATCAACTAAGGGAAGCTACACAAATTGCACTTCATTATATTATCCAATTTATTCACCACAATTTCGTGCAGTGTAATTTTCATTTTAGAATCTGGAATATATATGAAGGTGCAAAGCAGGTTTAGACTATTAGTCACAAATGAGTTACATATGCAAAATATGCATCAATGTCCAATCCCTGGTTTCATGCAATGGCTTCTTGCTAATTAAGCTGGTATGTTCCTTTCATAAAAAAAATAGCAAATTGTACTTCACGTAATTTTTCAAGTTTTTTCATATTCTCTGTACTTATACTAAAAAAATGTATTTTTGTTTTTTTTTATCTTGACCTTTGTTTTCATTTTCTTTCATATATAGACTTTGGTTTTCTAAAGAAACCAGTCTCTTAGTTCTGGACATGCTGTCTCTTTTTCTTTTGTAGTTAACTCCATTACATGTTCATGTGAAATTTTGATCTGTCAATAGAGGAGTAAAGGTCTGCTTTGTGATTTATAATCATCTGCGCTGCTACTTTTGCTCCAGTGAACATGCTGGTGGAAAAAGTGGAATCGAACTACTGCAAGATATACTGAAATCAAGTCAGTGAGTAAAATCTGACAAATTATCTTCTGCACTGAAATCTCCTCTGATGCGTTTGAGTGCAAGGTATCCAGTAGCATCACTACTTCTGTGTATTTTTAGAGTATATATTAGTTGCAACTGATAGTCTTTGCATATAATCTATAGGTAATCCACCACTAGCCATGGCCAATGGGCTTCTGAACCCTCCCTGCGTCCTCCTCGCTGCTCGATCCCTCGTCGATTCCGTCGACGTCTTCCTCTTCCACTGCATGCGATGGTATCTGATTCTTCATCTTTCTCCAATTTGTTTGGGTTTCTTTCTTTTTGCTTGAGATTTTCATCCCTGCTTCGCACTGGCCGTGTATTTATTAGTTGCCTCTGTGAATTTGTCTTAGGGATCATTTGGAATTTGGAAAGGAGATAAGCTCATTGAAGGGGTCCCAGAGACGATGGAGCTACTGAGGAAAATGGTATGCATGCATTAGGGAACATCCCTTTATTTATTACATATAATTTTTAGGGGTTGTCTATATATCTGTTGACTGAAAATCCCACCACCAATCATTCAAATTTCGGACCGTTGGATATGCTTTGAGATTCGTGCACAGCCTTAACCCTAACTTTTTCCTCCCGTTCCTCTCCCCCTCGTGCATTCCGCCGCCACCGCTCCCCTCGCGCGCCCATCTCGCCACCGCAACCGCCCCAACGTGCCACAGCCAGCCTCGTCGGCTAGCCGAAGGGAGTCAACGGCGCCGGCGAGGTCCCCCCGGCCGGGCCCCTCCCCTCCCCTTCCCCTTCCCCCTCCCCTCCCTGTCTCTTCTTCCTCGAGCCGATGGGGCCGTCTGGAGACGTCTCCAGCGGCGGGGCGCCACCACGCCGCCTCCTCCTAACACATCTTCCGCTTTGCCCCGCCTCCTCAACCGGCCCACGGCCAGCTTCCGACCCTGCGGCTTCGGCGGCGGCGCGCCACCTCGCCGCCATCCTATCCGCCGCCTACTGCAGGCTGCCGCCTCCCACGTCACCCTCTAAAGCGGTGAATTCCCCCTCTTTCTCCCTCCCCCCCCCCCCCCCTCCCACCACCAGCCCACCCCGGGACCCTAATTCGTCGGCCCTCTACCAGAGTTTGGGTTCGCCGGTGCCGGAGAAGAAGAGGTGGTCGCCGGAATTGGAGAAGAAGAGCATGAATCGTGAAGCACATCTGGTGATCCATAACAAAATTTGCAAGATTTGAGGTTGGATTTTCTATCGATAAAACTTTAGCAATTCCGTAATTTGGGATGTAATGTTTAATTAATGACTAAGTATTGAATTCGTTTCCTCATTTCGGGCTTAGTCGGTAGTAAGCCTAAAATAGAGCCACGGTCTTGTGCTTCTTAATTATTAATTAATTCGTCGCAAACTCGGATCACATCAAGCTTTTGTTGAAAGACAAATTAAATATGAATGCGTTAATGCTAGGACTGCTGCTAACAATTACTCCCTCTGTTCGAAATTATAACTCGTTTTGGCATTTCAAGATACATACATATGTACGTAAGAAAGAAGAAAGCTTTTAATAACACCTGTGGTAAGCCTGATCTCTCCCATTTGAGCAATATTACAGTCATTGATCCCATTTGAGCAATATTACAGTCATTGAGGAGGTATCATGAGTTACCATTTTTTTCTATTATAAATTTGGTATCTCTTGGTACCTCCTCAAGGACCGTAGAATTGCTCCTCCCATTTAAATAACAAGCGAATTCATGTTTCATTAGTCTAACTGTCAGGTAAAAAATTTCCAAATGATCAAGACAAGTACATTAGAGCCATTACAAGGCAGTCTCTGCCGAGCTCACTTACAAAGAAATACCATACTTGCAGTTCATTTGCGAAATGCAGAACTCGTCATGGGGAGATAATAACAGCCAAGATGTATATATGTATTCCATGGGAAATAGTTTCAATATCCCAGTCTTCATACCCGTTTGATGCGATGATAAATAGCGTTACATATCTCATGCTTGTCAAAGAGAAATTTATTTGGCCCTGGACGGTAGGAGGAAAAGTAGCATTATCCTTATCCACAAGATGGTTTGGCTACTGACAGTAAACAGGGCACATCGGTCCCTGCCTAATAATTTTATGCAATCAACACTAATAATTTTATTTTATTTTTTTGAAGACGCACGGCAGAAGGAGCTCTGCCTATTCAATTAAGGAAGGAAAGAAACATGTTATTGTACAGCCCATCACCCGCTATGATGGGTGCAAAAAGGTACGCCCATTGCCTATTTGCCTTGAAAAAAAAAAAAAACTAATCTCCTTCTCCTCCTCCCAAAAGTTTCTCAATCGGGCTGTAGTTAACATGCCATTAGTGCAAGATATGTCTACACAATGTACTAGCAAAATAAATCCTCATGCAGTTTTTGTTTATTGAGGGTGGATTAAAGATACATATTTACGGTTGCGTGCACTTTTATGTCTTTATGTAACCATAAAAAGAATATAAATACTGATGTGATATGATCATCAAGTATATGCATACAACCAAGTATGAGAAATATAAAACATTGCCAAATAATACATCGGATGAATGGAGGATGTACAAGATATTCAAGTCTAATGAGTTTTGGAATCCAGTTCGACCTCCAGAGACAGCACTGACTTCAAACGGACCTAGCGTCTTCATGTCAAGTCCGATTTGGGTGATCTTGGACTCGATGGAAAGCTTATCTCACCACCTTTCAAACACATCTAGTCTCATATCTAAATTCATTCCGAGTCAAAGGAAATCGTCAAAACAAGACAGTGTTGTTGCTGAAACCGAATTTGGGCCTTGGGCCTTCGGCCTTGTAATAGACTAGGCCCATCTCAGAAGTGTCTCCCTCCACCTCCACGAATTAGCACTTAACCCTAGATCTATTTTTCTCTATAAATGTCTATGTACACCCTCTAGAACAATTGGATTTTGTTTAGTTGAATCTAGCCAAGTGCCATTCACATTGTCTCTAGTCCTCGCTCGATTAGTCGACGACTATAGATTTAGACCCCAATAGTTGGTGTCTTGATTTGCCGGGTTGATTAGATCTACCACTTCAATTGCAACTATTCCTTTGTGCTTAATCCCCTATTTGCAATATTTGATTGCATCTTATCTTGTTCTTGCATTGCATTGCATTGCAGGGATCATCGGCATGTCACGGTTGGTACGACATCACTTGTGGTGTAGCGATTGTACAACGTTCTAGACTTGTTCTGTTGGTAGCCACGTCGCAAACGTCGCACTCGATCAGAGCGAGAGTTATCCCCTCACAGAAGATCGGGCCACGAGAGAGAGAGTCATCAGTTGGTTTTAGAGCTTCGGTTGCCTGGTGAGCATTATAGTTTTATAGATTTATTTTTCTTACCCATCATCTACCATACAGACACAACAATACAATGCTTTTATTTTTCCTTCACCGAACCCTAGTTTTGGGCCGTGCAATTTTCATTCAATTTTGCTTTGTTGAGTTTTAGATCATCGTCGTGTCAAAAGTGCTGGTGTTAGTTGTAACTCAGCCTTAGTTTTGAGTCTTAGCATATATACCATCGCTAGAAGTCTTGATGCTCTCGTGCGAGTGCTTGCATGCGACTCTTTTGTGCTGCTTTTGCGTCAGATTGAAAAAAAAAATCAACTGATTGATCGATTCATGATATGGTTGGTTACTTGCGCAAGGAATTGTAGGGATCTGTTTCCTCTAAATTTTTCAGTCAGTTTCCTTTTTAGTTGGGGATTATCTCCATTGTTTCCTCCTACTGTACTGTACGTGCGCAACGCATAAATTGGGTGGACCCCTTGCTTATCTCGTGCATGCAAGTTCAATCTCCTGCTTTTCCGTTTCTTTGTTTGAGTAGTAATCACCCTAACCACCTTGGTGTATATCTTTTTATTTTAGCAATTTTGCTATATATTTATCGATAAATTTTCTTCTAAAAATTTGACAGATGTAATTACAGTACAATCGTAGTGTAATTACACTATATCTTACATGCAGTTACACTGTAACTATAATCTAACTTGTATGTAACTTTTAAAAATCTCTCCGTAACATGTTATTTCAGTAAAATGGAAGTCGTGGGAACAAATCCTCTCACATATGTGTGTTGTGATTTTTTTTCTTGCTCACCAAAGATATATCTAACAATTCAAAATTACGTGAAACTTACATACAAGTTACATTATAGTTGCATGTAAGTTACAGTGTAATTACATACGAGTTATAATATAATTACACTACGATTGTACTATAATCACATATGTTAAATTCTTAGGAGAAACTTTTTCGACAAATGTATAATGTATAGGTGATCCTTTTTTAGCCGTGCATGAAAGTTCCATACATGCACGTGAACTTCTCTCCCAGTAATAGCTAGCTGCTTAATAGCAAGTGTTGATACAATAGTTGTTTATAAACATATACTCCCTCCGTACTCATAAAGGAAGTCATTTAGGACAATATTTAAGTTAAACCTTAGGAATATAAATCATGAATAACTCTCAAGTTGTTGAGTTTGAAAATGTAAAAATTATATGAATAGATTTGTCTTGAAAAATACATATATCACTTTTCAATAAATATTTTTATAGAAACAAGAAGTCAAAGTTGTGTTTTGGAGACCGTGTCGGTATCCTAAACGACTTCCTTTACGAGTACGGAGAGAGTACTACATAATTAATATTTGGTCCACCTGACATACACACATACGTATTGGAGTCCGTGCTGTAGCTGGCTACAAATCTGTAGTCCGTTGCTCTTCTCTCTCCTCGTTTATCTCCTCGAAATATGTTTATAGCTGGTTTATAGTCTGCTACTGTACATGCTCTTATATTTGTGCATGCCCACACGCACTTGCCACTTGTTAAGAAAAAAGAAAAGAAATAGAAAAAGGTAGAAGGTGCAAAAAAAAAAATAAAGAGCCGCACCAAAAAAATCAGTAAAAGAAAAAAAAAAGAGAAATATAAACAAATAAAAAAATCAGAAAAAAAGAGAAAGTGTGGCATTTTTTTGGTTGGACCTTTTGGAGAGTTGTTCGATATAATCAAGTCAAGTTGTTTCTATTCCGAGTGTTGATCATTTTTTTTGCTTGAGTTAGAATTGAGTCTAGGCTGGGTCAGCAATTTTGACTAGTATTTTGGACTATTATTCAATTTCGCAAATCTGTTTGATTTTTGCTATTCCTTGTGATATAGTTAAGCCTATCAAGATCCATATACTACTAACCTTTACAGGTCCGGCTTTGCAATCGCTCCACTCATCGAGCGTGTCATTGTGCCACGAACCAGCCATGGTGATCGACCTGTTTTTGCATTCTTTGAGAATATTATAAGAACTTGATATATGCTATAGTGTTGAGCGACTTGCAACCCCACAAGAAAAAAAATTGTTGTCAATAAGAAGTTACATACATCTGTATGTTTTTCTTATTTTAATGCTTCCTTTAGCATCAGATATGTTGAGTCTTTCAAAATACTCAAATTGGAATTTTAAGGAACATAACCACCAGATATGTTGAGTCTTTCAAAATGCTACTCTCTCCATCCCAAAATATAAGGAAAATTACCCAAAATATAAGGATTTTTAGCATAGAAACAAGTCAAACATTTTTAACTTTGACTATTTATAAAAAAAAAAGATCAATCATGTAGAATTGATGTTGCTAGATTTATCATTAAACAAACTATCAAAATATGCAACTCTTTTTATTTAAAACATTTTACTTTTATAGACATTGTTGGTCAAAGTAGTATTTTGGAGACCGTGTCATAGTCCAAAAGTTGTTATATATTGGGACGGAGGGAGTACTCCCTTCGGTCCCATAAATTTTGGCGTTTTGGACATTGACACTTAGCAATTTTGCTATATATTTATCGATAAATTTTCTTCTAAAAATTTGACAGATGTAATTACAGTACAATCGTAGTGTAATTACACTATATCTTACATGCAGTTACACTGTAACTATAATCTAACTTGTATGTAACTTTTAAAAATCTCTCCGTAACATGTTATTTCAGTAAAATGGAAGTCGTGGGAACAAATCCTCTCACATATGTGTGTTGTGATTTTTTTTCTTGCTCACCAAAGATATATCTAACAATTCAAAATTACGTGAAACTTACATACAAGTTACATTATAGTTGCATGTAAGTTACAGTGTAATTACATACGAGTTATAATATAATTACACTACGATTGTACTATAATCACATATGTTAAATTCTTAGGAGAAACTTTTTCGACAAATGTATAATGTATAGGTGATCCTTTTTTAGCCGTGCATGAAAGTTCCATACATGCACGTGAACTTCTCTCCCAGTAATAGCTAGCTGCTTAATAGCAAGTGTTGATACAATAGTTGTTTATAAACATATACTCCCTCCGTACTCATAAAGAAAGTCATTTAGGACAATATTTAATTCAAACCTTGAAAATATAAATCATGAATAACTTTCAAGTTGTTGAGCTTGAAAATGTAAAAATTATATGAATAGATTTGTCTTAAAAAATACTTTTATAAAAGTATACATATATCACTTTTCAATAAATATTTTTATAGAAACAAGAAGTCAAAGTTGTGTTTTGGAGACCGTGTCACTGTCCTAAACGACTTCATTTATGAGTACGGAGGGAGTACTACACAATTAATATTTGGCCCACCTGTCATACACACATGCATATTGGAGTCCGTACTGCAGCTGGCTACAAATCTGTAGTCCGTTGCTCTTCTCTCTCCTCATTTATCTCCTCGAAATATGTTTATAGCTGGCTTATAGTCTGCTACTGTACGTGCTCTTATATTTGTGCATGCCCACACGCACTTGCCACTTGTTAAAAAAAAGAAAAAAAATAGAAAAAGGTAGAAGGTGAAAAAAAAAGAGCCGCACCAAAAAAATCAGTAAAAGAAAAAAAGAGAAATAAAAACAAATAAAAAATCAGAAAAAAAGAGAAAGTGTGGCATTTTTTCGGTTGGACTTTTTGGAGAGAGTTGTTCGATATAATCAAGTCGAGTGGTTTCTATTCCGAGTGTTGATCATTTTTTTTTTGCTTGAGTTAGAATTGAGTCTAGGCTGGGCCAGCAATTTTGACTAGTATTTTGAACTATTATTCAATTTCTCAAATATGTTTGATTTTTGCTATTCCTTGTAATATAGTTAAGCCTATCAAGATCCATATACTACTAACCTTTACAGGTCCGGCTTTGCAATCGCTCCACTCATCAAGCGTGTCATTGTGCCACGAACCAGTCACGGTGATTGACCTGTTTTTGCATTCTTTGAGAATATTATAAGAACTTGATATATGCTGTAGTGTTGAGCGACTTGCAACCCCACAAGCAAAACAAAATTGTTGTCAATAAGAAGTTACATACATCTGTATGTTTTTCTTATTTGCTACTGATAATGATAGGAGTGTATAAGAAGATCGGGCCACGACAGAGAGCGTTATCATGATGCATATATTAATGCTTCCTTTAGCATCAGATATGTTGAGTCTTTCAAAATGCTACTCCCTCTATCCCAAAATATAAGGATTTTTAGCATAGTAACAAGTCAAACATTTTTAACTTTGACTATTTACAGCAAAAAAAATAAAAAAGATCAATCATGTAGAATTGATGTTACTAGATTTATCATTAAACAAACTATCAAAATATGCAACTCTTTTTATTTAAAACATTTTACTTTTATAGACATTGTTGGTCAAAGTAGCATTTTGGAGACCGTGTCATAGTCCAAAAGTTGTTATATTTTGGGACGGAGGGAGTACTCCCTTCGGTTTATAAATTTTGGCGTTTTGGACATTGACACGATCTCTAAAATATATCAAGGACCGTAGAATTGCTCCTCCCATTTAAATAACAAGCGAATTCATGTTTCATTAGTCTAACTGTCAGGTAAAAAATTTCCAAATGATCAAGACAAGTACATTAGAGCCATTACAAGGCAGTCTCTGCCGAGCTCACTTACAAAGAAATACCATACTTGCAGTTCATTTGCGAAATGCAGAACTCGTCATGGGGAGATAATAACAGCCAAGATGTATATATGTATTCCATGGGAAATAGTTTCAATATCCCAGTCTTCATACCCGTTTGATGCGATGATAAATAGCGTTACATATCTCATGCTTGTCAAAGAGAAATTTATTTGGCCCTGGACGGTAGGAGGAAAAGTAGCATTATCCTTATCCACAAGATGGTTTGGCTACTGACAGTAAACAGGGCACATCGGTCCCTGCCTAATAATTTTATGCAATCAACACTAATAATTTTATTTTATTTTTTTGAAGACGCACGGCAGAAGGAGCTCTGCCTATTCAATTAAGGAAGGAAAGAAACATGTTATTGTACAGCCCATCACCCGCTATGATGGGTGCAAAAAGGTACGCCCATTGCCTATTTGCCTTGAAAAAAAAAAAAAACTAATCTCCTTCTCCTCCTCCCAAAAGTTTCTCAATCGGGCTGTAGTTAACATGCCATTAGTGCAAGATATGTCTACACAATGTACTAGCAAAATAAATCCTCATGCAGTTTTTGTTTATTGAGGGTGGATTAAAGATACATATTTACGGTTGCGTGCACTTTTATGTCTTTATGTAACCATAAAAAGAATATAAATACTGATGTGATATGATCATCAAGTATATGCATACAACCAAGTATGAGAAATATAAAACATTGCCAAATAATACATCGGATGAATGGAGGATGTACAAGATATTCAAGTCTAATGAGTTTTGGAATCCAGTTCGACCTCCAGAGACAGCACTGACTTCAAACGGACCTAGCGTCTTCATGTCAAGTCCGATTTGGGTGATCTTGGACTCGATGGAAAGCTTATCTCACCACCTTTCAAACACATCTGGTCTCATATCTAAATTCATTCCGAGTCAAAGGAAATCGTCAAAACAAGACAGTGTTGTTGCTGAAACCGAATTTGGGCCTTGGGCCTTCGGCCTTGTAATAGACTAGGCCCATCTCAGAAGTGTCTCCCTCCACCTCCACGAATTAGCACTTAACCCTAGATCTATTTTTCTCTATAAATGTCTATGTACACCCTCTAGAACAATTGGATTTTGTTTAGTTGAATCTTGCCAAGTGCCATTCACATTGTCTCTAGTCCTCGCTCGATTAGTTGACGACTATAGATTCAGACTCCAATAGTTGGTGTCTTGATTTGCCTTGTTGATTAGATCTACCATTTCAATTGCAACTATTCCTTGTGCTTAATCCCCTATTTGCAATATTTAGATTGCATCTTATCTTGTTCTTGCATTGCATTGCATTGCAGGGATCATCGGCATGTCACGGTTGGTACGACATCATTTGTGGTGTAGCGGTTGCACAACGTTCTAGACTTGTTCCGTTGGTAGCCACGTCGCAAACGTCGCACTCGATCAAAGCGAGAGTTATCCCCTCACCAGAAGATCGGGCCACAAGAGAGAGCGTCATCCGTTGGTATTAGAGCTTCGGTTGCCTGGTGAGGATTATAGTTTTATAGATTTATTTTTCTTACCCATCATCTACCATACAGACACAACAATACAATGCTTTTATTTTTCCTTCACCGAACCCTAGTTTTGGGCCGTGCAATTTTCATTCAATTTTGCTTTGTTGAGTTTTAGATCATCGTCGTGTCAAAAGTGCTGGTGTTAGTTGTAACTCAAGTCTTAGTTTCGAGTCTTAGCATATATACCATCGCTAGGAGTCTTGTTGCTCTCTTGCGAGTGCTTGCATGCGACTCTTGCGTGCTGCTTTTGCGTCAGATTGAAAAAAAAAATCAACTGATTGATCGATTCATGATATGGTTGGTTACTTGCGCAAGGAATTGTAGGGATCTGTTTCCTCTAAATTTTTCAGTCAGTTTCCTTTTTAGTTGGGGATTATCTCCATTGTTTCCTCCTACTGTACGTGCGCAACGCATAAATTGGGTGGACCCCTTGCTTATCTCGTGCATGCAAGTTCAATCTCCTTGCTTTTCGGTTTCTTTGTTTGAGTAGGTAATCACCCTAACCACCTTGGTGTATATCCTCTTTTTTTTAGCAATTTTGTTATATATTTGTCGATAAATTTTCTTCTAAAAATTGTCAGATATAATTACAGTACAACCGTAGTGTAATTACACTATAACTTACATGTAATTACACTGTAACTATAATATAACTTTCAAAAATCTCTCCGTAACATGTTATTTCAGTAAAATGGAGGTCGTGGGAACAAATCCTCTCACATATGTGTGTTGTGATTTTTTTCTTGCTCACCAAAGATATATCTAACAATTCAAAATTACGTGAAACTTACATACAAGTTACATTATAGTTGTATGTAAATTACAGTGTAATTACATACGAGTATAATTACACTACGATTGTACTATAATCACATATGTTAAATTCTTAGGAGAAACTTTTTCGACAAATGTATAATGTATAGGTGATCTTTTTTAGCCGTGCATGCAAGTTCCATACATGCACGTGAACTTCTCTCCCAGTAATAGCTAGCTGCTTAATAGCAAGTGTTGATACAATAGTTGTTTATAAACATATACTCCCTCCGTACTCATAAAGGAAGTCATTTAGGACAATATTTAAGTTAAACCTTAGGAATATAAATCATGAATAACTCTCAAGTTGTTGAGTTTGAAAATGTAAAAATTATATGAATAGATTTGTCTTGAAAAATACATATATCACTTTTCAATAAATATTTTTATAGAAACAAGAAGTCAAAGTTGTGTTTTGGAGACCGTGTCGGTATCCTAAACGACTTCCTTTACGAGTACGGAGAGAGTACTACATAATTAATATTTGGTCCACCTGACATACACACATACGTATTGGAGTCCGTGCTGTAGCTGGCTACAAATCTGTAGTCCGTTGCTCTTCTCTCTCCTCATTTATCTCCTCGAAATATGTTTATAGCTGGTTTATAGTCTGCTACTGTACATGCTCTTATATTTGTGCATGCCCACACGCACTTGCCACTTGTTAAGAAAAAAGAAAAGAAATAGAAAAAGGTAGAAGGTGCAAAAAAAAAATAAAGAGCCGCACCAAAAAAATCAGTAAAAGAAAAAAAAAAGAGAAATATAAACAAATAAAAAAATCAGAAAAAAAGAGAAAGTGTGGCATTTTTTTGGTTGGACCTTTTGGAGAGTTGTTCGATATAATCAAGTCAAGTTGTTTCTATTCCGAGTGTTGATCATTTTTTTTGCTTGAGTTAGAATTGAGTCTAGGCTGGGTCAGCAATTTTGACTAGTATTTTGGACTATTATTCAATTTCGCAAATCTGTTTGATTTTTGCTATTCCTTGTGATATAGTTAAGCCTATCAAGATCCATATACTACTAACCTTTACAGGTCCGGCTTTGCAATCGCTCCACTCATCGAGCGTGTCATTGTGCCACGAACCAGCCATGGTGATCGACCTGTTTTTGCATTCTTTGAGAATATTATAAGAACTTGATATATGCTATAGTGTTGAGCGACTTGCAACCCCACAAGAAAAAAAATTGTTGTCAATAAGAAGTTACATACATCTGTATGTTTTTCTTATTTTAATGCTTCCTTTAGCATCAGATATGTTGAGTCTTTCAAAATACTCAAATTGGAATTTTAAGGAACATAACCACCAGATATGTTGAGTCTTTCAAAATGCTACTCTCTCCATCCCAAAATATAAGGAAAATTACCCAAAATATAAGGATTTTTAGCATAGAAACAAGTCAAACATTTTTAACTTTGACTATTTATAAAAAAAAAAGATCAATCATGTAGAATTGATGTTGCTAGATTTATCATTAAACAAACTATCAAAATATGCAACTCTTTTTATTTAAAACATTTTACTTTTATAGACATTGTTGGTCAAAGTAGTATTTTGGAGACCGTGTCATAGTCCAAAAGTTGTTATATATTGGGACGGAGGGAGTACTCCCTTCGGTCCCATAAATTTTGGCGTTTTGGACATTGACACGATCTCTAAAATATATATCTTTGACTATATTTTTCTATTATAAATATATAAAAAAATACATTTTATATTGAGTCTTTCTAAATGCTACTCCCTCCGGTTTCTTAATTTTTAACGTTTTGGATGTTGACACGGTCTTTAAAATTTATCTTTGGCTTTGTTTTTCTCTTATAAAATTTTCACTGAGTAGTTCTTTAATGAGTACACATAATTGTGAATTTTCCCTTACACTCCTTTTGAAGTGATTCCCTCCTAAGAGGATAAAATTTAGTTCCAATATTTCTATGTTGTATGCCGATAGAAGTTAGTAAGCGTTGGGAATCAATAGCGGTTAGATTGCCTGGTTTATAATTAGGGGCTTTAACCCAATATTTTACTAAGATTAGCTAGGGCTAGTTTTAATTATCACTTTATTAATCACAGTAACGTTTTTCTTTTCCTTTACCACTTCATTATTTAGGTATGGAGTATGAATAACATTCTTGATGAGATCTAAAAAAAAACTTGATGTCAACGCACGTTATCGAACACATACGGATTAATCTTACCATTGTCACATTAGATCACTACTATAGCACATTAAGGGATTGAACAATTAATTCGAAATCCCCCCATAGTACAAAACATAAACTGCTCAACAAAGTCTTTATTTATTGAGCTCAAATATCTCTAACTCTACATGCCTGCATATAATCTAATCCGCTTTCTCGCAGGAACCCCATTTGAAGACGACGTCAATGCAACCATCGTCATCAATCGGACGGAGGGGGGAAACGCTCTTTCAGAATCCTCAAGCTGTGGTCGATAGCATAGATTATCATCTTATTCACCTGTATTCACACAAGAGGTTAGTAAGTTCATAGATACTCTTCTTGAGACAAATAATATATTGCATGTAAAATAAAAATATAACCATTAGATTTTACCCAGTAAACTGGAGTAATCTATTTGGCAATTATTAGCATCGACTATGATCTTTTAAGAAATTTTCAAACATTGGTTAGATCACGTGTAAAACGTGTGATGTGTAACCAGAAAAATAATTTAAAAAATATTATTGTTTGAACTAATGCGTACTACAAGTTAGGACAAACTTGTTTCTCGCTTATGTTTGGGTTTCTGATCGATGTGGCGTTTGGACGTGACAAAAATGAACTGGCCCACGTAATAATTTATCGGCTTGCATGCACATAGCTAGGCTGATTGGGCTGATGTTGAGCCAAATCATGAGGTTTTTGGGCTGTAGTTACGGGCTTATGCTGGGCCAATGTATGGGCTAATTCATGAGTTCTGTACTGTACGACGTAGGAGGTTTCTAGGCTCTCGGAGAAGTTCTACGCAAATTTATTCCATGAGAATTTGGAGAGGACTCTGCGTCGGACGTCCAGAGATTTGTAAAACTCCGGACACTGTTTCACTATGTGTTAAAGAGATCGGTGGCGGAGCCAGCATTGCCGTGAAGCCCGGACGATTAGTACTGTTTTTTATGGCCGGCTAATTTTTATATACGTCGATGGCTAACAGCAATGGAGACGACAGCGGCAGAGCCCAGGCAGCCACCCGACCTGCCCAGGAGCAGTCTCCGCCGCTGAAAAGAGATGTTGTAATGTTTCACTATTCTAGAAAAAATGTGTCAACATGAGTTGTTTCCTTGATGTTTCATCCTTCATGGAAGAATGTTGCGTTGTTTTACCGAAGATGTTTCAATCGGATGCAACACTTAGGGCCTGTTCACTTTGATGCCATTTTCAACCTTACCAAATTTTGGTAAAGTTGCCAAAAAAGTGGCTATATTTAGTTTGCTACCAAATTTAGGTAACTGTATAAGAAATCATGTCAAAATTTTGGCAATCTTGCCAAAATTTTGGCAACTATACCAAAATTTGATAATGCTAAAATTTGGTAAGGTTTTTTTTGCATCAAAGTGAACCGGCCCTTAAAGAATGCAGTCTTCAACAACAAAAAACATACGCAACATCCAAAGAAATGAACTGCAGCATATAGAAATAAAAATTGCAACAAATCCTTGCTAACTCGATGCTCCCACCATCCTCACCTTCGTCGGCGGCGCCTCAAGCTCCACCCCCACCTCCTCGTGGCCCTGCTGCCACCGGCGAGATCAGGACCCTAACCGGCGATGGCTGCATCTCCTAGCGGCATTGCCGCTGCTGCCCGCGGTGAGCTGCCGCTGTCGCCCGGCGAGCTTAGGGCCCTAACCGGCGCTGACCGCATCTTCTTGCGGTGTTGCCTCCGCCGCCGGCGAGCTCGAAGTCTTCTCCGACGGCGTCATCCGCTCCTCCAGTGACAATGTCTTTCTCATGATCGAGTTTATATGTGCTTCCTCATACGCGTGGTGAAGAGTTCCTCCATTGCGAGAGAAATGAGAAAAGGAGTGGCTGAGAACAAGTGGTAAAATGGATAAAGAGATGGACGGTGGATGTTGGTGCCCCTTAGGGTCCGACGCGAGTCGCAGGATCGGACGCTCGGGACAAAGCATTTTTCCTGAGAATTTGGTCCGTAGTCTTACGAAAGTAGATCCATGAGAATTATGTATGTGATGTCGTTTAATTTTGACATCTTATCTAAAGACCATCCTCTCACTCCCTACGTACCGTTCATTTAAGGTGGGCATTTTTCTAGGTCGTCTCACGGAAGTTCTACGCAAATTTGTTCCGTGGAGATTTGGTCGTAAAAGCAAATTTACCAGTACATCACATGCAAAAATTTACGGTCTTTGTGCCAGACACCTAAATAACGTGACATGACTATAGGACACCACAACTATTATTTTATCATTTCCAAGGTAAATAGAAAGAGATATTTAGAAAAGACGCGTTTGTCCGTGACAATAGCTTGTAATGGCCACCCACTACTACGTAAAAGCAAATAGAACACGACACTATAAGTGCTAGAAGTGGTAAAACCGACACCTATAATGTTTTTCCAGCCCACATAAGCGCGTGTCAGCTAGAACCAGCAACTTTGTGAAGAAATAGGTGCCGGTTCTTAACTAAAACCGACATCAATACAATAAATGCTGGTTTTTTTAAAAGCGACACCCATAATTTATTATAAAAAAACCGATAAATGCCGACAGCGCCACCCTCCCCTCCGCTCTCTCTCTCCACCGCTCTCTCCCTCTCTCAACGGTTCGGCGAAGGTGGCGGCGGCGGCCCGGTGGCGCGCCCTTCCCTCCGCCAGATCTGGCGGGATGGGAGACAGCGGCGGTCCGGCAGCATGTCGGCGACGCCCTCCCTCCATTAGATCTAGAGGGAGGTAGTGGCGGCTTGGCGCCTGCCCACAGCAACGGCGACGGTGGTGCTGAAGACAGTGGCGCCCTCCTCTCCATCTGACGACGGTGCGGTGGAGGAGAAGGCCGACGCGGAGGGCGATGTGACGGCCGGCGACACAAAGGGCGATGCTTCTTGTGTTAACGTGTGCTTGATATGTTATGTGTTATGTGTTCTTGAGGTCGGCCGGCTTGATTCGTGCTCTGTTGCTCTTGAAGTTCTTGATGTGTATTCTTTCTTGATGTGTGTTCTTGATCCGTGCTCGGGTTGAATTTTTGGCTCGTTCATCCTTATAGGTGTCGGTTCTAAATCGACACAGGAACCGGCACCTATTTGGTTTCACAATCAGTGCCGCCTCCGTGGTATGGGTTCGGAGAACAGACACCTATGCCGTGTTCCAAACCAGCACCAATAGCCCTTTCTGTAGTAGTGACCGCGCCATTAACGTTGTTTCCGCTTTATAGGTTTTTAGAGGAGATTGGAGAGGGAATGTGAAAGTGGACTCGTAAACTCTCGAGGGGCATCACCTCATTATATGCATGTCATTCAAATGATTACGAAAAAAAAGTTAAAAAAAAACAAATAGATTAATATGTGATAAATCACTTCACAAACATGCAAGTTAAATTTAACTTCTACAAGTTGCTAAAAAAAATTAAACTATGGGTAGGTAATGTATATTTGCAATCAAATTTTTTTTTGGAAAAAGTATGAATTACCCCTCCCCCCGAACTATCGTGGTCGTCCGAATTACCCCCCTGAACCCGAAAACCGGACATTCTTCACCCCCAACTATACAAACCGGACAAATTACCCCCCTCGACCTAATCCGCGGTGGTTTTGGTCTACGTGGCAGTCCAGTCAGCAATTCTATTTATAAAAAAATTGTGGGACCCACGTGTCATACTCCTCCCACTCTTCCTCTCTCTCACACACTCTTCCTCTCTCTCTTCTCTCTCTCTCACTCCTCTCTCTCACGGGCAACAGGTCATAGCAGCATCGGCGGCGGCGGGCAGCGGGGGACAAGGCGGCGGCGGCGGCGGGTGACGCAGAGTCGCAGTGGGCGGGGATGAGGGTGACGACGACGAGCGGTGGAGGGGCGGCGGTCGTGGCTACCGAGGAAGGGGCCGTCGAGACGGCCTCCGCGTCGGCGTCGCCGTCATGACCAAGGAGGACACCATGCTCCGTGCCGCCATCCCATGCGCCAGCGCGTCACCGTTTGCATCTGGCGGGGAGGAGGCGAGGCGGCAGCGAGGCCGGGCGGAGGGGCGGCGGCGGCGGCGATGAGTCGAGCGCGGCGGCGGAGGAGGCAAGGGGGCGCAGGGGCGGGCGCGTGCGGGCGCTGGGTGGCGAGCGGCGGTGGAGGAGACGAGCGCGCGGCGGGGCGGCTGCGGGCGGCGGGCGGGCGCGGTGAGGAACTGAGGCCGGAGGCGGCGGCGGGCGGCGGGAGAGGCGCGGAGGCCGGCGGCGGGCGGGGTCGGAGGCCGCGCGGACGACGCGCTCCGCCTCCACCTCCACCATCGGTCGCTCGAGCTCGCTGCCTCCACTGCGACCACCTGAACTCGCTCCGCCGCCGCCGGTGGCTTCCCGAGCTCGCTCCGCCTCTGTCTCCGCCTCCACCGCCGACCACTCGAGCTCGCTCCGCCTTGCTGCCTGCACGAACTAGGTCCACCTCCGTCGCCGGCCATCTGAGAAAGAGAACTCGGTGAGCGGCGCAACTGCGGCGATGGCACTCGGCGACCGGCTCTTCCCCCTCTCTTGGACGGGCGGTGGACGGAGTCGGGAGCTGCGGCGGAGCGCGCGGGCGGGCGGTGGACGGGGCAGGCAGGCTATGGCGGGGCGTGCACGGCGAGCAGCGCGAACACGAGCCATGATGCGATGGCACTTGAGCCGTCCGAGTGTTCGACGCACATCCGCCGCAGGCACGACCGGAAGCTGCCCAGCTCGTCACGCGCGTGCGACATGCACCTCGGCCGCGCTCGCCTCTCTCGCCGCCCGCGCCTCCTCCACCGCCGTTCGCCTCGCCGCGCGCCCGCCGCGCCTCGCCTCGCCGCTGCCTCCTCCGCGGCGCTCGCAGCCTCTGCCGTCGCCGGGAGGAGAGAGAGAGAGAGTGTGAGAGAGATAGAAGAGAGAGAATGACATGTAGGTCCCACATTTTTTTATAAAATAGAATGCTGACTGGACTGCCACGTGGATCAAAACCACCGCGGATTGGGTCGAGGAGGGTAATTCGTCCGGTTTGCATAGTTGGAGGTGAAGAATGTCCGGTTTTGTGATTCAGGGGGGTAATTCGGACGACCGCGATAGTTCAGGAGGGTATTTCGTACTTTTTCCTTTTTTTTCGTTGTAACTTGTAAAAGTTAAATTTGACCACGTATGTTTGAAGAGTGATTATCACATATTAATATATCTTCTTGAACTTTGTCATAACTATTTGAATGATATGCAAACAACAAGATGTTCCCTCGAGAGTTTAGAATAGTTTCTCGAGGGTATGTGGGCTTGGGTCCATTTTGAACCACACCTAGCTGTGTTACAACATCCACATATGTAAAGTTTTGGCGTGCCACATCAGATATTATATAGGGTGTCGCAAGAGGTATTCGAGCACTAATAAAAAACTAATTACAGAATCCGTCAGCAAAGCGCAAGACTAATTTATTAAGCCTAATTAATCATCATTAGCAAATGTTTAATGTAGCACCACATTGTCAAATCATTGTGCAATTAAGCTTAAAAGATTTATCTCGCAAATTAGTTGCAATCTGTGCAATTAATTATTTTTTAGCCTATATTTAATACTTCATGCAGGTGTTCAAGCGTTCGATGTAACAGGGTGAAAAATTTTGGAGTGGGATCTAAACAGGGCCTGAATTGTCTTTTTTTTTCACGATTTTCTCTCCATTTGACTCAGAAATAATAAATAGATGCAGTGCCACCAAGCAAATTACTAGTTAGTCAACCATGTCATGGTTTCAGGTGTCCAGCAACAAACTTCCAGTGTCCTGCAGCTAATTTTACCAATTAGTTCTGTGATGTTTACACAATCACATCGTTTAGTTTTCACCATCTTACCCCCAACCATCCACTCCCTTGATACCATTCATTTAACCGGTTGTTTCGCTGCCCTAGCTGCTGCAACTGCCGCCGTATAAATCTAATGTTCGATATTGTAGTTGTGCCTTCAATCTGGGCAGCTTAAGATCCTGATTCTGAGAAGCAGATCTTACCGAATCAGCCTCTTACAGAGCTTAAGATTTTGAGAAGCGGATATTTGGTAACCAGTTGTAAGAATCTGAAAAAGCTAGGTTTCCTAGCTTCTAACTTATAGTTCATTTGTTTGGATTCTACAACTAGCTTCTCAGAATCTGAAAGAAAAACTAGATTGTTTGGGAAAGCTGCAGCCAACTAAAACTCTCTCCAAATAGGAGCTTAATCTTTTCCTTATACTTATGGAGAGTACGACATTGCTGTGAAGGCTGACTAGGCATTATCTCATCCTGTCATCTACTCTTCTTTTTTCTCCCAAAATTAAGTCAGGTTGTTGTATTAAATAAGAAAAAGGATTACAGCACTCTCGTTACAAGAAAGATGAACTGACAACAGATATAGAGCTTCGTATGTTGGACCACCTAAGAGAGATACGAGTAGACGAGCATAGCCACAAAAGTATCTTCGTTCCTCCCACAGACCAGCAAGTCGACCTCACATAGAGTCGGTAACTCGAACCCTAAAGTTGTCGTTTCTCTGGCAGATCAACAAGCCGACTTCACATTAAAGTCAGCTAAAGTCAGCTCTAGCAGCAACAAATAGATCATTTTTAAGTTAAAAAAAACAAATAGATCATTTGTGACCCAAGCATCAACCCGACAAAAGGGTGGTCTTGTGTTTTTGAATGGGCCTCGCGAATGTAGTGGCTCTAGTGAAGGAATATGAAAGGAATAAGTTCATCTAAGGTCCCTTAACTTGTCAACAAATCCGATTTTCGTCTTTCAACCGGAAAACCAGAATACAAATGGTCCCTCAATTATCAAAACCAGTGCAGATAAGATCCCTTGGCGGTTTTGGCTGATGTGGCGCCTACGTGGCTAATTTGACTCGGTCTTCAACTGACGTGGCGCTTACGTGACAATTCGATCCGAAAAAATAATAAAATTCGTGGGACCCACATGTCAGTTACACAAAATATAATAATTTAAAAATGGTGGGGCCCACGTGGGCCCCACATGTCAGCCTCACTCCTCCCTTCATCCCTCTCCCTTCTCTCTCTTCTTCCTCATCCTCACTCCTCTTCTTCCCTCTCCCCTCTCCCTCTCTCCTTCCTGGGTGTACCGGAGCGGACGGGCGGGTGGGTGGCGAGGCAGGATGTGGCATCTACGTGGCTAATTTAACTCAGTCTTCAACTGACATGGCGCTTACATAGCAATTCGATCTGAAAAAATAATAAAACCCATGGGACCCACATGTCAGTTACACAAAATATAATAATTTAAAAATGGTGGGGCCCACGTGGGCCCCACATGTCAGCCTCACTCCTCCCTTCATCCCTCTCCCTTCTCTCTCTTCTTCCTCATCCTCACTCCTCTTCTTCCCTCTCCCCTCTCCCTCTCTCCTTCCTGGGTGTACCGGAGCGGACGGGCGGGTGGGTGGCGAGGCAGGATGTGGCATCTACGTGGCTAATTTAACTCAGTCTTCAACTGACATGGCGCTTACATAGCAATTCGATCTGAAAAAATAATAAAACCCATGGGACCCACATGTCAGTTACACAAAAAATAATTTAAAAATGGTAGGGCCCACATGGGCCCCACATGTCACCCTCACTCCTCCCTTCATCCCTCTCCCTTCTCTCTCTTCTTCCTCATCCTCACTCCTCTTCTTCCCTCTCCCCTCTCCCTCTCTCCTTCCTGGGTGTACCGGAGCGGACGGGCGGGTGGGTGGCGAGGCAGGATGTGGCATCTACGTGGCTAATTTAACTGGCAGCGGTGGTACTAAGGACGGGGATGCGGCTGGTGCAGGACCTCGCGGCAGCGCTGACCACCGCGTCGTCGGTCTCCTCCAACAAGACGCCCGCGCCCGCCGCCGCGCCGACCACCCCCACCACCCTGCCATCTACTTAGACCAATCCTCCATTAACAAGAGCAGTAGAGCACCCAACTAGCATCTACTACATGCTAGACTTCTAAACAATAAGAGATTTAGAAAACTCTGAGGACATGATCTCACCAAAACCAGCAAACAAGAGAAGTGCATTCATGAAATTACCGGCGATTCTCGATCATCTCGCCGATCCAGCGTCCGTAGCAACAGAGCAATGGGGCTCCTTCATAGGAAGGTGTGTTTCCCTGCCCATAAGGCTGGGCCCCACATGTCAATGACCCATGTCTCTCTGACTTAACATCGTGACAGGCTTCCGCAAAGGAGTGATCATCTCATCGATGCAGCGTCCGTAGCAAAAGGAGTGTACAGACTCCTGCCAAGTGGGTTCGCAATGCCATAGGAATGAGCCGCTTGCAAACGGCAGCAACCAGAGGCACAAAAATGAACAACAGCGACCCAAGGCACACAGCAACAGGGACATATTCACCAACACCACGCAACAAGACTACTCACGAATCAAGATAAAATGGAGAGAACTCCACGAGGAGGGAAGAGGTGTGGAGATGAAATGAAAAAAAAAAAGGCCGAATGGCTACAAGTTGGCACCTTGGTATATCAGCCATTCGGCCATAGAGATTTGTATGCCCGTACAATGACCAGTTCCATATGTATAAGGAAATACAATCAGATCGTTTTGATGAGATATTTCATTTGCTGGTTTAGTTCTTAATTTTGTGGTTATGTTTCAACTTTCAACCAAACAATATATATTTGTTGATGTCCTTTAGCCTTGTTATGAAGTTGCAATTAGAAAGGAGACCTAGAGTTCAATTATTGTTTAAAATGTCTGCCATTTGTTTTTTGTGAGTAATCCAATTAAAAGTGTTGCTTCATCTTTCTGGATATATGGGGTGATAAGCTTAAGCCTAGGACTACACATACTAACATACTTCGTGCCAAATGGTTCAAAATGGGTACGCATTGGAAATGTGTTACTTACCTCTAATTTGTCTTCTTTGGCCCTGTGGTTCTTAGGAAGTCTTCGGAAGTCCTCGGTTAAGCTGAGACACTCCTTAACATTCTCGGGTGATACAAAATCCAAGGCAATCTTGGTGCAGGACTGCAACATAGCATTAATAAGAAATTAGCTACAAAAACATGTGAAACTTGGCAAGTATTTCAACCCAGTTCTCAAGTATGCAGTGCTGCAAGAAATCACGGTACTGAAAGAGTACACTGAAAAAATTACCTTAAGATTCCGTACTTGATGAGGACACCCAGCAGGAATGAATACTGCCTCCCCAAGTTTTTGTACAAATGTCCAAGGCTCGATTCCTAAATGAGCATCTCAGGATTTCAAATAACCTTTCAACGCAACCATTTGCTATTACAAATAATTACTACAAATCCACAACATCACATTAGCAGATAAAGGAACTCACCATGCTCCTCCTTGAGTTTTCTCTTGTGTTCTTCTGTTAGATAAAATGTTTCATCATGTACAGGGTTACATACCTTCAAAAAACATAAGGTGGCATTAAGCATGATGGTCACAAGTGCAAGGTTGTTCATAAATCACGCCCATACTTACCTTTTGAACTGCAGAACAGTATATATGGCGAAATTCCTTAGAATGCTTGTCGAGGTACAATTTCAGTTTTGGAACATCTTCCCTCCTAAAAATATCCCATAAAGCACCTCCCTTGTTGGTCTCACTGTTTATAGGACAGGACAACTCATTTGCATCCCCACAGATTTTAGGAGATGTATAATTTCCGTCTGCATTCCCAGAACATTCCTTTTCATTTTGCGCTGTATGTCTTCTTTTCAAACTTTTTATTGCATCTATTTGTTCCTCGGAAGGGTCAACTTCAGCAGTATGCATCAAAACGTTAACCTAATAAAAAGCCATCATAGGTTTAGATGAATAAACAGAACAAGATGCCAGTGTTATAAGCTAACAATTTCACTGTGGGAGAAGAATAGTCAGTAGTTTGCATAATCAACTAGCTGTGTCAAGAGCACTGTTGTCTCAGTGTCTTGAGTTACAA
Source organism: Oryza longistaminata (assembly GCA_009805545.1). Lineage (NCBI taxonomy): Eukaryota > Viridiplantae > Streptophyta > Magnoliopsida > Poales > Poaceae > Oryza > Oryza longistaminata. The sequence goes on along the minus strand of CM020186.1, from coordinate 9,113,977 downwards.
GCAAAAAATGGTCTCTGGTAAATAAGGAAGCAGGATCTCATTTTATATACCACAGTTATTTTTTTTTTTAAAAAAAAAGAGTAACTTTAAGTCTTCAAAGAAGAAAATGAACTTGCCCAAGGACTCTTCATGAACTATATGAACCATAAATGGCCAAAGTATTATAACAACTTACTGCATCAGACAAATCGCAGTGAAGCTTTGTAACAGAATCTCCTCTACCAAGTTCCTGTGCATAGCCATAAGCTATATATGATTTTGGGCCCATGTCAAGCTTTAAGATGTCATCAGGAAGCAAGGTTGAGACATTCAGCAAACCAGACTTCAAGTTTGTGTATGGTTGAAAAGGTAAAGAATTCATGTATTTAACTCCATGGGAAGGCAAAAGCTCTTCAAAATGATTTGATGTAGGCCAGTCCTTCAATTTAAGCATTTCAGGCCATAGATTTTGATACATCCGACCTTCATAATACCCATTGAAGAAGTCTTGAGTGCATATCTCGACCTGGATTACATAGACACAGAATATTACGTTTTTTCTTTTCTAGTTTATGATAAATGAAAATTACAATAGGTGCACTGATGGGGGTCATATGTTTTCATGCATCATCCTTAACCACTATTAAGATAGAGTTTAAACAAAACTGTTTGAAGGCAATCCCCTAGTAAAATACATGCTCCCTTCAAAATGTGTTTACTGTATAAAATTTCATATTATCAGATAGACAACTATAAGAAAAGAAAATTATAGCTCAATACAGTAAAAATCTTTCTGGCAAATGAAGAACACATGAGACTAGACTGCATAAATTTCTAGTGTGATGCTGAATGTGATGTGTGTTATTTACTTATTTTTCGCATGGTCAATGGATACAAAAAGAAGGGGGTCCTTCATGCTAACAGACACCCTCTGTACTCAGGAATAACTCAGTCTTTAAATCTTCAATTCATACATAAGTTCTGCGTGTTGACAAGAGAAGTAGTGATCTACAGTGTGGAATCGATGGCACCCAGGATTTAATTATGTTGAGTCAATAATGAAGTAAAGAATGTTAATTAATACAAGTATCTGGATTTGGCTTGTGTGCGACGCACGCAACCAACTGCAGACACCCTTGGGAGCAATTCTGATGTCTTGTTTCATATACTACAAAGTGGGTCCTTTTTTATGTAACTATTAGCTGTTTGCTCTCAGCGTGTTATGCCAATGTAACACAAGAAAAATGTGGCACAGCTTTCAGGTTGACAACTCATTTACAAAAAAAAGGGCATTACTACAAATACAATTTCACTAGAATAGCAGCACTGATCGCTCTCATAAACAAATTACAGTCAGTATCAATCAAGGAAAAACTACTGTAACATGTATTGTAGATGTAGGAATGTTATACTGACCTCACAGCAAGATAAACAATCAATAGCCTTCACGTTTTTCATCTCAGGACTAGTGCCGGTGCCATGTACTTTAGACCACATATCTGGTGGCTCCCAACTCAAACATGACATTTTCTTGAGAACCTGTTGAACAATTACGGGTTCGCCTTTCACCCAATGCTTCTGGAAGTGTGTGAGATCTTCTGGCTTTCCATTATCCAATGTAGGGCAGTATATGTAGTTATCAGTCGAATCCTCTCTGCTGGCAGCTTTCCTTGAACTTGCATGATCAGTAGAACATGAGCACTCACAAGTGTCTCTACCGATAATATCAGATGGTTCTAATTGTTTACGCATTTGGAAAGCATCCACTTCGAGTTTACTCAACCAGTCTTTTGAAAATATTCGTCTCAACTGAAGAATATGATTACCACACCCACCAAGTTCAGTTGGAGGACAATAAATCTTGTCAGAATCAACACGCCACTGTATGTCCTTAGATTGGTTGCTAGATAGGTCTCCTTGTTTGTAGTTTATCAACTCTGGTACTGAATCACCATCACCACCATGCATGTAGTCAGGTCCTCTATTAGGATAAGAGAACAGTTCTTCCTTACAAGAGCCCATAAGTTTGCCTTCGCGGAGCTCCTTACAACAGACGATGCATAATTCATAGGAGCAGCCTGGACAGCTTCTATGCAGATCAAAGATTGAAGTTTTGCAATGGTCACTGGATCACATGGAAAAGAAATCAGGACACATTTAAAATGAAAAAAAAAGTATTTGATGAGTGGGAGGCAACCAGCACCAGAATACTCTCTCATCATGCCGGCAGGCAGCCTGCTCCACACTCAACTGAGACAATTCCAATCCTGTGCAGGGAAAGAGATGTACTAAGAAATAGTTGCAAGCTAGCAAGTAAATTACTCAAGATGTTCTAAAGAACTAAGCTTACTTTGAATTTTAGCCTCCTTTTCTATCTCACTCATCTGGTCCTTGTTCAGCTTTGTCAAATGTGGCGCCAAGTAGTGTAGCATGTAGTTGGCATATTTGCTTTTAGTTTCAGTGTCAACCTCATCAGTCCTGACATCTAGTGTATCTGCCTTATCTAACATGGCAGATTCATTGTTTATCCTACTGTTAGCTTCTAATTTATCAATTGCTTTTGCCTGTAGTGCCGCAGTATCAACCCTGCATCTTAAACCTGAGGCAGCAGTCTTCACTCTCCGTTTTACTGAACTACTGCTGTTACATCTCCTGACAAATGGGTTCTACAAGAGGAGAAAAAGAAACACATGTTAGAAACACAGCAAACTGCGAAATATCTTTACAGTTGTGATTTTAAACAAGTTGTATCAGTAATCTATTACTAAACAGGCTTATGAGTCCTTAATGAAATGAAATTGGGGTCCTTCTTGTCAATCTAAAAAAGAACATGTTTAGCCAAATTTCGTCTACTCCCTATGAAATTCACGATCTAACAGAAAAAAATAACACTACCAATGCATCACTGGTACAAGAAGAACACAATTTTCTAGCAATGAATCTAAATCATATGAAGCTAAGAAATCTAACTGCTTCATGTCGCAATGAATCTTAAAAATCTCTAAAACATCAACAAAGCCACAATGTCCATTACCCTGGGTCCATCCGACTTGTCACTGGGATTGCAGCGAGTGCAGTTGCAGATATTTCGACAGAAAGGACACTCATCTCTAACCTCGGCCTGCTGCATCTCCGGGTACCTGTAAAGCACACAAGCTTTGGTGAGAACTCCACGTCACCTTTCCACATATCTAACTGGAGATGGGGGAAAAAAGATGGATGTGATACTTGTTCTTGATGCATGCGGCGCAGAAGACCTTGTCGCCGCAGAGCTGGCACCTGACCATCTCCTCCGGCCGCGGCTTCACCCTCTTGCATTGGACATCTACAAGGTGCAAGATGCTAACAATTGCAGTTTTTGTCTTCACACCATGGCGTAAATATTTTTTTTTCGCCTTCGGCTATATGCGGCTACACCGACAACCATGGCTACTACATGATCGGCTACATCGACGAACGTCTACAACAACAATCAATGACGGAAACTCCAGTCAAAGCGTTCGTGTCATTGCTGTCGTCCATGACACTCCCGCTATGACTACGGGAGGGAATAGAGGAGAGTCAAGGGACGACACAGAAGGGGACGCAGGCACCAAGTGGAGGACCGTCCATCAGAGATGCAATCGATGATGGTGACTCGAAGGAGATGAAGAAATAGAAGATTTCAAATCCCGTCGCAATTGTTCGCTTCGCTCCCGTTACGACTGAGGGGGAATGTTAGAAGTATAATATGTTAGTTAGAGATAAGAGTTAAATACAAATTATAGAGATAAGATAAACCCTAGAGATAGAATCCTAGAGATAAGATAGAGTCCTAGAGATATAACCCTAGAGATAAATCTACTCTTACTTGACTTGTATTGTACTCCAAGTCTCTATCCCCTATGTACTCCTATATATACCCCATGAGAGGGTCGATGTAATAGATGAGAAAACATCAGAATACACCATATTAGATTTTTCCACATGCCACACATTGTATGGCTAAGAATTTGTTGGCCACAATTGTGGCAAGTTATGGCAAAAAAATCACTCAATGACAAGTGGGCCAACTTGCTAAAAAATTGTGGCATAACTCACTTGTGGCATAAACCAAACACTAGACTTAATTGGTCAAACTTGGGTGCCACAACTTTGGCAAATGTTGGCACTCAACCAAACAGCCCCATAATGTCTTGCGCATGTGGCGAAGGGCAAGAAGTCGTGGCATGGGGCACTCACAGCGGTGGACTTGCTGCTGCTCGGTCCTCCAGTCCTTGTATTGTTAGCACAGGGCTGGATCTGGTGCCTCCCGTGGTCGGGGGAAGCCAGATCTAGCTCCATCACAGCTCAGCATGGCTGGATCCTACTTTTCCCGCGGTGATGCTGAGAGAGGAGAGGAGGCTCGCTAGCTAGAGCCTGACGGTAATCATCATAGAGGGAAGCCGGGAAGGTAGGTAGTTGGTTTCTTCGAGGTGGGGGTGCAGGGGTTGGAGAGGCAAGGCATTGCGCGAGTATGCGGTGGTGTGAGAGTTAGATCCTACCGTCTGCGCGAGTGGATCGGACGGCGCGAGGGCCTTTCATGTGGATACTTGAGTAACAGATGAAAATTTTGGTGTGACGAATGGAAAATTACCAATTGTTTAAGTAGGTTAGATTAAATCATTCATATAGGATTCATGCATCCATGCTTTCGAACTTACAATCATCAAGTTACATATATGCTCTACAAATGGACATGCCATTTATTTCTTTCATTGCTAGCTAGTTGGTGCAGGATTTACTTCCATCGTCTTAAAAAGAAAAAAAAAGAAAAAGAATAAGAAGAAGAGTTATGTCAACCACGGAAGAAGAAGAAGACGCATGCTGAATGACGGTGCCAGTGGTAGTAAACATGGGGGCCTGGCCGCATGGAAATGGTGAAGAGAGCGATTCTGGAAGAAGAGGGTTTGAGGAGAGCTGCCCAAAAGGTTAGTTCTGACCTCTCCAAGAATATAACCAAGATTCATAGGTACCCTGCAATCCTTAGAAACATTAGCAAAGAGGACTACTTCGTTCCAAGCATGGTACTCCCGCGGTGATGCTGAGAGAGGAGAGGAGGCTCGCTAGCTAGAGCCTGACGGTAATCATCATAGAGGGAAGCCGGGAAGGTAGGTAGTTGGTTTCTTCGAGGTGGGGGTGCAGGGGTTGGAGAGGCAAGGCATTGCGCGAGTATGCGGTGGTGTGAGAGTTGATCCTACCCGTCTGCGCGAGTGGATCGGACGGCGCGAGGGCCTTTCATGTGGATACTTGAGTAACATATGAAAATTTTGGTGCGACGAATGGAAAATTACCAATTTTTTAAGTAGGTTAGATTAAATCATTCATATAGGATTCATGCATCCATGCTTCCCAACTTACAATCATCAAGTTACATATATGCTCTACAAATGGACATGCCATTTATTTCTTTCATTGCTAGCTAGTTGGTGCAGGATTTACTTCCATCATCTTAAAAAGAAAAAAAAGAATAAGAATAAGAAGAAGAGTTATGTCAACCACGGAAGAAGAAGGTGCGTGCTGAATGGCGGTGCCAGCAGTAGTAAACATGGGGGCCTGGCCGCATGGAAATGGTGAAGAGAGCGATTCTGGAAGAAGAGGGTTTGAGGAAAGCTGCCCAAAAGGTTAGTTCTGACCTCTCCAAGAATATAACCAAGATTCATAGGTACCCTGCAATCCTTAGAAACATTAGCAAAGAGGACTACTTCGTTCCAAGCATGGTACGGGGTGAAAATGGTCATGAAAATTCCTAATCGACCGAGCGTCGTTTCCGTATAAAATGTACCGTTTCCAACAATTACCCTTTTTGGCTATATATAAATTTTATTTTTTTCTGTTTTTTTCTACACCATATTAATATCGTTACTGATTAGTTTAAATTGTAAATATAGTCAATTACCGGCCGATCGAGCATCATTTCTAAATAGATGCTACTGATTCCAACCATTTTCATCCCCTCATCAGTCCTTACCATTGTCGCTCAACAAAGCTCCAGATGGGCCAAATGAAAGGAAATTCAGGCCCAAGTAAATAGGAACTTTTAAGAATTTTGCATGGATAAATTGAATAGGATTCAAAGGAAATAAAATCTAAAGAATTATGGACAATTTGGATTTTTAGGGTAAATTTGAATAGGGTTTCTAAGGTACTAGGAGGATTTGGGAATATTTTTGGAATAAAAATTTAAGGGATTTATTTTGAGGCAGAGGTTTAAAAAGGAAAAACAACGAATTTAAGTGAAATTCAATAAGACTAAATGTAAAACTTTTCAAAAAAAATCTCTTAAATTTGAAATTTCTGAATATGTTACATAACCTACAAATGGATGGTGTACTACAAAATTTTGCATAATGTATACTCTATACTTATAGCATTCAGAACTTTAGGTCAGGACTGGCCATTGCCCAACACAAGAATAGATATGGGCGTGGATTCTATAAATTTCTATGTGAGGGTCTAGATAGAACTCTTGTGAATCCATCTTTTAGACCAGCCAGTACATGCGAAAAAAGGGATGAATCTCTCATGTGTGTTTTACCCAAAATGATTAAAAACAGAAATGCTTTTACCCCAACCGTTTTTCAGCAAATCACTAAAATTATTAAGGTGAAATATTTTGTCTATATGTTAGACTAAATAAAAGGTCAAGCTGTTTAATTTAATAGCAAATTTTGTTGTAGGACATCCAAAATTTGTGTAATTTGCTGATAGACATCGAAAAAACATGTCATGGCTTAAAGACATTCTAAAAACTAGTAATTTGCTGAGAACACTTTTGACTCAATTGAAGAGATAAATTCTTGTGAAAGACATGAATGCCCCTAGAATCACATGCTTCAAACAAAATGTTAGAGTAAAACATTAGAAATTTATACAACTCTAAATTTACCATCACCCCAGGTACATCACTAGTATACATCATATTTCATCTTCACTCCAGCCTGAGCTCAAAATATTTTGATAATAGGGGCATTCTTGTCTTTTAAAAAAAATTCTCTATCCGATTGAGTCGAAAGTGTCATCCAGCAAATTACCAGTTTTTTAGCCGTGGCATGCTTGTACGATGTTTATTTTAAGTTTCCTGTAGCAAATTTTGCCTAATTCAATGTACAAACCCTTCTTTTTTAAAAAAAAAATTCTTCAGAAAACGAGGAATTAGAATAATCTCTCCCTTTTTCTCAAGATCGAAGAACCATGCTCTTAATTGAGTGCACACTTACATTACACTTGTCACTACGAAATAGAGCAATTGGACAACTATTGGTTTTATACATCCTCACTGAAAAGAGAACACAGCATATCTAAGCAAGACAAAATCAAAATGCAGGCATCAATATTTGAGCTGCCACATTAACATCTGCACCAGGATTGAGGGCCATAGTTGTTCCTCGTTCCATGTTGTGCACATATAATCCTTTGTCACCACGCATTAAAAAATAAATGCAGTTTCCATCCAGATAAACTTCTTTTGCATTAACCGATACTCCGGAGTTCTTAATGGTATTAACTACAAATGCTCTGTCCTCAAGTGTGTCCATCTTCACCCAAGCTCTTCTCGTTATGTCCAGCTTGTGAACATCGATCTCCACTGTTTTTTGAGAACATGTCATTGGATGGTAAAAGAACAAGATGAACAAATCTCCGCTTGATTCTAACAAACAGATTTCCGCATAGTGATACACTATACTATGTGCCGATTTAATAGGAATAATATCAAATGTTGGATAAGGGAAGAATTCTAGTGTCACGATACGATCACCAAATGTCGTGTAGAACATTCCCCCCACTGCAGTGAGAAGGGACATAGATTTAATAACAGTGAAACGGTGATGATGAAACCTCCTAGCATGGTACTTATGCATAGACCACTGGGTTCCTCCAATATGACAATACCAAATTATTGTGTCATGAAGGCTTAGTACGAGCACGATGCAGTTTGGATCAGTGGGACTATGCGATAACAAACACCTCGTGTAATTCTTTCTGAGGAATCTATCTTGATCGAAGGGTAGGCTAATTCTCTGAGACGTAGATGGGTTCCACAAAAAGATCTCATGTGAGTCACGGTGCAGCATGAGCAACCAACCTTGCGGTGTTATCCAATAAAAGTGGTCTTTCAAATCATCTGGCTTGTCGTGAGCTACCAATTGTTTGCTAGAGATGTTGTAAAGGAGCAAAGTGTCATTGACCTCCTTAGCCTCATCAGTAATGTTATCATCATCATCACCATTTACATCAATTTCATTATCCTCACTTATTCCATCATTATCAATTTCCTCTGTAGATTCATCCTCATCACTTGTCTCACTAAACTCGTCTTCGTCGCTCACATCGTCATCATCACCACTTTCTTCATTGTCCTCGTTGTCGCTTTCTTCCAGAGGCATATAATAGTTGTAATGAAACCATAACATTGGAGCTAATTTAGGATCCAATAAAATTGATTGTTCGTTTTCTTTAATCCCGATCTGCATACTCAAGCTGCATACAGAAATGAGTACTCTAAAGAAATTGAAATTTATTCAAATTAATGTCGACGATGCTGTGTACAAAGAGGTGGTTCTATAATTTCTGAACTCTAAGCGTTAGAGCTAGCTATATGGAGATAGTAATAATTAAATAACAAGAAAAAGGACCTATATATATAGGTATATATATCACCGTACCGTCACACTGTGAAGCATTACTTATTATATATAGCAAAAGAGAGAGAAAGACACATTTAAGTCTCCGTTTTATTAAAAAAAGAGAGAGAAAAACATGTAAGGAAAAATATCTATAACAGTTTCATATACAATGGTCTAGTTGGCATCACATGGTAATGCTTCCTCCGTTCTAAAATACAAGGCACAACCACCCTTAAACCAAATACCAAAAAACAATTATTATCATCTTCTAGTTTGGATCACCCTAATAAATGTTATGTATGCATCCAATAGAATTAGGCTATTCCCAACCCAATGACTAGGATGGTGTCCATAGCATTAAATAAGATGCCACCTATGATAAAAAATAATGTGGCAAGTGAATAAACGGGGAAAGAGAAGGAAATCATGTCATGTCTAGAAGGAAACCATATCTTGCATGAGACATGGTTTCTACATAACATCTAAGACATCATGTGAGATAAATAGCATTACATTTAAGTATGGAATAGTGGTGTTTGCATTGGAAGAGTAGTGTCTAGTACTAGTTTCTTGATGATGTGGAGTTTACGGAAACTATGTCTAGTTTTTGGGTTGGGAATAGCCTTAGAGATCTTGAGGGTGGATGATTTAAAAAGATAATAATTTAATGAAGAAGATGTACTAATTAATTGTATACATGCATGCATGCGTTATATTATGGAAAATTATAGTTGTGCCTTGTATTATGGAACGGAGGGAGTAACTGATAGTATTAATTAAATTAAATTTCCTGTTGCAAAAAGAACATTGTAATAATAACATTCTCTATAACGTACCTTTATGCGTTCCTTAATTTAGATTGCCGATCAACACGGCTGCAGCCGCCAACAGGTAATTAACCAGGCGCACTGTTCTTCCGTTCCTATAAGTTGCCGATCGATTAATTGCACGGCTGGATCGTATATCTCGATCTGGATATATACATGCTCGTATAAATACCCGTGAGAGGCCGTACGTGATGCACTGGATCTGCGAATCCACCTCGGATTAATTCCCGCAACCCACTCGTATACGGTCTCGGTATATTCGCACGCACGGCTCGAGTCGTATCCGATCCGGAGACCGAGCCCGACGTACGTACGCGAGGACCAGCCGCGCCACACGGTCGCAGGACGTACTCCGCGCTACAGCCTTAGGCTTTAACATGCACGGCCTGGTACACGAATCCCACACCGATCAAGAAGAAGAGAGAGAGAGAGAGATCTCAATCGATCGACGCGATGGAGGAACGGGACTGGTCGTCCCTCCCGCTCGACGTGCTCGCCGCGATCCTGGAGCGCCTGCGGTGGTCGAGCCACCCGAGCGTCGCGCTGACGTGCCGGCACTGGCGCTCCGCCGTGCCGCCCTTCTTCCCGGCGTGGATCACCCCGCTCCTGCTCAGCCCCGCCCGCGTCGGTGCCGCGAACCTCCGCTACTACAGCCCCTACTACCACAAGAGCTTCGAGGTCGGGGACGACGAAGGCGGCCGCCCCGCTCCTGGCGGCGTCGCCCGTGGCGCCAGGATCTGCTGCGCCGCCGCCGGGCGACACCTCGCGCTCGGCATGTCGGGCGCGGTACTCGATGCCGATCTTGTAACCGGCGTCGTCCGTAAGGTTCCGCACGCGCGTAAGGACATGTTCGACTTCATCATCTACAGCGACGACGCGCATAGAATGTTTGGGATCGACGCGGTTCTCCCGCTCAGCGTCGCCTATGTCAACCAAAACAACGACGGCGATTGGGAGGACTGGACGTTGACAGAGTTCGACCCTACTAGGCCATGGCTAAGGGCGTCACCTATCACCAACCCTGTCATACATGGGAGCTTGATATATCTTCTGGGCGAACAAGGGAGGTTGGCCGTGTATGACCCATGCAAGCATGAGGAAGGATTTGAGATTCTTGACAAGCCCATGAGCTTTGGAATATTTAAACATTATGACAGCTACGACATCTACATGTTTGAGTCTGACCAGGACGAACTGATGGTCATCCTCGTTGGGCAACGAGGTGCACCGGTTCATGTTGTCAAGCTTAATGAGAATACAATGGAGTGGGATAAGGTGGATAGTTTGCAGGGGAGGGCGTTGTTCACCGGCACGCATGCATCGATGATGAAGAAAGTCGAGCTGGAGTGGATGCAGAATAGGGTGTTTCTCCCGATGTTCTATGAGTGGCCCGAAACCATCCACGTTGATCTTGTTTCTTGTGATGGTGAATTAGCTTTCGTACCAAAATCATCGCCCAACACCGATTATTCCAAAGCGAAGAACGGTGGTGAAAATTCTGTAGACATGTGGTCGTACAAATTGGGACAGCAAGAAGCAGCGAAAGAATTTTGGGGGGCTGAGAAAGTGGACTATAGTATATGGATTGAACTTCACTAATCAATTTCGTTATATTGGTACTCCCAATTGACCAGCATTCGAATTTCGGATGATTTGCAGAACTTAGAGAGAATAATGCATGCATGTATATATGTACGACCATCTTTTATCACATCAGGGTGTAGCGATTGCTGGCTCTGATTGTCTTGGCACTGGAACGGTTAACATATTATAGATTCCACTAGAAAACTGTGAGGCGAATATATTAAGCCCAATTAATCCGTCATTAGTAAATGTTTACTGTAGTATCACATTGTCAAATCATGGCGCAATTAGGTTTAAAAGATTCGTCTCGCAATTTACACGCAAACTGTGTAATTGTTTTTTTTATCTATCTTTAATACTACATACATGTGTCCAAACATTCGATGTGATGGGTGAAAAGTTTTTGTTTTGGGAATTAAACAAGGCCTAAATAAGCTGCCACGTAGGATCAAGAGAGAAAACCAGATCTTGCATGTGACATGGTTTCTGGACATCCAATACATCATGTGAGATAAGTAGCATTAAATTTAAGTATGGAACAATGGTCTTTGCATTGAAAGAGTAGTACTAGTTCATGAAAGTTCTTCATGATGTGTAGTTCATGGAAACTGTCTAGTGTCCTGGGTTGGTACGGGTTTTACATATTGATCTATCCAGGGGTGGAGCCACCATCTGGCTACCATGGGTAGGGTGTACAGGAAGCTCATGGCTCGTTAGCTTGGCTTGGCTCGTTTGATTTTTCTAGTGAGCCGAGCTAGCATTTTAGCTCGTTAGAGATAACGAGCCAACTCGAGCTGGCTCGCGAGCTCAAACGAGCCGAGGGCAAGTAGTAGGCCAATGGCCCATCCAGCCGGCGCAGCCCATTTTCCACCATTCAGCCCCAAAAATATTAACCCTAGATGATACCCAATCCTCCTCTCACTCTCCCAGCCACGCAAGCGGCGGCGGCGGAGACGGATCTCGTGCGCCCATCCCCATTTTCCTTCCTCGCTCTCCACTGCCGTAGCAAACCGGCAGCAAATCCGCTCTGCATTTCCTGTATCTATTCTTTGGGGCGCCGTCGCTGCACGACTATGCTGGCACTCGTGAAATCCGCTGGGAGAATGCGCCATGGCATCGCTCACGGAGTCCGCGACGGACAGGAAAGCGAGGCCCAGGCATCCGACATCCGAGCCTCGGCTCGAAGCAGCACCTGTATGCATGGTTCACAAGTAAAAATTGTCTTCCTAATCATCGAGAGATTGGTTCTTAGTGAGTTAGTGTTCTTCATGTGTTTGCTTTGTTTCCACCGCCTGTCCAGCTATAAGATTCAATAAAATTTCCTTTGAAGCTCACAAATTGACCCTTTCTTCTCTAACTTCTCTGTGCTGTGAATTTTTTTAGGCTTGTTGGAGGCTACTGCTTGTGCGGCATTCATGCTAAGACCCTGTTTAGATGAGACTAAAATTTTTAAGTCCCTATCACATCGGATGTTTGGACACTATTTATAAATGTTAAACGTAGACTATTAATAAAACCCATCCATAATCTTGGACTAATTCGCGAGACGAATTTATTGAGCCTAACTAATCCATGATTAGCCTATGTAATGCTACAGTAAACATTATCTAATTATGGATTAATTAGGCTTAAAAAATTTGTCACGCGAATTAGCTTTTATTTATATAATTAGTTTTGTAAATAGTCTATATTTAATACTCTAAATTATTGTCTAAATATATGGACTAAAGTTAAGTCCCTGTATCTAAACACCACCTAAAGCATTTCAGCATGCCGTCTTTCGCAGCGCAGCCTGACGGCCTTGGCCCTCTCGCCGTCGCTTGCCGTGCGGCCTCGCCTCCTCTCTGGCTCACGAGCTCAAACGAGCTGGCTCGAGCTCGTCAGTAGCTAGTAGAGATAACGAGCTAGGTTTTATGCTCGTTTAGATAACGAGCCGAGCCGGCTGCTCGGCTCGATATCCACCCCTAGACGGAGGGAGTGCGTCATGTCTCTCAATCGTGGAAACGGTAGCTAGTAGAGCAAGTTTAATAGTATAGCCCACTATCAGCTCCAAATCATTTATAACCAATGTAATAGCTAACTCATACAATAGTGCTTACTATACTATTAATATCTGATCTCACCTGTCATACACATATTACGTCTTAGAGTCCGTGCTACAGCTGTCTACAGATCTGTAACCCGCCGCTCTTCTATCTCTTCCTTTTTCTATTTAAATGCAGTGATCCATTGAGCCGCCGCCAAGACGTGCTTGCGCTTTCTGAATCCCCACCCAACGCGGCTTGCTCGTGCGTGCCCCACATCGCAAATCGCCACCCACGGACCCACCGGCATCCCTCACCCTCAGTCTGCAGCGCCACGCCGCCACCGCGCACAGGCATCTCTGCTGCCGGCCTCGCGGTGCCGCTGCACTCCCTGCCGGCCGTCTCCAGTTGATCCCCTCCGTCGGCTGTCGATCTCAGCATGGAGGGAGCCAGGGTCGCAGGGTGCCAGAGTGCCAGAGTGGAGGATATGCAAATCGTTTGGCCTCTGCATCGGCAACATCTCGTTCTGCTTCTTGCCTCTGTTGCTTGTTTGCATTCTTGATGGCTTGCTTATTTGCTTCATCGCATACTTTTTCGATGGATGAATGGATGGTGGGTCTGAATCTTGATCACTTAAATGGTTGAATGTTGAATCCATACTTGCCTGACTGTTGATACTTGACGCACTGTTGTTTTGTTGCGCTGGCTCACGAGCTAAACGAGCTGGCTCGAGCTTACAAGCGAGCAGAGCCCAGCCAACAATCTAGCTCGTTAGAACAACAAGCTGAGGCCAAAGATCCACGTCATCGAATTTTGCACAAAACCCCTCATTATTTTGGTATTTCTAATTGAGTCCACATGATTAGAGCCGTTCATTCCCACGCGTGGACAAAATCTGGCCATCCATTTCCTAGCTAGTTGATCTGATGTCGTGTAGGCGTGCATAAATATACTTATTTTCCAAGTGTAATTCGGGTGGATTCTTTTTCTTTCATCTTTACAATTGCAGTCTTTGTAATAGAAATCATGAGACAACACGATCAGGCAGCCGCAAATTAAATTAAACTATCCTTATATATATCTACTAGCAAAATACCCGTACTTTGTAACGGGATTAAAAAGATAACCTTACTTACGCATTCGATCAATTAACCATTTTTACAAATTGAATAACCATGTGATTTACATAATCCAACTATAACATACAATAGGAAGAAATTAAGCACCGTAACTTGACTTGTGACTCACGAGCACATGATTGACCACCTCTACCTTTTCAATAAACAAGATCTAAAACACCTTTGAAATCCTACACTTTTGCCCTCCATTCTAGTGTCTACAAAATTATTCAAATCATCACGAAAATTCAGAAATAATATCAATTAAAATAATCCCAACCACATATATTTCCCTTAAACTCCTAGAAAATATGAGTTAAAAATGTCAAATTTTGAACTCAAAACAGGGTTCAAAATATTCATTTTCATCTCAAAATCCTCTCCCAGAAAAATTATCAGAGGAAGCTATTTATGTTGGGCCACACTCCATCCATTTTCCATGTCCTCGGTCCGACACCGCCCGGCCCAAGTCTCCTCCTCTCTATGGGAACGTGTACTAGCGAACACATTAAACTGGAAGCCAGCCAGTTGCACAGTTTCAGTTGTTATACACTGTTGTTGTAGCCTGGATCGATCTGCATGCATTTCTTCGGTTGACCACGCAAAAACAAAAGTAGAACAACTAATTTATCTTTATAAAAAAAGTACAACAACTAATTTTCGTTGTTGGTGTTTATTAGTTTGTGTTTGCTTTAGGTTATATCGGTGTATGCTGAGATTGTTTTTGTGTGAATTTTGTAATAATTTTTTTTTGAGAAACACAGTACAAACGCAGGCGCTCACAACGTGCGCACACTCACCCCTGTGAACACACACGCACACCCTACCCCTATGAGCACCTCCGGAAGACTGGGCCGGCATATCTTGAGATTGACGAAGTCACCACAGGCGCCTCGCTGTCGACGGGTACGTCGCCTACCACTGAAAGCATAATTAGCCGTAAATGCGAGCACCCGTGTCAAATCTAGAATTTGAACCCGGGTGGGCTGGTGCCACCACAAGGAACCTAGCCAGTTGAGCTATGCTCACTTCGCTACGAATATTTTAATTAGTTAAGATTAAGATTTAATTATGCATGATAAATAATTTGTATTTCTTGCTCTGGTACATGCATTTATTACAACAGAGTTTATGCAAATTACAAGCTATTGCATATCCTGATTATAATTGCTCCTAAAGTTACAATAAAAAAAAAATCTAATTGTTAAGGGTTAAAAAATTACCTTCCGTCGTCATAAATGCAGTAAACGCAGATGTATCACATCCAACAAGTAATTGCTCGTTTTTTTTTAGAAAAATATGGGTGCATATGAGTAGCATCGAGCAAAAGATTGCTCAATATCCACACCAAATATTGGTTGTATATACGAGTCTTGTTTGTGTTTTCAGTTTCTTTATATAGGTTGAGAAGATGTTTGTATCCAAAGTACTTGGACATGTAATTCTTATTCTTGGATTCTATATGTAATTCTTGCGTTGTAATTCTTGAGCCATTTAATTGTATGACTCTATTTGGGATTCAATTCTACCACGTGGGAAACCGGGCAAAAAAAAACCACGCGTGAAAAAAAGGAAACTGGGCCAAAAAAAACCGCACGTGAAAAAAAAAAGTATCGGACAAAAAACCGGCAATAAAGAAAACCAAAACAAATCGGATGAAAAAAAAGGGCAAACAAAACCCCGCGTGTGAAAAAACCGGGCAGAAAAAACCAAAACAACCAATCGGAAAAAAACCAAGCATGCTGTAAAAAAAACGACAGAAAAAAACCCACCGGAAGCTTTACTTATTTTGTAAGTAGGTATAGATATCATGTATAAGTAAGACACGGTACAAATACCGGCCGTCTCTCACACAAGAAAATATCGATCGATCCACCGGAGTAGTTGCTCCTCTGCTGCTGTTCGGCGGCGGCGGCGACGATGACGATGCCACCTTCATGTACAGCGTGTGGACGAGAGCGCTGCTGCCGAGGAGGTCGACGGACGACGACATGGACGGCACGATGATGAGAGCCCACCGCCGGTGGACCATGGCACAGGGCTGGTTGCTCATGGTGCCGTGCCGCGGTTCGCCCTCACCGTGCGCGACTTTCCTATGGGACCCTTTCACCGGCCGCCGGATCGCCCTGCGTCCCGACGACGACGGCACCCTTCTCACCACCCAAGGCTGCAACTACATGTGCCTCCTGACACGCCACCGGCCCATGGACCCCGGCTGCGTCGTCATCGACATCGACGATACGGTGCTCTGGTATTGCCACCCGGAGTCGACCAGCGTTGCGTGGAGCATCACTACCTCCAGCCCGGGACGCCTCACCACGAGCACCGCGACTGCGTCGGCTGGTTGATAGCAAAGCTCACGGCGATCGACGGCAAGCTCTACACTGATTTCACCGACCACATCGCCGTCCTCGAGTTATCGCCGGAGCTTGTGTTCACCGTGACCGCCATCGACGGCGACCACAGATGTCCAGCAGGGTACACGCGACGCACCGGTAACTTGGTAGAATCGAACGGGGACTTGCACCACGTTTTCTTCTCTCACCCCATCGGTTGCAGCCGGGTCATCGCGCGCGTGAGTGTTCACAAACTTAGCGTGGCAACGTAGAAGAAGAGATCGGCGTGGGTGAAGGTGGATTCACTAGATGGCAGAGTGTTTTTCGTTGGAATAGACAGCTTGGGAGTTGGAGCGTCACTTGATGCAAAAGAAGCCGGCTTGAAAGGGAATTGCATCTATTACTGGGGTATCAACGGGAAAGTGTTGTATGTATACGACATGGAACGAGGAACTACGGTTGTGATCAATCCCGGAGTGGATCTTCCGTATGACCAGTCGTCGCAAGTCTTGATGCCTACCCGATGAGTGTTTTTCGCAAGCGCGATGCCAGGTGCAAGACATCACGGAGTCCTCTATCATCAATGCCGCTTCGGCAGGCCTTCTCACAGGCGAATTGACAAACAAGATAGCAAGAAAGGAGCCCTAGACTCTTGAGCACCTGTTTCGTATCATTAACGGATATGCGCAAAGCAAAGAAGACATGAAGCAAAGGCTGGAGATACAAGCTGATTATGATAGGGCCACCGCTGCACAGGCTGCACTGCAAGCAGCCGAAATCATGCTAGCCACAAATCAACAAGTACAGCTGGTGAACCAAGTGTCACAAGCAAGACCCGGCCAAGCTCCCATGACTTGGAAGAAGTTCAGAACCGAACGCGGAAAGGCGGTGGGTGATGGCGGTCGAAGAAGTCCAGACTCTCCGCAAGGAGTTCGACACGCACCAAGCCAGTAACCAGCAGTAGCCTTTCCGCAAGAAGGCCAAGAAACACTTGTATTGCGCGTTTCATAGTCGCTCTTCGCACTTCATCAAGCAATGTCGAAACATTCGACAACAAGGAAACCAGCATGCGCCAAGGCAGCAATAAGTCAAGGCCAAATAGGTGGTTCACGAACCTGGGCAAGAAAGAGCTCCTCCGGCCGAACAACGTCAAGACTCCCCCGAAGAGTGATCCAAGTCATCACGAGGGTGGACCTACCTTCGCAGCCGTCGAAGCGGTAAAGAAAGATGCAGCCCCGAGCAGTGCACAACATTGCTTCAGCAGGCGAAGGTGCTCCAAGATATATGGCTCAACAAATCTCGTTCGGGCCTGAAGATGCCGAAGGGGTACTATTCCCGCATCAAGACCCACTAGTTATCTCGGCGGAGATAGCCGGTTTCGAAGTCCAAAGGATTTTGGTGGATGGTGGCAGTTCGGCGGACGTCATCTTCGCCGAAGCATACACTAGGATGGGGTTCCTGACCTTGGCTCTCTCTCAGGCGCCTGCTCCGCTCCGAGGCTTTGGGGGCGAAGCATTGCAAGTCCTAGGCCAAGCCCAGCTCATAGTTGCCTTCAGTTCAGGGAACAACAACCACGAAGAAACAATCCTCTTCGACACCGTCAACATCCCATACCACTACAACGCCATCTTCGGGCACTCCCTACTCACCCTTGCTCGTGAGGGGCTTGTTGGAGGCATGTCACGAGGGCCTTCGACCGAATCTGCCGAAACCACCTAACTGACGAGGGATCAAGCCAAGATCATCGGGTTCGTCCAGGGCAAAGCCATATGGCGAAAGTCATGTGGCGAAGCATGTAGGCGAAGACCGAAGGCCTAAATCCAAGCTTCACAATCAAGAAGGCTACATGGATGAAGGGTATATGGCGAAGGCCATGTGGCGAAACACAAAGGCTTTGCCCAGACTGGGATCCATGCGAAGAAGAGTACTAGAGTCGTCATAACCAAGCCGACCCAGCTGGCCCATTTCGAGCCCATAAATGTAAAGGACATTGTGTTCCCTCACTAATGTCCCTATTATAAGGGTACCCATGTAAATTCCCATGTACTACCTAAACCCTATAAGGTGTAAGCCTATACTAAGGCTATAAATAGCCCCCTAGGGCCATGTAATGGGGGATCCCAAAAATTTTACTAATCAATACATCGCTTTACTATTCCAACCACTCACAGAGTTACCACGTTCTTCGATGTGACGCAGTTGTCGTTCGATAACAAAGACATTATTACTTCCCCTCGCCAACTCTGTTTCATTAATCACAAATTGTTGAGCATCAAAATTTCCAGAGTGCATAGACCAAGGAATAGTATAGAACACATCAAAATTGCTGAGTTATTTGCAGTGTGTATAGAACACAACAAAATTGCTGAGATATTTGCATAATACTATAGAACAAGGAAAAAATACAACATAGTGCAAAACTTTGAATCATGAGTTATGCTCATGTCCATTTGTAGCAACATCCTTTGCATTATATGTTGTTTCATATGTAACATCCTCCCGAGTCTTCATACTTCTCACCTCACAAGAATCTTTTACTAGTAGTATTGTTATATTAAAAAAAATAAAACGAGTTATTAAGTGTAGGTGACATTGAATAATAAGCATCGAGTATATTAAATAGATATAACGATAGCCGGGTCAGTATAATGGATGTAGTATTTTACCGACAGCTACATCAACATAGTAAACAAGGAGTTACCACATTTAACATTTTATTCAAACCTCCAATCACCGAACGGTTGCTAGATCCAACCAGTAAAATCCAACGGCCTAGGCATTGTACTGTAGATTCTACAGGGGTATGAGTGTGGAAGGTAGAGTAACGTGTCATCCTAGCGTGAAGAAGTTGTACTTCACTAAGAACTATAGGTGCACATAGCCTACATATAGGTCAACATAGTAAAATTGACCTCTAAGTAGTAACCATAATGAATGCTAATGTATTCACATTTAGATAGCAGTTGTCATATTTTCAATGTGCATCACATAACTGCATTTAGTTAGTTGACAAAACTTGATCAAGCACGCATTATTGGAGCAATTAAATCATTGTGCAGGACAACATAGTTTTATCACTCAAAAGTGCAGGATCAGACTAGATCACTACAGGATTTGAGCAATTAAATCAATGTGCAGGAGATACCAACATATTTCTTTTCAAAGTATAGACTACTAGACCAGCTCAGTGCAGAATTTGAACCAAATTAGTGCAGGATTTGAGCTATTTAAATCAAGAGTAAATTGCATCGCTGGTATATGAACTTGTCACGTGGGTACAATCTAGTGCGCGAACTTGTAAAATACTCATTTTGGTGCATGAACTTGTCTAGGTGTGTGCGGAGGAAGGCGAAAAAGACACTACATAGCTAATCTTATTGATTTAAGGGGTGATTAGGATACTATATATGTAACGTATATCTGAGAAGGTTGCCATTAGACATACCTATTCAATAAAAATCAGAAAGATTAAAAAAAACTCACCACTAATATAAGGGTTAGAAACATATGAAATTCATCATTTCCATTATGAAGGACAAAGTTAAGATGAAATTTATAAATATTGCATGACATGCATACTCACTTCATGTATACACGTCACATCCTAATCAACATCAACTTCATAAATTAACATTGCCAAATTATTTTGGTCTTCGTCCGCACGAACTAGACAAGTTTGTATACTGAAACAAGCATTTTACAAGTTTATTTACTAAATTACACCCACCTAACAAGTTTGTGTACCACCAATGCAATTTACTCTAAAATCAAAGTGCAGGAGATAGCAACATGTTTTGTCAAAGTGCAGGCTACCAGATTAGATTAGGTAAGGATTTGAAACAGATTAGTTGCAGAATTTGAGTTATTTAAATCAAAGTGCAATACAATATATTTTATCACTCATATTTTACAATGCCTAGGCGGTGGCGGCGGAATTGCGCCGGTGGGCTCCGAAGGGTGAGGCATGGCAAAGGAGTCGGGGAGTGGGGCAGTGGGTGGTGAATTGCACTATAAATATACCATAGTTACATTTGAAAAATTTTGGGAGGGATTTTCAGTCGCATGTTGGTTAGGCAGTCCCAAAAAGTATATTATACCGTACATAAAGACATAAGATTATTCCTCTGTTTCTAAATGTTTGACACAGTTGAAATATGTTTGACCGTTCGTCTTATTCAAAAAATTTTTATGAAATATGTAAAACTATATGTATACATGAAAGTATATTTAACAATGAATCAAATGATAGGAAAAGAATTAATAATTACTTATTTTTTTAATAAGACGAATGATCAAACATGTTTAAAAAAGTCAACGGCGTCAAATATTTAGAAACGGAGGGAGTAGTATTTTTACGGCAACGATATGTGTCGACGTTTGATGTCGCGATTTCGGTATTTGCATAGTATGGGGATCATTGGTACTAGGATATATGCGAGATTGTAATAAAAGAGATGGGGACGAGGATTTTTATACAGGTTCGGTCCCCTGAATTGTTAGGTAATAACCCTACTCCTGTTGGCCGAAGCCAGTCGTTGCTATTATTCACCATAATCACACCAGTACAATATTTGGGGTAGCCTATCTAACCGTTGTCGACTTAGCGGTCTGAAGTGCTGATTCATAGTCGACAATAGGGTAGCCTTCCTCTTCGAATCCGCATCCGGCGAGATCAAAGACAGCGCTATGTCTCTCCTGACAGTATCCGTTGACACCGTAGGGGACTAGCCATGCTTATCTCTGAAGTCGATATCCGGCGTCTTGTCTTGGCTTATGTTGGCTTGTATGTTGATCTTGTGTCTTGATCTATTGTTCCGTGTCCCTTCTCCTCCTAGGGGGCTTTGTTTTTATACCCATAAGTGTCCCTTGTTCAAGTAGAACTAGGGAAACCAATATGGATACAATCCGAGTAGTTCTTGTCGTTTCCATGTAGAACTCTATTCATCTTTCCTTATGCGGAACTCCTCCTATATCCGAAGGTTGTTTCCGTATAAGACATGTTATGTGGTGGGTCCTGCCGAGATTTAGTCAACTACTATTAGGTATGTGGTATCCGTATAAGACATGGTATGTGGTGGGTCCTGCCGAGATTTAGTCAACTACTATTAGGTATGTGGTATCTATAATCCTGACAATAGGTTTCATATAGTCTATTTTTACATATAAAGGGTATATGTATGCGATGTCTTCCTTCTCATCTCTTTGTCTGGGGTAGCGGAAAGTATTTTCCCTTTTGGGGAATATGCTTACCGAGTGCACTTTTTCACGGGATACTTAAATTGAAACTGAACCATTGGATACAATCTTTTGTTTTTATACACGTCATTGGGAAAAATAGAGAGAATATCATAAAGAGTAAATTAATACAGGATCAAGGAATATCATAAAGAGTAAAATATAGAATCAAGATGCGGGCATCAATATTTGAGCTGCCACATCATCTACAAGATCTGTACTGGGATTGATTGCATCAGTAGTTCCACGCTCCATACTATAAACATATAATCCTTTGTCTTTGTGCCTGGAAAAATAAATGCAGTTTTCCTGTAGGCAAGCTTCTTTTGCATTGACCGATGTTCCGTAGTCCTCCCTGGTATCGATAAAAAACGCCCTATCACCAAGTGTGTCCACCTTCACCCAAGCTGTCGTTGGTATGTCCAGCTTGTAAACAGAAATCTCCACTGTTTTATTAGGACATGATACTGGAGGGTAGAAGTACAAGCAGAACAACTCCCCTCTTGATTCTAACAAGTAGATTTCCATAAAATTGTACACTGAATTTTGTACCGGTGTAATAGCAACAATATCAAATGTTGGATTCGGAGAGAAATCTAAAGTCACGACAGTACTAGGAAACACCGTGCAGAACTTGCCCCCCACCGCTGTGATAAGAGACATATTTGTAATAACAGTACCACGGTGACGGAAAAACCTCCTAGCCTGATACTCATGTTTAAACCACTGCATTCCTCCAGGACGACAGTACCAAATCACCGTGTCATGAAGGCTTAGGATGAGCACAACACAATTTGAATCAGTAGGCTTGTGTGATAGCAAGCACCTTATATAATTCTTTCTGAGAAATCTATCTTGATCGAAGGGTAGATTAATTCTCTGAGACGTGAATGGGTTCCTCAAGAAGATCTCATGCGAGTCACGGTGCAACATGAGCAGCCAACCTTGCGGTGTTATCCAGTAAAAGTGGTCTTTCAAATCATCTAGTCCGTTGTTGGCTAGCAATTGTTTGCTAGATATGCTGTAGAGGAGCAAAGTATCATTTACCTCATTAGACTCCTCCTCCTCCTCATCATCATCATCATCATTGTTGTCGTCGTTGTCGTCGCTTATTCCATCGTCATCGGTTTCCTCTATGGACTCATCCTCATCACTTGTCTCACCAAACTCGTCTTCGTCGCTCACCTCCTCATCATCACCACTTGCCTCACCATCCTCGTCATCACTTTCTTCCACACATTGATCATAGTTGTTATGAAACCATAACACCGGAGCTAATTTAGGATCCAGTGATGTTGGACCTTCGCTTTCTTTGATCCCGATCTGCATCGTGAGTTAGCCAATACGTGTAACAAGCTGCATAAAAAAATATTAAAGTTTTCTCATGGCGGATCTTATTTCTAATTGCCACGTACACTCCACGTCAATGACACGTTAGACAAAGATCTAGTCAAAAGGAGCCACGTAGGCGCCACCTCAACAAAAGCCAGACACAATATTGCCGAGGGATCTTATTTAAACGATTTTATAAATTGGGTACGTCGTACCCGGTTTTGCAATGAAAAGGATGAAAATCGGACTGGACGACAAATAAAGGGACTCAAAAGTGAACTTATCCTGCCATTTTTTATTGCTCGGCAAGGCCTGCTTAGTCAGGAGTGCGTCCTCACCTCATGGATTAATTATCAATTTGCAATTTGCTTATCCCTTCTTCTTTCAAGTTAACACCCACTAAATATTTAAAACTCAACATGCAAACATGATATTTATTAGCACTTCTAAAATCTACATACAAACATGCCACATCAATGCATTAAACACACAAAACTTAACATGCAAGTATATAGTAATTATATCTATAATTTAATTTATTTTAAAACTAGACATACAAATGCTAAATCATCATTCTCAAATTAATTTCATAATATTTTAATCCAAATTATTTCATCAGTTCTCTAATACTTAACATATATCTCGCAAGCAAAGTACAAGGCATCGTCTAATCTATACTTTCTATAAAGTTAAAGCCCACTAAATCTAAAACTCAACATGCAACCATGCCACATCATCACCAACTAGCAATAATTACATATCTAATCTCATGCAAGCATACAACATCATCTATAATTTATTTAATTTTATAAATCAAAATACAAGCATATCCAATCATCACCCCTCATATCATTTGCACAATATTTTAACAAATCTATATATATCACTTTTTACAATATTTAATATATATTTATCAATATGTTTCACACTAAAACACGGGTATCATTAAACCCTAATGTTTCATTTTTTTTTCTTTTTACACCTAAATTTATTATAAAAAAATATATTAAGAATTGCTTAGTAATTCCCGCAGCAAAGCGCGGGGAATCGCCTAGTATATGCTTAAGTTAAGACATGCATTGCGAACTACTCCTGCGTGCGTATGGATGTATCGGTTCACACATGTCCAGCAGTTACAACTAATGAAGGTGGGTCCGCACATCAGAATTGTTTGTCGTGGTTCCTAGTAACTTCGTTAAAAATAACTATGTTAATCACAGCAAATCAACAAAGTGCGTGCTACTAGTATGAGTTGATTTTTCTCTTTACCGTCTCTTTATCTCTTCAATTCTCAATAGTGTATCTTATTCGAAATTTATTTGAACCATTAGTTAATTTTCATTTGAAACTAGTGTATATATGGTCGTGCATTCGCACGACTCTAACCATCCTGCTATACACTATATATGTGAGAATGTATGAATTATATTAGGTGCACATACTATTTTTTTAGAGTGAATGTCATAAAACCCCACCTATTATGATCCAAGTTGAAAAAAATATATATAGAAATTTTGAGACTTGACACATAACCCCACTTTTTATGGTCCTGAAGAGTGGTGGTAGCCCCCTTCATATTTATATTAGTTGTCTTAGAATTTTAAATGTTTTAGAGAATAAAAATAGCGAGGAGTCTAGTTAAAAATATAGATTTATTTTTTACGTGCAATAAACATTTATTGCGAACTTTTGTTGATGTAAAAACACGAGGCCTGGGAGATCTGCTTAACTCCAGTGCAGGTCCAAAACTCGCCTTCGGATATGCTAGCGTGCCAGTTGATTTGATCCTGCAATCAACAAGAAACAAAGACAAAGAAACCGCGGTTAAATCCATAAACGATAGCCGATCGGCTAATTGCCGATGACATATCATTTATCTCTGAGCCAATGTCATATGTGAATCGATCGGCAGTTATAAATACGTAACAAAGAACTAAATCTACTCGATCGGCTCTAGATATTAACAATATATAATCCTAATGTCGATATATACTTAAATCAAGTGATTGGGATAGATCGGTCGCCATGCCGAGACAGTATAAATCACTTAGTTCGAAATATATATTAACAACAAGATTATATATGTTCATAGCATAGCCGATCAGATAAATCTAGCATGTATCGGCTAATACTCCGATACCACTCTGTATTAAGATATTAAAGCAAGTAGAATACACCAAACAGAAGCCTAATATACTTAAATGCAACAAGATCTTAACATAAAGGGCAGATTTAACATGTCAATCAAGCTTATAAAATAATTATAGTTAAATCAGGTAAGATCGGCTGAAACCCCGATGCTATCCTAATCGGCAACCAGAAGAAAGGCTAGAGATTGAAATTCTAAGCACAACTTAATAGATAAAACTCAACTGATGCAGCATTAAGTATGAAAAGAAGAACAATATCTAGACAATCAAGCCGCTGGATGTTTCATAAAGTGGTAGATATCTTATATAATACTGTAAGATCTAAACAAGATGATGAAAACCTCTAAGAGATGGTAGATATACGATATAATCTAGATTAATAACGAGATCTAACCCTATCGGCTACTTTCTAATAGTAAAAACTAGCCGATGGCAAGTTATATAACGAAACTAACAGAGATTATAAAGCATATATGATAACTCGACGAATTACATAAACAAGATTATAGTGTCATAAAGATGGAAGCACTAATCCCGAGAACACAAACCGCCATAACAAGTTTTACCTCTTGTTGAAGATCGAAACCGATGCAGCTCAACCCAAAAGCAAGAACTCGTCGAAATAGAACGAAAGTAAAAAGGGTGGCGATGTGCCGAAAGTGTTATTGAACGTGTGTCATTTGATTACATGGGTTCGGGTTATATTTATACCCGAGATACAAAATATGTCCTTGCCGGACACGACTCTTATCTCTAACAAACTCTAAGATACCATAAGTCTTTGCGGCAGACTTTTGCCCAAACATATCTCTAAGGAAATTACATAAGATATCCTAATTAATAGATACAATTGCCTTCTCAGGACTCTATCCATGCATGGCAATCATCTTGAAGCATATCAACTCGACCCGCTGACGTATACCGAGTCGTATTGTCGGAATCGGCCGTATCGGTTCACCTAGTCTGACTCGGACTCAGCCGATCCTGATCATAGTCGATTTGGACTCAGCCGATTCTTACTTTGTTTCCGAAACGATCTTCGTCTTTGATTCCGCTTCGATCTAATCTTCATCTTCGATACTGATATTACCAAATTTGGTTGTTAACAACTTTACATTCAGATGTTAAACTAAATTTACATAATGTTATTATTATTATTATTTACGCCATCTTCTCTGGTGTTTTTAGCAAGTATTATTACCTATTATTAATTTAATCATACGGACTTAATAAAAAGTACAATAGAATACCCATTTTACTGTTTTTTTCATATTATAGCAAAAGTAGGGAGGTTAGAAATAATTTTCCTCAAGCCTTTCTACAATTTATTTTCGAACACCATGACTGTTGGTGTCAGCTGTGATGTGGATTGCTTGGAAAGATAGGGCCTCATTGGTTTAAAAGCTTATTATAAGCTATAACAACTTATTTAGTGATAAAAATAACTTATGTGTGTAACTTTTATATATATATATGTATCGTGTATAAGTAAGACACGGCACAAATACCGGCCGACTCTCACACAAGAAAAGATCGATCGATCCACCGGAGTAGTTGGATCGATCCGTCGAATTCATGGAGGAGAAAGACAATAATGAATGTCCGCCATCGTTGGATCCCAAGCTTGCTCCTCTGCTGCTGTTCGGCCACGACGACGACGACGACGCCACCTTCATTGTATTCAACATGAAGCCCAAACTTTCCTCCCTCCCTCCAAATTAAGCATTTTTTACAATTGGTGAATGGTTATAATGTAATTAATTACACTATGATTATACTATAGTTACTGTAAAATCAAAGGTGTTTTTGATTTTTATTCTGTGATGAACAATTGGGCATTAGAGATTATTGGTTTTGTATTTGGAATTAATCACGAAGTGGTTTTGGAGATGATTGGATTTCACAGGTGAATCTAGTTCCGCGCCAGTTCCGCGCCTATGTCGATCCCAGGTAATCCAACAACTCCGTTGTATGCATTTTACATATTACTCTGTTGTGTAGTTAATAATACTACATATTACCTGTAGTGAGTATTTTGCACCAGCAGTTCCAAATCCTTGGGGTTCCCTGTAAAAGACAATGAAATAGTTTTACATATTACTCTGTTGTGTAGTTAATAATATTATATATTACCTGTATTCTAGAACAATGACAATTCTATGTCGTGAGGACATTAATCTCATATATACATTCTAGAACAATGACAATTCTATGTCGTGAGCACATCTGTATACACTATATTTCTTGTATATGTCCCACTTATACTCTTGTCAGAATGTTTGTTCCTTTTCTTTGAGTTGTTAATATTTCTCATAGAGTAATCACTACTTTGCTCAGAATTCCTTTTCCTTTTCCTTGAATTGTCTTCATGTACAGCAACAAGGATCTTTATGTTCTTTCTTGATGTGGCTCTAGAAAGTGCAACATATAGCTGACCGTGAGAGAATACCGGTTCAGGTAAGTACATGCCAGCGTACCGTTTTCCCTTCCTTTCCTAAAACGGCACTGCATCCCTTTTTCCTTTCTTTCCCTTTTGGGTACCCTATCCTATTCGGTTTTCCCGTCCTCCTTTTCCCCTTGCCGAGCTGCCGCCCCTCCCCTCCCCTCCCTGCCGTGCGCCCCTCCCCCTCTTCTATTCGGACTGCCGCCTCCTCCCTCCTTCCAATCCGACTCCCAATTCCTGAAGTAGGATGTCGAATTCGCTCCTAACTCGGACTAGAACCCGAGATGGATTTAGACATTTAGTTACCCCACCAACACGTAAAACAAATAGCAGTAGGTTCTATTCCGACTCGGACATGCTAGATCGCCCCCACATCTCTATATAATTAAACTCCAAGAAATACTAATGGAGGATCAGCCCATGGATCGTGATTGTTTCAACTTGGCTGTACGGAAGTTTGCATATGACGACATCCAGTTGATGAAAAAAAAACAGAGGGACAATATCAAAGCACTATTTGGACCTACAATTTTGGGTATGATTTTACAGTCACTTATATCCACCTCTCTTACTCATGTTCTTAAACATTTCTTTTATTAATTATATACCTTGTACCATATATATAGATTATTACTGAATTTGGACGACACCCGGACTACCGTCAACAGCTAGATATTGAAAAACTGGTGGATTCAATTTGTAGCTGGCCTGATATTGACTATAATGTCTCAAAATGCAAATTGGTAAGTTAGCATCCCTTTACCCATTAGTACCATGGTTTTTGCTATCCCACTAATAATTAGCCTTTTGCAGATTCTTATCCCCGTAGAATACTGTGAAACCTTCATTCTAATAGTGTTGGACCAAGATACGATAACTCTCTATGTATTAGACCCGACTCCTATTGATCCGATTTACGAGAACAATCCAAACGCAACATATGTGAAACAACTTTTATGCATTACTTGAATACTTGGCAAAAGCCATGGCCAAAGTATGCCCTGGATCTAGGTGGAACGAGGATACCAACCTATGGCGGCAAATATTCCTTTCAAATGTTCCAATTCAGAGCAGGTAAACATTTTTTTTTAAATCCCATCAGAACTAATTATTGTATTTCTCTAACACAAACTCAGCTAACAATTTAATCTTTTTAGGGAACTATCCGGTTATCTTGTTTCCCTTTTCATGCGCACATGCAGAGATGAAGGAATACAATTTCCAATTTTAAAGGATGGCTTCAGCTATGAAGTACGGAAGAATTTTTTGGCACAATTATTAGAGTACACAGAGAATAAATGTGAGAGCAACATACCAAGTGGTATACGAGACTTGCTTAGGTGTATCAACTATAATAATACTCGGAGTTAGAAATAGTTACTAGCTACATGGTATTACTGTATTGTGCCAAACGCTTTTTTTTTTACCTATTTGTACGCATCGCAGATTCTACAAGTAATGCAAAGACACTGTCATCATCATCATTATTTTCCCATCACACTTTCTTTCAATCAGAATTATGTAAATGCATGATCGTGTATTCTGAAAACATGCTGAAACTAGGCACAATGACACCAAGCAAACTGCAATCGACATGTTTGACATGATTAAAGAATCAAGACATAAGCATGTTAAATCAATTTCACAACAAACCTTGATAGGCTGTCGATCAGCTTGTTCTGGAAGTCCATATCAACGAACATGACCACGTCCAATACCGCTACCTTGCAGCCCAGCTGATCCAGTAAACACAAAATAAGAACAATCCGCCAACCTAGAACTGAAACATAATCGATCGACATCAGAAACCTCCTGTGTTGTATCTGAAATTTTAGATCAGGTGATAGAGGGATGATTAATAGTGAATGAGAGACCTCGATCGATAGAAGCAATGACCTTCCTCGACGCAAGCCGCCGTCTACAACCGATCTGCCTCGACGAAGGGGAAAGCTTGCCATCGTTGACACAGCTGACGCATGCCATCACCATCGGAGGCCCTGAGCGAATCTGGAAAGCAGCTCGCGCCCTACGCACAGCCGAACACTGGATCCGGAAGGCACGGTGCGGATCGACGGCCGCCATGACTGCAGGAGGTTGCCAGTGGCGTGGAGACCAAGAGACAACCGCAGATCAAGCCACTGTGATGGTGCCGATGCCGCAGATGATGTCGACGAGGCGCCCGCCAATTCACATGCGCCTTGGCGGCTGGAAGGGAAGGAGGAGAGGCCGACCGGAAGCAGACCACCGCCGCGGAGTACACTCCGTGCCGCTGCCGAGGCCACTCCGCCCGGTTGACTGCTCAAGCTGCGCATGAGGTGAAGAGCGGGGAGGGGGGCAGCACGGAGGGAAGGAGCTCGGAGATGGGAGGGGGGGGCAGTACGCAGGGAAGAACCATGGCGATGTACTAGAGGTGGCCGGTGGTGGGGAGTTGAATCGGAGGAGACAAGGAAAGGAGAGCTGGTGGGGAAAGTGAAGAAGAGACTGATTTTTGGAGTATATGGATCTCATCCATACTTATCTGGTTGGTGCTCTGCTTTCTTTCTTCTTTTTTTTTTTCTCCCGGTCCTCTATGCCTTTCATTTTTCTCATTTCTCAGTTCATTTGTTGAGGTGAAAAATACTACTATTTAAACCTTAGATGT
>CM020186.1:9069375-9083638 GCA_009805545.1 Oryza longistaminata | reverse complement strand
TCAGATGTAATTAATTTATAAATTAAAAACAATACTCCCTTAATAAAAAATAAAATGAATAATTAATAATAATAGATTTAACAATACCAGTGACATATCTAGAACTTTTATATGGGGATCAAATGTGCATCATAATATATTAAAACGAACTCTTCTTCCTTCTTTTTTCAAAAGTTTCTTTTCACATACTATATTTATGTGTTGGGCTAAGAATTTTTTGGGTGATCCGCTATGACAATATCCTTCTTGGAACTGATAATCGATATGAAAATTTATGACGGTATCACTTAAAACATTACCATGCGGCGAGAGCTCCTGACACCGTCTTGCTGTAGTCAGCCCCACTAAGCATCTCGACGTGCACCATTAACAACAAAGGGCCTGCCACTACCGTCATCAGCTCCACGCTCCGTCGGAACTACTACTTCTTCATTGACATTGCGAACTCCAGCATAGAACGACACCCGCTACCACGGTTTTCTCCCGTAGCAACGCACGCGGCATTTTCCTAGTTAAATAAAAAAAGCGAAAAAATCAACAAAAAGAGTCCGATTCCCCTGAAAAAAAGATCGATCCCTTAAAAGGGAAAAAAAGTCCGAGAAAAAAACACCGTTTAAATAAAAAAAGCCAAAAAAAAATGAAGTTCGACTCCTAAAAGTCCGACTCCCCCGGTGGAAAATAAAAAGGAGAGAAAAAAACAAAAAGAAGAGAAAAAAAATCTGTCGAAAAAAAAAGGCGTTCAACTCTTAAAAAGTCCGACCTCCTATGGAGAAAAAAAAAGGCGACAAAAAAAGGGAAAAAAAACTTCTAACCTAAAAAAAAAAAACGTCCGACTCCTTAAAAAAAGTCCGACTCCCTCGAAAAAGACTTCTCGAAAAATTGAAGATATTTTTGTCGGTACTTTGGTATGTCATCCCCTGTATGGGTCGGTTTTTAAATTCGTTCGTTTTTGTACCGGTACTTTGGTACGTCATCCGTGTATGGCGTTTTAAATTCGTTAGCTTTTGGAAATCACAATCCGCATTTGAGTTAGTTTTTAATTTCATTCGCCTTTGAAAATACAGAAGGAATCGTATTAACAAAAACTCCTTTAAAAAAAAACTCGCATGCTAATTTGAGACGATCAAACTCCTAATGCAGCTCATGATTTTCGAAGATGTTTTTGCCGGGTACCTTAGTACGTCATCCGTGTATGGGTTGGTTTTTAAATCGTTCGCTTTTGAAAATACAAAAGGAGTCATATAAGAAATCTCTTTATAAAAAACTCGCATGCTAATTTGAGACGATCGGACTCCTAATTGCAGTTCATGAATTTTTAAGATGTTTTTTATGTACTTGATACGTCATTCGTGTATGGGTCGGTTTTAAATTCTTTTCGTTTGGGAAAATAAATCCATATTTGAGTCAGTTTTTGAATTCGTTCGCTTTTGAAAATACAGAAGAAATCATATAAGAAATCTCTTTAAAAAACTCACATGCTAATTTGAGACGATCGAACTCCTAATTGCAGCTCATGATTTTCTAACAAAATATATATCCAAGCGAATTTAACACAGTGAATTTCATCTTAACTAAAACATATAACAATAATAAGATAAAAATAGTCTTCACCCGTTGCAACGCACGGGCATTTTTTCTAGTAAAATAAATAGCGAAAAAAACCAATCTAAACTTAAAAAGTCCGAATTCCAGAAGATGTGGCAAAAAATGGCAAAAATAAAAAAAATACCGTAGAAGTCCGATTCCCAGGAGAAGTAGTGAAAAAACAAAACAAAAAAAAAGAAGATCTGATTCCCCTTTAAAAACGGGAAAACAAAAAAATCGGAGAAAAATAGCGAAAAAACCTAAAAAGTCCGATTCCCCTATAAAAGGTGAAAAAAACAAAATAAATCCGTAGATCCGATTCCATATAAAAGCGCGAAAAAAACAAAAAAAAAATAGATCCGGTTCCCTGAAAACGGGTAAGACAAAAAAAAAATGATTCATATGAAAGGAAAAATCCGAAAACATTGAAAAAAAGTGGTTGAAAAAACGGTTCGTAAAAAATAAAAAAAACATGTGAGACCGTATTATATCTTTTCTCTATCTCTAATCAAATCTAATCTAACTATTTAAAAGAGAAGTTTTCATCGTACAACTTAAAAAGAAAAAAGTACGCGAGAAAATAAAAACGGTTTTAAAAAACGTGTGAGAAAAAAAAAAAAAAAAAAAACGAAAACGCAGCGAGAAAAAAATGTCAGAAAAAAACGCAAAGAAAGGTTTACGTCATCCTAAAAAATAAAAAAAACACGCGAGGAAAAATATTTCCATCATCCGTAAAAAAATAAAAAAATGTATGCAGGAAAAAACCACGCAGGAAAAAACGACCGTTTATAAAAAAAAACAAGTTGCTCTAAAAAAACTGTCAGAAAAAGCACTAAATTAATGGACGCTTGGGTCGGATAGGATCCATCAATTTTTCCATCTCCTACGTAACTTTTGTTTCGTCATTTATACTCCTAATTGGAAAAAAGCAAAAAAAAAAAATTCTTGTGATCTTTAGACGAAAATGTTTGTAAAGGCTCTACTCCTTGTGAGTCTTAAGATGTACCAGTACAGTTTTAGAAGGTGTTAAGTAAGGTAACGTGTATGAAAAAAAAAAAAAATCGTTCGCGCTACCAAGAACTTGAAGCAAATGGAATACTCCTATCATGTACGGCTGTACCGAACATTCTAGGCCCACCTGGCAGAATGCAGCCCCACCTGGTAGTGCCTCACGAATCTTTCTAACTGCCACATCACATCGATCTCCTCCCGCATCCGCCCTCCTCTCCCTCCGCCGAATCCGCCGCTTCCGCCTCCTCCCCTCCGCCGCTTCCGCCTCCTCCTCCGCCGCCCGCCATGTCGTGGTCGAGGTTGACACGTCTCTTCCCTCCCGCGGCGGCGGGGCACGGGGCGCCTGCGCCTCGTCCGATCCCGCGGCGGCGGCGGCCTCCAAGCCTCCGCCGGTGGCTGGGCCCCCCCACGCGCGCTCCTCATCGACCGCTCCGGCGACGGCGACGACGGCGGCCTCCAGGTCGCCCACGCGCCCGCCTTCGTCCTCATCGTTCGTCCGCTCGGCGACGGCGACGACGGCGGCCTCCAAGGATGCCCACGCGCCCGCCTCGTCCTCATCATCGACGGCCGACGCTCCGCACCCGAGGTCCCCGCGCTCCAGGACCAGGAGACGCCGCGGAGCCCGTCACACCGCACCAACCTCGCCTCCCCCCGCCGCCCGTACTCCCCGCGCCCCGGATGTCACCATACTATCACCATGGCGCCCCCTCCCCCTGCCTCCCATGGCGCCCCTCCCCTGTCCATACCCGTGACGATAGTATTTGCTTTTTTAGGCCCTTATCCCGATTTCAAGATTTTAGGGTTTGCCCCATTTTGATCGGGATTTGCCATGCTTACAACTAATTTAGGGATTTAAACTTGATAGTCTTGCGATCACTTGAGTTAGTTTGTGTTTCCAATTTTTAGGATATATTCATTTAAATAAAATTAAGAGTAAATCTCACAAACTTCCAGGTTAGGGGATTCCATAACACAAAACCCCAGGTGGCTTTGCTATTTGTTTCAAGCAAGGCTGTTTTTGGCAAAAATGTTTCGATTCCATCTAGCATATATGACTGCGTTCATATAAAAATTCACATTAGCTGTTAAGAGTAAAAGGCCACGCTGCGCTCAACATTTTTTGCTTGAGAAGCTGATGAGAAGATGGAGCAACTTCGCCCACGGGATGTTTTTTACCCCCAAAAGCATAGACGAATAATGTGTGCTGAGGGCTGAGGCTGTATTCTTGTGGGGGTTTCTTTGTTGCTGTTCTGCTTAGAGGTTGCTGATTTACCTTTCCAGCTTTCTTGTGTTCTATCGTGTAATACTCTGTAGTGCTGTCCTTTTGGGCTTTCTATCGATAACCAATGCCTGTCAAAAGCAGCTAGCGTGTATAAACGTTCTTGTCTGTGTTAAGGTTTTGCCAAATTCACTCTTAAACGAATAGTGAAGGGATTACAGTAAGGTTCGCATCTAAGTTTTTTCTTTTTTTCTTTGGGGCAATTTCGTTTTTGCCCTCACTTTCATCTCTAATATTGATTTTACCCTTACTTTTTAGGGTTTTGGTTTTTGCCCCCACTTTTTTGAAACCGAAAGAGGAGTTTACCCCTCGGTTTGGATGGAAGTTAGTGGGACCGAATTTATGGCAATAAAAAATAGAGAAATAAAGAAAATAAAGATTTTTTGAATTTGTATTTACCTTCTTACCCCTGCGGAAAAATCTAACACTTCTCCTTTTCTTTTCACGCACACTCGCCCTCGGCTATTCCCGACGTGTGCGGCGGCCACCAAGCGGCAGGCGCGACCAAGCGGCGGCGAGCGGGGCTAGGTGTCGCTCTCCCGCCGGCGAGCAAGAGAGGGGTAAGCAGCGGCGAGAGGGCGGCCAGGCGGCGCGCGAAGAGAGGTCGGCCTCGGCGAGTGGTGCGGCGGCGAGCGAGCTAGGGCGTCGCTCTCCCGCTGGCGAGCAGGAAGAGGGTAGGCAGCGCGAGCGGCCGCCAGGCGACGGGGAGAAGGGTCGGCCATTTTCTGTTCGCGGTCGCTTTGATTCTGGAACTACTGTTGAGCTCGCAAGAATCGTATGTTGCCGATTTTTTGAGACTATCTGTTGATAGTTCACTGTCATGTTAAGAGGCACTGTATTCGTGATCGTGGGATCAGACTTGGAACAGTTGTTAGTGTTTCTGTATTGAGCACAATAGTATTCGCTGAGATTTCTGACTGCTAAGCGCAGCTTGCAGTTGCATTTTAGCTGAATTTGCATTGGTATATTACATGGCATTTAATAGTGTCCGAAGCCGAATGTTGCCATTGCATTTGTACACCACACTCACAGTACGTCTGACGACACAACACATTACGAAAGCAGCAATGGTAATGAGGCTGAAGCTGCGATGGCCAATATCGGGATCATGTAATGAGGCCGACCGATCCAACGTCGTCGTCGTCTTCCCACAACGTCCGGTCAGGCATATGGAAACAAACGACCCACGTCACTGCAAACCCCTCTGCATTTCATCACCGTCACTCTCTCTCTCTCTTTAAGCGCGCACACACACATTCAACCGTCAACGGTCGGCTATGACCAGTAGTCTGCTCATGGCAAGATTTGTGGGATCGGATATGTATCATTGTATCCTATTATTGTTTCCTGAATGCCGCCCTGGGTGTTTGTTTCCTCATTTTTTTGTTCCATCTGACTGGCCATGTTGGTTGGTATAAGTTTTCCCTTAGTTGGATTCCAAAAATATTTGATATTGCCCACTCATCTTCTGCTTTTAATTAACCTGAGTCTTTTGTGCAAACTTGTGTAATTTTCACAACGTTAGACTTTGCACTAGGATCACTAGGTTAGATCTTAGTCGGGGTTGTTCTATTTGGATAAGATGAACAACAATGGATGATAACAAAGAAGGGAGTGAGAGGGTTTAGGGATGCTGACCAGTCGTTGGTTGAGGAGGAGGAAGTGCGGCCGGCCATCGTCGTTGTTCGTCGCAGGCTTGATGTGGACGGCGGCGACGGTGGGTCGAGGCAGCGGCCGTCGTAGGAGGTCGTCGACGAGGGTGGCGCCGCGGTGGACTTCCGTCCACTGTGCTGCGGCCCCCCTCGATCGGTGAGGTTTGTGGGGTGGAGACGGCGGCGGCGACGAACCTCGTACTTTGTGACCGTTGCCGGCCTCCACCCCTCTTTATATGGCGCGTGTGACGGGGGCCACCAGCCATTGGGCTGGGCACACTCCGATCAGGGCGCGGTCAAGGTCCGTTGTGCCGTTGGGCCACGGTGGAGATCTATTCTTAACACACAATTGGCCCTTTGCAGGTGAATATTTGGCTTTGGCTGGTGAAAAATTAATGCAGCGGATATAATCGAACTTGGAACTTGCTACGCATTGTTCCATAAGTGGTGTAAATCTCTTTGATTGCACTATAGATTTTTATTTTTGGTGGTCTAACGCAGTAGGCTGACAACTTCCTTTTAACCAGTCTATTGATATCTATTCTTGCTTGAGCACTTGGACAATATGGATAGTGTGTCCGGATAAGAGCTAGCATTATTTGTGGCTAGGACATACTACCTCCTTTTTTAATAGATGACAGCGTTGACTTTTCTACATGTTTGACCATTCGTCGTATTCAAAAAATTTACGTAATTATAATTTATTTTGTTATTGAGTTGTTTTATCACTCATAATACTTTTGGCACAAAATTTTTGAATAAGACGAATGGTCAAACATGTGAGAAAAAGTCAACAGCTCATCTTATTAAAAACGGAGAGAGTATAAGAAGTAGATATATTTCTAATTTCTAAACTGTGAATGTATTATTAAGTGCTTTAGCATCATAAGCAGAAGTTGCTGAATGGTAGATAATCATTGCCTCTTTTAAACATAGCTGTGGGAATTAAGTAGAATCAAGGATGGCTTTTTTTTTTTTTTTTCCCCCTTTTTTCCCCCTTGATAAAATATTTTAGAAATATTTTAGAAAATCAGGAAGAAGCCAACAGGCAGGGGGAGTTCGATGATTTGAAATTGAACCTGAAGCTGCGGCCTCTTCTTCCTCCTCTCAATCTCTCTCTGAATCCCCCACTTCTATTCTCTCTAATTCCCAACCTGAATTGCTTATCCCCAACCCCCGGATCCATTCTGCTACTTGTATCCCCAAGGTACTGAGTAATGGCTCTGATTTGGTGGTTGTTGCCTCTATGATTTGTTGTGATTCGATGGAGAATATGTTGGAATCGTGGACACCTGGGTTCACCGCCCATGTGCGGGTGGCGACATGGCGCCTGCGGCTGCTTGGCGACTGAACCCCCAGCTGCCGCACTGACGGACAGCGTCGTTGCAGCGGCCTGTTGCGCCAGCTGGATGAATATCTCCTCCAGCTTCAGCGGCTGTCGAGCGCTCTTCTGTAATTGAGACTGCAATAGAGGAGGTGAACGGTTCTGTATATGTTATGTGAAGGAGATCGACTGATCGACCATAGGGAGAAAATCAAGAGCATGACAAGCCGTAAGGTTGACAATCGGCAAGCATAGGAACGATCTGCTGAAGAAGGCCTACGAGCTCGCCTTACTCTGCGATGCTGAGATCGGAACTGATCATCTTCTCCAGTTGAGGACGGCCTGTATAAGTTTCCCAATACAATTATGTAAAATGGTATGTACATGCATCATGCATGATCCACCACTTATTTTAATTTGCTAACAGCTTGAAATTATTAAAATGCACCATATTTGACTCAATTGATAAGGTGTGACTGGATCATCATGTGTGATCGAGCCTATTGTAAGTTTGTTAGCATATGCTAATTACCAAGCTTAATATAATATGCACGTTTATTCCAAATCTGTGGATGTGTATGCCACCGACAAGCTCCCCTCAGCTCCTCCCCAGTCCTCAGGATCCCAGAACGAACAGAATAACCAGTTGTTTCACTATGCATCCAATCATCCATCACTTTACAACCATGATTCCAATTACTATAGCAATAGATAAAATGTGATTAATATTAATTTGCAGATTAAAACACCCACGGAAATTTCTAAGAGGAAAGTGTTGACAATTCAGCTATGAGAATTATTTTGTTGTACATGATGACCATTCCCTCCAATTATGCTGTTATGGATGCATTTTTGCCGATGCCATCCTGGTCGGGTCTATGCATCTATACATGAGTAAATAATAATTAACTAACCAATATCAAATTGTGTGGCCTTCTTTGCAAACACTGAAGTATGGAAAGCTGCGTGAGCCGTAAAGTTAAAACTTGAAGGAGGGCCTAAGCCCTAAAAAGAAGCATGATTTGACAGGAGATTGTTTATGTTTTTTGTATTCTGGTAAGAAACAGCTTAAGCCGAATTAAGCCGTTGGTTTGGCGGTGGGGCTTATTAACTTGTAATGTTTGTGGTGTAATGCAAGGGGAAGGGGCTTTCGTCAAAATTAAAAATCCAAGGTATTACTAATACTACAGTTTAACCATGGAATTCTGGAAAAAATGTATCATTCGTACAAAAAAATTAAGCCCAAAATTTATAAAATGTGGCCAAGTTTTTTTCATTTGGCAAAAAAAAAGATTCCTTTTTCCTTTTTCCCTTGGTTTTGGTGGGAGAGCAATTGAGTTGAGTTTTGAGTTAGGGTTTCGAGTTTAGTCGAAATTTTTGTAAGGAGTGCTGTTGGTGCACTTTGTAAACACAGAGAGAAGTAATAAAGTCATCATCCACTTTAAGAGTTCTTCGATTTGTGTTTCACCGGGTTTCGGCGGTTAGACCGGCGGCATCGCGGCGGTCAGACCGGCGGCATAAGGGCGGTCAGACCGGCGACATCTACTCGGTCAGACCGGCAGATCAATCTCGGTCAGACCGATCTCCATCGATTTCGAGGGTAACTTTTATTTTCGCTAAAAGTTTTTGGTTTTTGGGTATATCAACCATTCACCCCCCTCTAATTGGCTTAGTTCTTGTGATTCGATCCTACCGTTACATTTAAAAAAAATGGAGGGATTTTCAGTCGCACGTTGGTTAGGCAGTCCCAAAAGTATATTATACCGTGCATAAAGGCACGTCATTATTAACATATTATATTTTTACCATTGTCATAAAGTATTTTTGTGGCAACGTGTAGGTTTCATATAGTTTATTTTTACATAAGGGTATATGCATGTGACGTCTTCCTTCTCATTCTTTGTTTGGGGTAGTGGAAAAAGTACTTTTCCCTTTTGGGGACTATGTTTATCGAGTGCACATTTTCACGGGTTACTTAAATTTAAACTGAACCATTGGATACAATCTTTTCTTTTTATACACCCTCGTTATTGGGAAAAATAAAGAGAGAATATCATAAAGAGTAAATTAATATAGGATCAAGATGGGGGCATCAATATTTGAGCTGCCACATCATCTACAAGATCTGTACTGGGATTGATTGCAGCAGTAGTTCCACGCTCCATACTGTAAACATATAATCCTTTGTCTCTGTGCCTCGAAAAATAAATGCAGTTTTCCTGTAGGCAAGCTTCTTTTGCATTGACCGATGCTCCATAGCCCTTCCTGGTATTGATAATAAACGCCCTATCACCAAGTGTGTCCACCTTCACCCAAGCTGTCGTTGGTATGTCCAGCTTGTAAACAGAAATCTCCACTGTTTTATTAGAACATGCTCCTGGAGGAGGGTAGAAGTACAAGCAGAACAACTCCCCTCTTGATTCTAACAAGTAGACTTCCGAAAAGTTGTACACTGAATTTTGTACCGGTGTAACAGCAACAATATCAAATGTTGGATTCGGAGAGAAATCTAATGTCACGACAGTACTAGGAAACACCGTGCAGAACTTGCCCCCCACCGCTGTGATAAGAGACATATTTTTAATGACAGTACTACGGTGACGGAAAAACCTCCTAGCCTGATACTCATGTTGAAACCACTGCATTCCTCCAGGACGACAATACCAAAACACTGTGTCATGAAGGCTTAGGACGAGCACAACACAATTTGAATCAGTAGGCTTGTGTGATAGCAAGCACCTTGTATAATTCTTTCTGAGAAATCTATCTTGATCGAAGGGTAGATTAATTCTCTGAGACGTGAATGGGTTCGTCAAGAAGATCTCATGCGAGTCACGGTGCAACATGAGCAGCCAACCTTGCGGTGTTATCCAGTAAAAGTGGTCTTTCAAATCATCTAGTCCGTTGTTGGCTAGCAAGTGTTTGCTAGATATGCTGTAGAGGAGCAAGGTATCATTTACCTCATTAGACTCCTCCTCATCATCATCGTTGTTGTCGTCGTCGTCGCTTATTCCATTGTCATCGGTTTCCTCTGTGGACTCATCCTCATCACTTGTCTCACCAAACTCGTCTTCGTCGCTCACCTCCCCATCATCACCACTTGCCCTCACCATCCTCGTCATCACTTTCTTCCACACATTGATCATAGTTGTTATGAAACCATAACACCGGAGCTAATTTAGGATCCAGTGATGTTGGACCTTCGCTTTCTTTGATCCCGATCTGCATCGTGAGTTAGCCAATACGTGTACCAAGCTGCATAAAAAAATATTAAAGTTTTCTCATGGCGGATGGTATAACAACAAGAATAAAGGACTAAATCGCAGAGGGCTATTCCCGCGTTTCATGATTAGTTGCAAAAAGTACTTATAAAAATTGAAGATGTTTTTAGGTACTTTGGTACGTCATCTGTGTATTAGTCGGTTTTTAAGTTCGTTCACTTTTGGAAATACAGATTCGTATTTGAGTCAAGTTTTAAGTTTGTTGGCCTTTAGAAATACAGAAGGAGTTATACAAGAAATATCTTTAAAAAAACTCGCACGCTAATTTGAGATGATTGAACTACTAATTATAGCTCATGATTTTCTAGAAAAATATATATCCAAGTGGTTCTCGAATTTCACATTATAACAACAATAAAATTAAAATAACATTCATCCGTTGCAACGCGTGGATATTTTTCTAGTATACTAGAAAAAATGCCCGTACGTTGCTATGGGTGAAGTCTATTTTAATCTTATTATTGTTATATGGTTTAGTTAAGATGATATTCACTGTGGAAGTTCGTTTATCTCTATCTCTACTATTATAAAAATTAAAGATGTTTTTGTCGGTATTTTGGTACGTCATCCATGCATGAGTTGGTTTTTAAGTTTGTTCGTCTTTGGAAATACAGATTCGTGTTTGAATCGGTTTTTAAATTTGTTCGCTTTTAGAAATATAGAAGGAATCGTGTAAGAAATCTCTTTAGAAAAACTCGTCTGTTAACTTGGGACGATTGGACTCCTAATTGCAGCTTATGATTTTCTAAAATATATATATATCCAAACGAGTTCCCACAATAGATTTCACGTTAACTAAAATGTATAACAATAATAAGATTAAAATAGCTTTAACCATTGCAATACACGGGCATTTTTTCTAGTATATATATATATATTTAGAAAATCATGAGCTACAGTTAGGAATATGATCTTCTCAAGTTAGCATGCGAGTTTTTTAAAACATAATTGTTATATGATTCCTTCTGTATTACCAAAAGTGAACGATCTTTAAAACCAACTCAAATACGGATATGTATTTCCAAAAGAAAACGAACTTAAAAAACCGACTCTTACATGAATGACATACCAAAATACCGACAAAGACATCTTCAATTTTTATAATAGTAGAGATATAAATAAAACCATAGTTCTTTTATGTGAATTTCACACAAAAGATTGTTGTGGTGTTATACAAATCAAACCAAGGTTTTTTTTCTGCAAATTTTATAAAAAAAATTGTTGCGCCCCAACGATAATACTTTAATTCCGTAAACATTTTTTTCTAATACGATAAGGTAACTGTTGGTATTGTTAAAAGATGGTAACTGTTTAAAAATAATTATTTTCAAGATATGCTGACAGCGAGGCTTCTCTTCTGTCTCCATAAATTTCAAGATGTGTTATATTAGTTCAGTGTTCGGAGGTGCTCATATGAGTAGGGTATGTGTGTACGTGTATTTATATGAGTGCCCACATTTACAATGTTTCACAAAAATAAAATAATTATTTCCAGTTTTTTTTACACAATAAGGTAACTGTTTACATAGGTAAGAGGCGGGTGGTGAACTTGATTGTACATCATGACATGCCTAATAATTGAAAAGTGTCAATCAGTCTCTACAGATAAAAACTCACGTCATTTTAAGCACCGACATAATCTCTAGCTGTGTGTCCCGAGCCACTAATTTACCTACTATAAGAGGTAATACTTTTTCTATAAAAAAAAAGTAAATCCTCCAACGAAAAATCAACTAGCTTTATATCCTCAAAGTAACTTCTCAAAAAATTCAACCCACTTTATATATTCTCTCCCGAACCTCCATCCAAACTAAATCTATCTCTGTCTCTCTCTGTTCACTGACGACTATGAACCCAAAGTCCTCAAACCAAAAAAACAAAACTACTTTTTACCCCCATCACATAACCCAGCGTCATAACCCAGTGGATCGGAATCCTTTGACTATCGTAAAGTCAGAGGAACATGATCACGGACATATATAGATCCTACTGTTCTCGATCGGGTACATATGTCAGCGACCACATCAAAGATCTTTGAAGGAGTCTCTTCCTCCCCCACACAGTACGTGTAGATCATCTATGTACCTAAAGTGATATCTCTGAACGAAACTAAAGCGTTGGCACAACCAAAGGCAGCTGCTCAGTAGGCTATGCAGGTGCAGGGGTGCAGTGCGAATAAAGCATGCAGTGCACTCACCCCCGTCGACGACCCGGAAAACGACAAGACCAAAAGCGGCGGAAGAAGGTCTCTCAGCCCGTATACTACCTTTGGCTGTGCTGCTGGAGCTCGACACGCCGGCGGTGGTGGCCCGCGCCCTCCACGCCGCTCCTCCGCCGCCGTCGGCGTGATGATCCTCGCCGCCGTCGTCGCCGCGCCGCCAAACACACGGACGAAGATGGCCACCTGCGGAGATGTGGATTTTGCGTGACCCAGCAAAGATCAGTTCTCCAGTAGTGGAGATCGCGTATCGCGTTCGATCGACTGAAGAAACGTATAGACCGGCCAAGATATATCGAAATGCATAACCACCTTTAACCACCGGAGCGCGGGACGACAGATCGGAAGAGCGGATGACTGGTACTACTAACTATGCAGCAATCTGTCTTCATCTTGTTCTCTGCCGCGAGTATAGGACGACCACGTGCGCATTAATGTCAAATCCCTTTATGCCAAGTGTGACAATATTTGTTATAATCATATAATACTTATGCCAAGGTTTACTAAAATAATTAGTACCCTATGTATAGACAAGGGACACATCACTAGTAACCCTCTTATGCGTCTCAGTTGTAGCAAGCATAGTGAACCCCAAATTAAAACACTCACCTTATACAAATTAATAAACGTAGCCGTGGTCTAATCGTGGCGCGGTGACATTGCATCCCAAACAAAAACAAGATAATATTTCTCTGTCCTTTAAATTTAATTTTGAGGATTCTCCGATGTAATTTTTTGTACTG
Source organism: Oryza longistaminata (assembly GCA_009805545.1). Classification (NCBI taxonomy): domain Eukaryota; kingdom Viridiplantae; phylum Streptophyta; class Magnoliopsida; order Poales; family Poaceae; genus Oryza; species Oryza longistaminata. The sequence continues at coordinate 9,070,546 of CM020186.1, read as the reverse complement.
AAGAAGATGCTGCGAACAAACTCGATCTGGAGGCATTACGGAGCGAGCATCTGGGTGTATAAGGTCCGAGGAACTGTCCTCTCTGACCAACCGCATACACTGCCCAATAAAATATTAATCAAAAACGTTTAATTAAGCTTTCGTGTTTTGTCCACTACCCACTTTCTCTCCGGAAGAATTCATTCGGGCGGCGCCCTTCTCGGGCCTTCGCTATCGCTAACACACCACATACATACATCACATACGACGTAATATATATACATAGCCATAGTATATATGCATAAGGTCATGCGTCTACGTACGGAGAAAACATGTAACTTCCTCCGTTTAGGTAAGAGTTTGACTTTGGTCAAATTAATGTTAAGTTTGACTAAGTTTGGTGAAAAATAAGTAATACATTTTCGACCCAAGAAAATTTTTATTATGAGAAAATATATTCAATTATTGTTTATGAAAATATTTATATTATAAATATTCATTTTATTTGCTCTATAAATCTTAGTCAAACTTGAAGCAGATTTTGATTTTGACCATAATCAAAAGTTCTTATAACGTTTGGAGATTTATCCACGTCTCATGCGTAAAAGATTACTTGTGGTGACATGAATATATTTTACGGTAGTTTACAGGTTTAATTACATTACATATTTTGCTGTATATTACGTCGGATGATAGGTATGACTGTATGAGACAATTTGGTGTGTATATATAACACACACACGTGGAGTACGTAGGTATACGTTTTGCATGCATGCACGGTAACACGTGGTTGTGTGGGGGGGTTACGGGGATACGTTATAGTTATCCTTAGCAGGCGCGGTAATGGCGGCGGGAAGTGGGGCTATAAATAGTCACGGTTTGGATAGGTTATGGGGCTAACAGTTTTGCCTAAAACTGCACTTATATATACGCAGCTGCATCCCCCCGGCTTTACATCGCTCTCGCTCGCCTCCCGATCGGATCTCTCCTCATCCTCCCCATCCTCCTTCTCTATTTGGTGTCTTCCACCATACCATCCACCCTCGCATCTCCGGACGGACTCGATCTACTCCTCCTCCACCGGCCGACGACGATGATTCAACCTCCACTCCGCGGACGGCGCCGCCTCGCCGCATTCGGGCGGCGCCGGCTCGGCGGACTGGCGCGGCGGCGGTGGTCATGTCTCGTCGTC
>CM020186.1:9012175-9059746 GCA_009805545.1 Oryza longistaminata | reverse complement strand
CGGCGCGGCCCAGCCGTGGCGCGCGGACCAGGAGGCAGGGAACTGCAAGGCGCGCAGGGGTACGGGTGGACGCGTGGTGCACCTGGAAGGAGGCGCCGCGGCCGCGGCCCCGCGCCCGAGGAGGAGATGAGGTGGTGTAGGGAGGCGGCGGCGTTGGGGCGGTCGTGGGATGTGGAAGGAAGAGCGCGGCGCAGTGGCGACGACAGTGCGGGTCATCGTCGGACAGCGCGCGCCGCCGCCGCATCGTCGGAGCGAGAGCGCGCGCTGCGTCGTCCGTAGACAGTGTGTGTGGGTGTGCGCGCTTGTCGGTCGCCTTCGGACGTTGCGGCTGCGGCTCGAGCCCGAACCGGTGGAGTGGTGGGGTGTGTGTGTTGCTTTTCGCATGGGCCAGCTTCGAGGCCATTTCCGCACTCGTGAGCCGTGACTAGCACGAATAGACGGGACAGAAATCCCTGAGTTAGCGACTTGCCGCGTAGTGTTCTTTTTCCTATCAAGATTACTACTTCCCTCCGTCTCAAAAAAAGACAAACCTGGTTTCCGTGCCCAATGTTTGACCGTCCGTCTTATTTGAAAAGTTAATGAAAAAAAAAATAAAAAGACAAGTCACGCACAAGTTATATAATATATTTATCATCTAACAACAAATAAAAAACGAATTATAAAAAAATTTCATATAAGACGGACAGTCAAAGTTGGACAACGGAACCCGAGGGTTTGCTTTTTTTTGGACGGAGGAGTACTCCTCCGTTTCTCCTCTTTCAATTATAAGACTTTCTAACATTATCCAATGTTGATAGAGCAATGCTTGGAAATCTATAATCTGAAACAGAGACAGAGGTAGTAACATTTTATCTTGATTTTATTAGCACATTTTTCAACTAATAATGATGTATTTCGTACGAAAATTTTCTTACCTATATTGCTTTTAAATATCAAATATATCTAATTGGTCAAAGTTTGTATAATTAAAAATTTTAATTAATCATGTGCTAATAGCTATTTCGTTTACGTGCTCCAACTTTATCATCATCTTCACTAGTTTCAAATACACAAATATTTTTTCTTACTGGATAGTTTGACTTCTGTTTTTTTTTTTTTTTTTACGCAAGTAGTAAGATCGAAGCAGATCTGATTACACATATCTGCTTGAACATATGAGGGGTGAGAAAAACATGAACTAAGCAATAAAATATAATTATATGAGCCAATTTCATATGGTGTATTTGTGGTTTAAATTCCTAATTCAAAAATAGACCGGTAAAAAGAACTCCGTTTAAAAAAAATTAAGTGTGACAAGTCAATGAGCAAATGACAGAGAAGAAACCGTGGAAGCGCATGGTCTATTAACGGTTAAATAACTACTTTTGGGTTCTGTATACAGCTCGACAAATTTTAATTGAATGTTTTCTTTCCTTTTTGGATTCATGGTGAAGTGATATAGAAGATCCAATCATTTCTTATAGACCATGTCTCCATGAAGAAAGGGTACTTGCAGCTAGCTTCATTTAAGTTCTTCAAAAGGTCACTTTTAAGTATTAAGCCAATTTTATAGTACCAATAATAGCCCCTAGAGAACAAAAAGGCAGCGCATCACATTAGTCCAATTCCTCAGAAGCAAATTATTATCCAAACAGAAAAATTGAGAATGCATTTATTCCACTTCATATTATTCTAAGAATCGGTTGATTCCTCAAGCCCGAAAAACCTATCAGCAGCGCATTTTCATAGATATCAAATTTCATAAGTTCTGTGTTGTGACTTGTGAGCAAATTCTAGACAGGTCAGGTCAGTCTCTATATTGGATGCTGAGCTCAGAACAGCCTCTCATAAACATGCAGATAACCTGGGTCACCTTTCTTACGTGTGAAAGACTGCGATCTATCAACACCTATATACAATTATGATTTATTACATGATAAACTTCAAACAACAATCCTGATCTTCCAAGTTGTGGGGGCAGGTAGCAACGCGCTGGCCGCGTTGTATGTTGGGTAAATGATGGGGCAGTTTCCTCATTCATTTGGCGTCGGTTCTATGTGTTTGTACTCCGGTCTCATCCTGTCTCCCCCAGGATCTGGCAGAAGGGGAGCTTGTCAGATTCTGTGTGCACCAGCTTGGAAGTCTGGCCTGGTTATCTTCGAAAATCTTGAGCATGTAACGCACGCTATCTGAGGCAGAAGTAAGACAGTCAGATTGGTGTAGAGGAAGTGGCTCCAATCAATGAAAATGAGGCCAACGAATGAATTCAATCATGTGGAAGATACACAGTGGTTTTCCTAGCAACTTTGGACAGGTAGTTAGGTACTTACAGTGAACTCGGTCACCTGAAGGCGATCTGCAAAAGGCGCGAATATTCAGCTCCTTGTACATTGCAAGATAAGGCAACACATGTTGTATCAGATTTTACCTATCACTGTAACCCATTTCATGCTTGCTCAAGGGATGGTGAGCAACTGTGATCAAAAGAACAATCCACGTCTTCAGTTCACAATGCAATCCCGTTGAGAGGTCCACCCCTATATAAAAAAAAAATATAGAGGAGATGAAATTAGTAGCTGAGTATAGCAATGAAAAATAAACCTACTGCGGCATGGAGCAAATTGAATAAAACAATTGTTTTAAATGCTCTTACAATAAGCATGCTTAGTTTAAGGGGAAAACATCCCCGCTAACTGTTTTCAGTCAGAAAGAGAGGGGAAATAAGCGCAACTTATTTCAAGTTCTGCCTAAGACTAGGCAGACGCCAATACAAGTATGTAGAATACCAAAAGTGACTGGACTGACATCACTACCGAAGGGTAGCAGATAATTCAACAGTGTAGATTTTATTAGTACAATATCCGTACCCAAAGTAGAATTGTGGCAAACGAGTAGCTCACAGAACTGTAAGTCCAAATTTCTATAAACTGAAACCATACATGCAACAGAGTTGTTCACAGACCTCAGTCCCAGCCGTTTGTTAAGGGCTTCATTCCACATGTTTGCAGCATAAAGCGGTTGAACCTTAGTCCACATTGAATAACAGCCATTCACCTGAAAAACAATGGTAATTATGGAAGCTTAGCCGATATTACCAAAAAAGAACTAAGTACTGTTACACGTAATTAAAGATTGAATCAATTTGATGCAGTCAGGATGCGCCAATCACTCAACAACCCCCCATATAATTTAGTAAGTTTGTTATGTTAAGAGCACAACTAGATATAGTGGTGCACACCCATAAATTAGGGTATATCAAAAATAATCACAGTAAACGAGTGTAGACACTCTGGCGATGCTGGACACTAAAATATTCAAACACAAAGTGGATAAACCATGTTTTTCAAAGACCAAAGAGACTTACCCAGGTTTGCATCAAGAGGAGGTGGATAATTGTCTCCGAATTGTATCATCCAGCTAAATATCAATGTTATGATAGCCATAAGGCTTCCAACCATGCTTTTGAGCATAGTCCATGCTGCACTTCCATGAATCTGGCCGTACATTTCAGGGTGCAGTGGTAGAAGGGCTATCTGAGGATTTGACGAATCCTTGAGTGCCATTGCCCAACATTCATCCCAAGGAACTATAGCAAAATCTTCTTCTCCCTATTATTTGTTAATTTAACAAAGAGTAATCCATCAAGAAAATGCACTAAATGTGAATGTTAATGCACAGCTAACAAAAAAAAAAATAATTGTACAAGTTTTTCTAAAGAGGGAAACAAGAAAATTAGTGCATGTGCTGCAAGAGATTTACCCAGCATCTGCAGATTGTACTACTAAAATGTCCCCCACACAATTAAAAGTTTCAAACCTCTAGCTGCCACAGGCTCAACACACAATACCTTTATTACCCAAAGAGATGGGTTTAAAAGAGGAAACGTCGATTCAGGAGCAGAAGTATAATTAAGTAATTTTATTCTTGTTTAATGAATTGCTTAACATGATCAAAGATTCAACACAAGAATAAGAAAAAGAAACAAGAAGCATAGGTCATGATCAACATTCAATGCTAAGCTATAAAATGCAGACAATATAGCAATTTTCAGACACAAGGGCAGTTCAGCAAACTATACCTTTCATTTCAAAGCCTGATTCCGCACCCAAACTTCACCCTCTCTATCTTTCAACAAACTGCAGTGTGCCCAGCAAATGCACCAGTCACCCATTTCATCTAGTGTCCTCAACGCAACCCCAGCCGTCTCAGACCGTATCTTCGATAGAGCCAAAAAACCCAGAAGTATATCCTCCTTCCTAATATTAGTCACCCAAGGCTGATAAACGTTCTCAAAAATGAAACTCCCATATGTCTGTTCTTCTTCCAAAAAGGCCAAAGTTGGAATGTTTGACCAACCAGTATTTGAAACAAAAGGTCAGGACATCAACAAGATAACAAAGTTTCCAAGCATCCCAGAATGGCATGAGAAAAACAGAATCCATGTTGCTTCACCTGATCATAACACGAAGATGGATTCATTAAGAAAATTTGATGAGACATTGTTTGGTAAGAAAAAAGGGAAATAACTTGGGAAGAAAACACACATATTTCCCAGTTCGTTCTTCTTCCCATGATTTAATCTCCAAGGTGTGTTCCCGAGCCGCAAAATAGTAAAGTCTCCATATGTTATCCTATATGGTGTGCAAAACCACATAGAGACCATCATGCCCAACTCTTAGCTGAAGCAGTCCTGTCATATAAAAGGAAAAAACAAAATTTGTTAAGGAACAAACCTCATGATAACCAATAGTCATTACAAACTGCAATGATTGATAATTTGATGTTGCACTCTAACTTTGTCTATGAAATCACCTAACATGTATAATCATCTGTTACACGTCTAACCAGTTGACATTATATGTTGTGAGAATATCATTCAAAGCTTTTTTTTTTTTCCTTGTCCCAACAAATCAAATACATACCAAAAGAAATTTCAGAACAAATTGCACATTCCACTAAGACAATACAAAATTAATCGCCTAATTAAGAGTGCGACTTCGATAGAAAGTCCTAAACCCAGTAAACTCCTGAATCCTCAACCACAAAGAGCACTAATGCAACCGTATCTACAAAAATGCTTGGCTACTTACATAACCAGCTAGCATCAATTTCTGGCATCATCAATTCATACCCCCTACACTCCCAATTTTCATTAAAACCAAGTTGCCAACGATAAACGAAAGCGATCCTGCCTAATTTAGACTGAAGCCATCCGTGGTCGCCCATCAGCCCCCTATTCATGCAATTAGTTCCACATGTCAACTCCCACTCCTGACAGCTGACTAAGTTGCAATCACAACAGCACCAATGCATCTGCCAATTCCAGACATGACCCGCAAAACTGGAGCTAATCTGCCTATGTTGCAACCAAAGCTGAATCTACACATGAAAAGCAATTCTGCCTACTTTAGGCCTGAAAGCATCCGTGATCGCGCATAAGCCCCTATTCATCATAGTTGCAATCACATCCACGCTACACTGAGCTAATTACAACCACACGCCCAACCGATTCACCTAACTCACACGACATCCGCGGAAACGCCCCTGCGACACGATTCCCAATCCTGAGTTGGGGGTAACTTTGAGTCGGATGCACGCGCCGCCCAGCTCGGTCCCCGTTGCGATCTCCGGGGGTGAGCTCGAGACGGCGGCTCGTTCCGGCCGCAAGCAGGCGCCGCTCCAGGCCGCGTCGTGAGGGTCGCCCCGGGTGCCACGGCGGCACGAAGGAAGGCAGCAGGTCGACGCGCTGTGGAGCCGTGTTCATTCACGGGCCACGAACCGCCCTCGCAGGACGGGGAGCACTGTCGCCGGGGCTGAACGGCACTTCGTCATCAGCTCCCCCAGCCCAGCCCACCCAGCCGCCCGGCCCGCGAGACGGCGCGGCAGAGGAGGAGACGAAGGAGCAAGGGGGGGCGGCGTGGGTGCCACCCGGCCGCGGTGCGCGCGGCCGGCCATCGCGGCGGCGGCGCGGCGACTTTTCCGGGGGAGAGGCTTCGCGGTGGGGAAAAGGGGTTTGCGGTGGCGTGGCGTGGCGTGGAGTCCTCGTTCTGGTCGCGCTGGCGATCCGCGTAGAAGCTTTTCAAGGCAGGGTGTTGGGTTTGGGGGAGGTAGTTGTTGCGGAGACAACAACCGAACAAAGAGGGGGTTGGAATAATTTATTGGCGAATTCCAAGAAAAAGGAGACTGCTGTTCTGATCAGCGTTCAGAAGAGAGAAATTTAGAGAGGAAGGAGAGAGAAGAGCATTGAAGAAGAGAGGGATGATAAATTATGAGATGCCTCGAGTGAGTGAGAGAAGAGAGAGAGAGTGAATAATGTGATCAGCAGTGTAATTAGCGATGCAGTGTGGATGCTATGTGAAATCAATGCACTGCATTTACAGTCTGCAGGTCATGCATGGGATGTTTGCTCTTCCTTTCAGAATCAGATGCAGCAAGTGAACTGTGTACCCTTGCAGTGTTGTTCTTGGAGCTGCAGTAATAAGCTCTCGTACACTGGTCATGGTAAGTTAAGTTAGCCTACTGATAATCAATTATAATTTGGGCTGATATTGATTCTTCAGATAATATAGATATGGCTTTTCATAAGTTCATAAAATGCTTTGCTCATTTAACACCCGTAACTGCAGCTACGTGCTCATCTTGATCGCATCTGCTTATCTAAACTAACATAAAATTCAGTATACTTCGCGTAATAATAGGATATCCTGAAAATAAGAAGATTTGTTAAAAAAAGTACCTGCAGTTTTCACTCGCGCTTTCAGTTGCTTACCTCTGTAAATTGAGATGCTTTTTTCTTGTTAGTAGAAGTGATTATTACTATCCACAGATGAATCGCCATATGCTGGGAGCTCCGGTCCCGCGGCGTCGAAATGAGGTGGATGGCCGGTGCAGGGATGCAATTAAGACGGACGACCGCCAATTATAAGTGGTAACTCCATTTTCATGTCGTGGCTTGACTTATCGCACCTAGAGATGTAAATGGGTTGACCCATAAACCCATTTTATAAACCAAATTAGTAAGTAAACCCGTGATACCTACTTATTAACATATAAGTGGATTCACGGGTTGACCACCTTTGCATCCCTACATCCACCTGGCATAGCTTGGAAACATGTTAATATTGTTGCCAGTCCATGTAAGAAGGCCGATTGTCTGTGCAGTGGCATGTCTGATGAGCTCTTTGCACTGCACATCAGCGATCAGAAATTTTGTTACACCTCCGTATCAAAAATAACAGTTTAAGAGGTATGTGAAGTTAAATGAAAAAGAAAAATGTTGATTGTAGAAGGAAAATAAATATGTGGAGTGGAAGATGTAATCGATGAGATGAAATGTAGGTGAAAGTTGTTTGTTGGGATAAATTGTTTGAATCTTAGAAGTTATATACTTGTAAGACGGAAAGAGTAATTAATGACCACTTTGAAATTGTACTAACTCTCTGTTAAAAAATATACACAACTAATACATAGGAGTAAGAATATATTTTCACGTGGTATCTAATCTCGTCTTAAGTACTAATTTACCAAGGGAGGATTACAACCCCTCCGTCCCTTAATATAAAGGATTTTGATATTTACTTGCAGCGTTTGACCATTTCTTAATTCAATAAAATTTGGAATTATTTTTATTTTTTTGGTGACTTTACTGTTATTTCCAAAGTACCTGTTAAACACAACTTTTCGGTTTTTATATTACAAAAACTATAAACGAGTGGTCAAACATGGAAAGCAAAATGCAAGATCCCTTATATTAGGGACGAGGGAGTAGTAGTCCATCTCTATAGACTACCAAATATAGTAGGATTTATTGTTTGGCTGATGCTATGATATAAGCTAAAATTTTAATTTAGAACTTAATTTGAAAAAAAAAAACATCGTAGTTATTTCAACATTTACTTTGAGTCGCTAAAGGACATGTATATAAAAATTTTACTCACAAATATTTTTTAAATATTAATAAGCGTTTCAAATAGCATGAATAAGTGAAACATGGGGTCGGTAGTAGTCATCCTTGCCAGTCAAAACCGTATTATCTGGTGTCATATCAGACATCAACAATGCCCTGGAGAATGTTGCATCAATGCACTGATTGATGATGCCAAATCCCATTTACGGAGTAGGAGTAGTAATTCGATCCAAACATGTGGAGCAAAGCTGAAGGCCACTGCATCACAGGGCCCTGGACAAGTTCCTGACCTCCCTGTCCAGAACTCCAGGTTCCCGTGAAAATCGTCACCGGAATCACCCTCAACAAAAACACACTAATTGCATATATACTCCCCCGTCACAAAAAATCCAACGTCGGAAGTAATTTTGCCTACATTCCAGGTTCGCAGCAAGAGTTTATTTTTTAGGACAGAGTATGGCAACAGAACACGACAAGTATGGATTTCAGTTGTTAGAATAGCAGCTTCAGAGAGAACACTGAAGCAATGCAATTGATGCACTTGTTGACAGAAGAACAGACCAGATCAGTTGTTAATGTACTAAAAGCACCGTGTCTTTGATGATTACGATAGGTTTTTTGATCAATAAGCTGCTAGGATTTGGAACAACATGCTGCTAGACCAGATTAATACAGAGGTTTTTTTAGATGCCTTTTACACGAGGCATTGGTCGAATGATTGATTGCTGCCACTGCAGACGAACAGGCCGAAGGTGTTTCTCCCCGCTGTAGGTCACGTAAGAGGAAAGCCGTCCTCATCCTTGTTCTCCTCATAGATTAGCGGACATCGGGCAGCTGTAGGAAGCAATGCAACAAGGCATTTAGGGATCACTGCAATTATGATTTTTTTTTATGTTGATGTTGAACTGAGTGCTCCCAGAGCTCATATTGCCATATCACCGTTGGTGAAGCGTGTTCTTGACGAAGATGAAAGATTGCCTTCTCAGCACTGAGCTTGAATCCCTTCGAACAACATACACAAACTGTCCAACGTGAGGTCACGGGAACAAGGTACCTGCATTAGATAAAAAAGAACATATGGTGGTTGGTCAACAGTGGTTTTTCGCATTACAGGATGCCAAGAGTTATCAGTAGATAGACAGCTAAAAAAATTTCTCATCATATTTGGGAATTGGGTACTGGTACATTAGAAAAGAAATATGCCCCAAGTGGAGTAAATTAATTAGCTTTCATAGAGAACTTGCACACCAAAAGAAAAAAATAAAGTCATTATAGCATTTCCCACATTCATGTTATGTTGATGTTAATGTATCTAGATAAAATATGTAAGTCATTATAGCATTTCCCACATTCATGTTGATGTTAATGTATCTAGATAAAATATGTAAGTCATTATAGCATTTCCCACATTCATGTTGATGTTAATGTATCTAGATAAAATATGTAAGTCATTATAGCATTTCCCACATTCATGTTGATGTTAATGTATCTAGATAAAATATGTAAGTCATTATAGCATTTCCCACATTCATGTTGATGTTAATGTATCTAGATAAGTACCATATAGCACTAGAGAACAAAAGACAGCAGCATCACATTATCCAATTCCTCATAAACACATTATCCAACAGAAAATTGAGAATGCATTTATTCCACTGAAATTATTCTAGAATTGGTTTGATTCCTCAAGCCGAAAACTTATCAGCAGCCAGTTTTTCAGTAGATATCATTTCAAAGTTCTGTGTTGTGACTTGTGAGCAAATTCTTAGACAGGTCAGGTCAGTCCTTCATATTGGATGCCTGAGCTCAAGAACAGCTCTCATAACAGGCAGAAACCTGAGGGTCACCTTTCTTACGTGTGAAAACTGCGATCTATCAAACACCTATATACAATATGATTTACTTACATGATAAACTTTCAAACAACATCCTACTTCCAGTTGTGGGGGCATAGTGTCAGCAACGTGCTGGTCGCTTGTACGTTGGGGGTAAAGATGGGCAGTTCTCATTCATTTTGGCATACGGTTCTATTGTGTTGTACTCCGGTAGCTCCATCCTGTACTCCCCCAGGATCTGGCAGAAGGGGAGCTTGTCAGCTTCTGTGTTGCACCAGCTTGGAAGTCTGGCCTGGTTGTCTTCGAAAATCTTGAGCATGTACGCATCGCGTATCTGAGACAGAAATACAGTCAGGTTGGTGTAGGGAATTTTGGAACCTTTGGCATCAATCAATGGAAGAATGATGCCAACGAAATGAATTCAAACATGTTGAAGAACACAGTGTTTTCCTGCAACTTGAACAAGTAGTTAGGTACTTACAGTGAACTCGGTCACCTGAATCGACTCTGCAAAAGGCGCGAATATTCCAGCCTCCTTGTACATTGCAAGAATAAAGGCAACACATGTTGTAGATTTACCATCACTGTAAACCCATTCATCTTGCTCAGGGATGGTGAGCAACTGATCAAAAGACATCCCACGTCTTTCAGTTTCAACAATGATCCCGTGAAGGTCCAACCCCTATAAAAAAAATACAGAGGAGATGAAATTAGTAGCTGAGTATAGCAATGAAAAACAAACTGCGGCAGGAGCAAATTGAATAAAACAATTGTTTATGCCTCTTACAATAAGCAGCTTAGTTTAAGGGGGAAAACTCCCCTACTGTTTTTCGGTCAAAAAGAAGAGGGGAAATCAAGCCAACTTATTTCAAGTCTGCCCAAGACTAGGCAACGTCCAAACAAGTATGTAGAAACCAAAACTGAACTGGAGTGACAACATTACCGTAGGGTTAGCAGATAATTTCAACAGTGTAGATTTTATTAGTGCAATATTAGTACCCAAAGTAGGAATTGTGGTAAAGAGTAGTTTCACAGAATTGTAGTCCAATTTTTATAAAGCTGAAACCATTACAATGCAGAGTTGTTCACAGACCTCAGTCCCAAGTCGTTTGTTAAGGGCTTCATTCCACATGTTTGCAGCATAAAGCGGTTGTAACCTAGTCCACATTGACATAACAGCCATCACCTGAAAACAATGTATTATGGAACTTAGCAATATACAAAAAAGACTAGACTGTTACAGAAATTAAGATTGAATCAATTTGGATGCATCAGGATGCTCCATCACTCAACAACCCCCATATAGTTTAGTAGTTTTGTTTATGTTAAGAGCACAATCTAGATATAGTGTGCACCCATATAGGTATACAAAAAGATCACAATAGAACATGTGTACACTCTGGCGATGCTGGAACTAAAATATCAAACACAAAGATGATAAACCATGTTTTTCAAAGACCAAAGAGACTTACCAGGTTTGCATCAAGAGGAGGTGGATAATTGTCTCCGATTGTATCAATCCAGCTAAATATCATGTTATGATAGCCATAAGGCTTTCCAACCATGCTTCGAGCATAGTCCCATGCTGCACTTTCATTGAATCTGGCCCGTATATCAGGATGTAGTGGTAGAAGGGCTATCTGAGGATTTGACGAATCCTTGAGTGCCATTGCCCACCATTCATCCCAAGGAACTATAGCAATAATTTCTTCTCCCTATTATTGTAATTTGTAACAGAGTATCATCAAGAAAAATACACAAATGCCATTGTTATGCACAGGAATAAAATGAATGTATAAGTTTTGAAAGGGAACAAGAAAATTAGTGCATGTGCTGCAAGATTTAACACAAGAACTGCAGATTGACTACTAAAATGAACTCCCAGACAATAAGTTCAAACCTCTAGCTGGCCTACAGGCTCAACACAATATTTTTACCAAAGGGACGAGTTTAAAGAGGAAAAGTGTCAATTTCAGAGCAGAAGCATAACAAGTAATACTATTTACTTGTTTAGTGAATTGCTTAACATGATCAATATTCAACACAAAGAATAGAAAAAGAAAAGAGAAAGCAATAGGACATGATCGATATTCAATGCTAGCACATATATCACATGTAGACAATATCATGCAAACTTTCAAGACGCACAGCAGTTCAGCAAACCATACCTTTTCATTTTCAAAGCCTGATTCCGCAACCCAAACTTCACCCTTCTCATCTTTCAAGCAAACTGAGGTGTGCCCAGCAAACGCACCAGTCACCCATTTCTCTAGTGTCTCAAACGCACCCCAGCGTCCTCGTATCTTCGATAGAGCCAAAAAATCACCAGAATGTATATCCTCCTTCCTAATATTAGTAACCCAAGGCTGAGAACGTTTCTCAAATGAAGCTCCCATATGCTTCTCCAAAAAGGCCAAGTTGGAATGTTGACCCCAACCAGTATTTGAAAACAAAGGTAGGACATCAATCAAAGATAACAAAGTTCCAAGCATCCCAGATGGCATGAGAAAAACAGAGATGCCGTGTTGCTTCACCTGATCACAAACACGAAAGATTGTATCATTAAGATTAATTTGATAAGATATTGCATGGTAAAAAAAGGAGGGAAAGAAACTTTGGGAAGAAAACACACATATTCCAGTTCCGCTTCTTCTTCCCATGCTTTAATCTCCAAAGTGTGTTCCCGAGCAGCAAAATAGTAATCCCATGTTATCCTATATGGTGTTGCAAACACATAGAGATCCATGCATGTCCAACTCTTAGCTGAAGCAGTCTGCATATAACAATAAAAAATAAAATTTGTTAAGAACAAACTCATAATAACAACAATCATCTTAACTGCCAATGCTGATAATTTGATATGCACTTTGCATGAACAAGAAAAGATTAAAACTTTTGAAAAGTCATCAGAAGTAACCATGATGTTGCAACTCTACCTTTGTCTATGAATCACCTAACATGTATAATCATTGTTACACATTCTACCAAAGTTGACATTACAGTTGTATAAAGCAAATTTCATAATTTACATCAACAGAACTACACTGAGAATATCATTCAAAAGCTTATATTTTTTTTCTTGTCCCAACAAAATAAATACAACCAAAAAGTTATTTCAGAACAAAATTGCACGTGGACGCCTAATTAGAGTGCGACTTCGATAGAAAGGTCTCTAACTCAGTAACCCTGAATCTTCACCACAAAGAGCACTAATGCAACCGTATCTACAAAAATAGCTTTGGCTACTTACATAACCAGCTAGCAATCAATTCTGCATCATCAATTCATACCCCCTACCACTCCCAATTCTCATATAAAACCAATCTGCAATGATACACAAAAGCGATCCTACCTAATTTACACTGAAGCATCCATGACCGCCCATAAAAAGGAAAAAAAAAAGACAACAACGAGATGACTCTTGCGTCATTGTTATCCTACACGAATAGCAATCAGTAGTTAAGTTGAACCTGATGTTTCTTGCATCATTGTTCATGGCCAATGCGATCAGCAAGGTGGTAGCCGCAAGCGATTGCCTGGGAGTTAGTTAGTTCAGGCAAATTTTGTGAGCCTGAATTGCTGCTAAATGAGTTAATGAAAAAAAAAATGCCTCCTACAGTTTTTTTTTTGGGTCTAAAATTCCGTATTGATGTTGAAGATGAGATTTAAGCTGCTACGCTTGACTTGATAAAAAGAGGGTCGTAACTCCCTTCAGATTTTAAAAAAATATTAAACTTAAAAAAATTTGACTATAAATATATTCTAAAATATTTGCTTTAGAAAATTGAGATCATTTGTATAGATTGATCTTAAAGCACATTTCAATAAAATCATAATATCATACATACACACATGTGTGTGTGTGTGTGTTTGTGTGGCAAAAGTTATAACTTTGGTAAACCGTCTCCTTATCCAAAACAACGTTTATTTTCAATCTAGAGGGAGCACTCTATAAATGGGTACATACTCCCTCTGTCCCAAAATATACAAGTCTTATACGGAATCATCTCATATATAGAAGAAGTTTCGGATAAGGAAAGACAAATAGAGTTGTATAAACGACAAGGACTATTTGGATTGTATCCATATTGATCTTCTTAATTCTACTTGGACAAGGGGACATCTATAGGTATAAAAGAAGACCCCCTAGGAGGGGAGGCGAGACAGATAACACACAACAGACCAAAAAAATCAACACACAAGCCAAAACAAGCCAAACATCGACATCATATATTAGCCTAGACAGACCCAATCTAGTGCCTATGGAGGTCGACAAGAGGGATCTAGCGCCATCTCTGATCTCGATGAGTTCGTACTTGAGGAGAAAGACTACCCTGTCGTCGACTACGTGTTGGTTATCTATGCCGCCAAGTCGACGACAGCTAGATAGGTTATCCCAAATATTGTACTTGTGTGATCCAGATGAATAAAGAGCAACACCGTCTTCGGCCAATAGGAGTAGGGCTATTACCTATCAGATAAGGGGCACGAACCTGTATAAAATCCTTGTCTCTATCTCTTTTACCTCAATCTCACATATACCCTGGTACCGACGATTTCCATACCATCCAAATACCGTAGTCATGTCCTCAAACGTCGACAAGAAGGTCCCTCAGATTCCAGGAAATGGAACCCGTGGTCCAAACATGTGTTGTATGGAACTTCTATTAATAGTCCACAAGTTTTAACGTATTTACATTCAAATCCATGACCCCACATGTAAGTGTAACACATTTTACATTTAAAACATAGTCCACAAGTTTTAACGTATTTACATTCAAATCCATGACCCCACATGTAAGTGTAACACATTTTACATTTAAAACATTACATGATTTAAACGTTCGCTATGTTGGGTCTCTACTCGCTAATGAACATGGGCCCACATGTCAGTGTGTAGGTGGCTGGGAGCAGAGCAGCGGCGCGGCATTGAGGTTTGCGGCGTTGCTAGTGGCGAACGACGTCTCTGCTGGGTTACGACTAAAAGAGAAAACGAAGAGGAGCTTACGGCGAAGCTATAGCTTGTCTTGTTGCAAGCAGCGTTGGCCAGAATCGATGGCGACAACGGCGGCTTAGTTCGATGTATCGAGTCCTCTCATGGGATTTGAGGTCATCGCCACGCTCGGCTGCTCCTCTCACGGGGGACTCATGTTTTGAGTTTTAAATATATTCGTATATGAATTACATGTGTTTCATTATTTAAACTTGTGTATGAATATTAGTTTTTTTTAGAGAATGGTATTTTATACCGAGCCTCTACATCCAACCGGATATAAACAACCATTTAAATTGGGAACTTAGCCTGCAAACAACTCTATAAAATTCGCTCATATAGAGATTTGAACTCAGGACCTTGGGGTGCTACTCAGGTTACTTAAATGTTACTACCTCCCTTTCAGGCTATAAGACTTTCTAGCATTGCTCACATTCATATAGATGTTAATGAATATAGGCACACATATATGTCTAAATTCATTAACATATATATAAATGTGGACAATGCTAGAAAGTCTTATAATATGAAACGGAGGAAGTAGTAAATTTAGACGATAAATGAAGAACGTAAAATATCTTATGGTATGGAAAGGAGAGAGTTCTTCACCATTAGAGTTAGGCATTCAGTGCTACCAAGCAATTCGGCCTTGATTAGGATGTTTTTGAATTTTCGGTCATCTAAAACTTAAAACCAAAAAATATTCTAAAGTAGTTAAGATTAAGATATGAACATGTGGTGGATGCATGGACGAAACAAATGATGGTGAACACCGCAACAATAAGGGGTACTGGTTGGTGTGAATGCCGAAGAGGAGCACACCCTTACGAATTGCAGAAGGCAAAGTTCGGGCTGCGTGCACATTTTTGCCCTACAAGCGGATGTGAGGCAGCGTGGTGGGGTGACATGACAGGGATGCCGAAGTTAGGAGCATGAAGACAGCGAGGAAGGCTGGAGCTACAGCTGTTTGTGCAGGAAACAGTGTGACGAGATGGGACGGCGTGGCGATGTAGAATGAGGGCTGAGGCGTTTGAGGTGGGAGATTTGGGGGTTATCGAGTTGAGTGGAGTTGTAGGGAAGTAGGGGTAAGGGGAGTTTGACTTAGGGCTTCCCTAAGCGTTAGGATGGTGGGTTGTGCTATACAGGTTGTGGGGTTATTTCGGTTTATTGAGTATTTTCTGTTAATGGAGGCAGATGATCAAGATTACCTTATTAAATTCAGTCGGTAGGAGTTGATAACCGATTTTTATCCTCTATCGGGTCGGTCTAGTTTATCGGTCTCGATCATTTTTGCGTACCCCTAGCCGCTAGTACTTGGTTGACTCATATCGCTATATTCTTGCGGATGTTCGGCTGCCTAGGCTATGGCAGCGCATAGCTCGCAGGAACAATTATGCAAGTAGGAAGAAAGCAACATGCTACAACACCCTGCCTACCGAACAAAACAACTCCCTTATATATCTATACTCAAATTGTTGAGTTGTGCTATCTAGAACCTATGTTTTGTTGTCCCATGGTAGGTGCAGAATAGATGTTCCGATGCCCCGCATATGAATTCTGACTTGACTCATTGAGGAGTAGCCCTATGTAGCGCTTATGTGTAGTTATCCGCAAACTAATTATTAGTTGCCCTCTATAGCCGCCACCACTGTCGTTAAGGCCGCCGTCCCCTGCGGCCTCCAGTGTCGACCATCACTGCCGCCACTAGAGAAAAGCCTCGAGTGCCGATGGATTCGTCATGCGAGACGGCACCGCTTGCTCTCCTGCAAGCGTCGTTGTCATCGCCTAGGGAGAAGTCGATCCACCTCCGCGTACTCTCCTGCAACCTAGCCAGCTCTCATTTATCCTCTCTCCTCTATGTCTCCTCATGATCTCCAATCCCGCCTCTACATAGCTTCTCATGTCAGCGCGCCCACTCACGCGCGCGCCCAAGGAAGACACACTGCTCTCCATCGAGCTGAGCAGCAAACGACGATGCACCCCAACACAAATGGCAACTAACAATGCCCCACTTTCCCATGTTAACGTATTGACCAGTGACGCCATATACAACACCGCCGAGGTGATGCACCTCCTGGCTCCTGCTCCTATCTGTCGACAATGTGAAAGATCTAAATGTTATATTCTATTGTTTTCTGATCTATTACATCGACCCTCTCATGGGGTATATATAGGAGTACATAGGAGATAGAGACTTAGAGTACAATATAAGTAAGATTAGATTTATCTCTAGGATTCTATCTAGAGGACTATTTTATCACTATGATATATCTTATCTTTATATTTGTATTTGACTCTTATCTCTGAGTAACATATTTTTACTTCTAACATTCCCCCTCAGTCGTAACGGGAGCGAAGCGAACGATTGCGACTGGATTTGAAATCTTCTATTTCCTCATCTTCTTTGACTCACCATCATCAATTGCATCTCTAATGGACGGTCCTCCACCTTGTGCATGCGTCCCCTTCTGTATCGTCCGTTGACTCTCGTATGTTCCCTCCCGCAGTCATAGCGAGAGTGTCATGGACGATATCGATAACACGGACGCGACTGGAGTTTTCCGTCAATGATTGTCGTTGTAGACGTTCGTCGATATAGCCGATCATGTAGTAGCCGTGGTTCTAGGTGTAGCCTCATATAGCCGAAGGCAAAAAAAAAATTTACGTCACGGTGTGAAGACGAAAACTGCAATTGTTAGTATCTTGCACCTTGTATATGTCAGAGGATGCTACCGGGGACGTTTTGTATATGTCAGAGGACGGTTGCAACACCAAAACAAGTAAATCTTCCATCATGTAGTTTAGTCCCCGGATGACAAACCCACAAGGGAAACACGCGAGGTCTCTCCCGAGCTCTCCTGAATCTCCCCAACGATAGCACTCTCCTCCCTTCGACCCCTCTTCATCCTTCTCTCCGACGATTTGCCACCAACGGAGGGTGAAAGAGGGGTCAGGCGCCATGCCAGTAGTAGTTGTTGTTTTAGTTGAGTTCTCCCTTTTGTCTAGCTTAGTCCAGTTGATTTTTCTCTTGTTGTTCTTGAGCTGGTCATTGGTGCTGCCGTTGTGGAGTTCGCTGTGTGATTTGATCCCACCGGTGAGTCACTGCGTTGACGGGTTCCTTCTTGCTAGTTAGGATGCCTCTAGATCTGCATGAGGAGAGGTTGCGCCAATCTACACCTATATTTTTGGTGAGTTTGTTCCAAGGGTAGAGGCTTTCTTCATCTCCGGTGGAAGTTCTTCATGAGGCGACTGATGGTGTCGAGCCAAGCCGAGTTGACCCCAACCTCCTATGCATGGAGGCCCCTTTTGGGTACGATCTTCAGGTTCATTTGCAGCTTGCTATGCTTCTTCTTCTTCTGTTTGCTTTGCTGGTGTCATGGATTGGGGCTAGACTTTTGGAACAACTTTTGATGCATATTTTTTGTCTAATGTTCTAGCAAAAAATCTTCAATGATGTGGCTGAATTATCATGTTGCATGCCATTGCCTAATCCTCCATTTGTGTGAGGTCCCTTTTGTATCGTATGGTGGTTCAATCAATATGCAACTCATCTTATTTCAACCTATGCTGGAATCAAGCTTCATGAATTCATTGTTGACGCTGCAGATAGTTGAAGAACTCGATTGCTGTTTTTCAAATCATTCAAAGTCCTTTTTTGCAAAATGTAGCTCAAAAGTGTAATTTGCTCATTGAGAAGGGGCTTATTTGGAAAACAAGTTGGATGTGCCAGAGTTCATATACGTGCTCTATGCACTGTAATCGCTCATGTATTATGTTGTAACCTTAGTAATGTAAATAAATACATGAGTTTTCAAAAGGAAAAAAAAAGACGACAACGAGATGACTCTTGCGTCATTGTTATCCTACACAAATAGCAATCAGTAGTTAAGTTGAACCTGATGTTTCTTGCATCATTGTTCATGGCCAATGCGATCAGCAAGAGTGGGGGCCTTGGGACCGAACGGAGTTCAACGTGGAAGCAGGGACACAGCTGATTCCGGTGGCGCCGATCAGCAACCCGGTGCTCCACGATGGCTTGCTGTACGTTCTTGGTGGAGATGGGAAGCTGGCGGTGTATGATCCATGCAACCACGCCGATAATTTTAGACTTCTTGGTAAGCCTGACAACTTTGGTATTGACCACCAAGAAGTTGACAGCCACCTCTTCGAGTCGGACCAAGGTGAGCTCATGGCTGTCCTCGTCGGCTACAATGGCGCACCTGTCCATGTCGCTAAGCTCAATGAGGTGACGATGGAGTGGGACAAGTTAGAGACCTTGGAAGGACGGGCGCTGTTCACGGGAACATACACAACAATGATGAGGAAGACTAGGTTCAAATCGATGCAAAACAAGGTTTTCCTTCCCAGGTTGTATGAGTGGCCTGAGACCGTCCATGTTGATCTTATTGTCCGTGATGGTGAAGCAGCATTTGTACCAAAGTCGTACTCACCGTCTAGCATAAAGAAGATCACCTCTAGTATGAATATTTGGTCATATGGAATTGGGCGGCAAGAAGAAGAAGCAAGAGAGTTTTGGGGATTGGAGAGGGTAGACTATAGTATATGGGTTGATTTTAGTACTAGCTAGCTGACCATAATTACAGGATAATTATTTGTAATAAGAAAGATTATAAGAGACGGTAAAAAGAGCTCATGGTGGTTTCTTTTCTCGTATCTCCAAACATGTTTACATGTGAGAATTGCAATTTACGAGAACCATATGGAATATTATTTCGGAACTAAGTCACAAATAGAGTCTTCATTTGTTTTTTAAATATTCTACATATAATTTGACTCTTTATGTTTTCTAATTGATATATGATGTTTTAATGTGCATTGCAAATTTTTTTAAAAAATTTGTTTTTGACAGTTTGGTTGACATGCAGCCATGCAGGTCAGGATAGGACCGAAAACAACATTTTTTACAAGTTAAAACATAGCTAATATTAGTCTTTAGTTGCTAATTTAGTATCTATTGAGTTCAACGACGCATATAGAAGGATAAAAAAATAACAAATGGTTTAAAATTTATGATTACTAATTTTTTATGTGATGAAAATTTAATCCGATTTTGTTAGCGATGCAAAAAAAAAAAGAGAAACCCAATAAACCACCCACAGATTCGTAGCCGATTCATCACAGATTCACCTCGTTGGACAGCCAATTCATCACAGATTCAAACATAGGAAGGGGAAAATCAAAAAGAGGAAAAAACAACAAAAGGAAATCTCTTAAAACATTCATCAAAAAAAAATAAAATCACTAGGAGGGGGATGTTGGGGCCCAGCGGGCCTACTACTGCCACCCTCGACCGCGCTCGTCGTCATCGCGTCCGCCACCGCAGCACCCGCTCCAACCATCGCCTGCTCCTACGCCCAACACCAGAAGATGAGGATGGAGGAGGAGGCCATCGTCGCTGCCAGCGAAGGGGGGTACCGCAACAAGGAGAGGAGGACGGATTGGGGCGAGTGGAACATCGAAGGGGATGCCCCCACGAGCAGATTCGGCGGCGATGACATCCCCTTTGACGCTCCACTTGCCCCACTCCGTCCTCCTCTCCTTGTTGCGGCACCCCCCCCCCCTTTGCCGGCAGCGATGACGGGAGTGAGAGAGCAAGGTGATCGAGAGAAATGAATTTAGGGTTAGGGTTTTGGCTGCCGGGTATTTGTCTAGGTTGGGATCAATTGAGACCATCCATTAGATTGGACGGTCCCGTCTTATCCTGCGTCGGGCCACCACATGGGCTGTCCGCGGAAAGCCAAATGGGCCAATTTCAGATGCCTAATGCTCCGTGTATGACTTCTGACTTGAGTCATTGAGGAGTTGCCCTATGTAACGCTTATGTGTGGCCCTATGTACCCAGGAACAAATCATGAGTTGCCCTCTGTGGCCGCCACCACTGTCATTAGGGTCACTGTCCCCTATGACCTCCAATGCCAAGAGTCACTGCTGCCACTAGAGAAGAGCCTTGAGCGCCGTTGGATTCGTCATGCGAGATGGCTTGCTCTCTTGCGAGTGTCACTGTCAATGCCTGGGGAGAAGTCGATCCACCTCTGCGTGCCCTCCTGCAACCTAGCTAGCTCTCATCTTTCCTCTATGTCTCCTCCCCATGATTTCCAATCCCACCTCTACATAGCTTCTCATGTTAGCGCGCCCACTCACACGTGCGCCCAAGGAAAACACTCTGCTCTCCATCGAGCCGAGTGGCAAACGATGATGCACGCCAACACAAAATGGAACACAATGTCCCACACTCCCATGTCAACGTATTTCCCAATGACACCATATAGCGAGGCAACATCCTTTTAGCTTCTGTCACTCGATAACAACGGTTTTCAATGCCAAAACAAGTAGATCTTCCATCGGGCAATTTAGTCCCCGGATGGTAAACCCACAAGGGAAACATGCAAGGTCTCTCCTAAATTTCCCCAACAGTAGAACTCTCATCATTCCGACCCCTCTTCATCCTTCTCTCTGGCGACTCGTCACCAATGAAGGGTGAAAGAGGGGGTCAGGCACCATCCTACTAGTAGTTGTTGTTTTAGTCGGGTTCTCCCATTTGTCTAATTACTCTAGTTGATCTTGCTCTTGTTGTTCTGGAGCTGGTCATTGGTGCTGCCATCATGGAGTTCACTGTGGGATTTGATCCACCGGCGAGTCACTACGTCGACGGGTCCTTTCTACTGGTTAGGATGCCTCCAGATCTACATGAGAATAGGTTGCACCAGTCTACACCTATATCTCTGGTGAGCTCATTCCAAGGGTGAATGCCTTTTTCATCTTCGGTGGAAGTTCTTCATGAGGCGACTAATGGTGTTGAGCCAACCCAAGTTGACCCTGACCTCCTATGCATGGAGGCCCCTTTTGGGTACGGTTTTCGGGTTCATTTGCATCTTGCTGTGCTTATTATGTTTGCTTCGCTGGTGTCATGGATTGGGGCTAGACCTTTGGAACAACTTCTGTTGCGTCTTCTTTGGCTAATGCTTTGGCAAAAATCTTCTATGATGTGGTTGAAATATCACATTGTATGCCATCGCCTAATATTCCATTTGTGTGAGATCCCTTTTGGGATAGTACGGTGGTTCAATCATGTGCAACTCATTTTATTTTAAGCTATGTTAAATCAAGCTTATTGAATTTATTGACTAAGTTAAAAGGACTCGATTGTTTCTATTATCAAATCTTTCAAAGTCCTTTGTAAAACTAGGATGTGCCCTAGTCCATATGCGTGCTCTATGCATTATAATTGCTCATGTATTAGTATTACGTAACCTTAGTAATGTAAATAAATACATGAGTTTTCAAAAGGAAAAAAACCGACGACAGCGAGGTGATGTTAATCAGTCGTAGCCCACATGACTCTATTGACAACTGCTGTAGCTTCCCCAACTTCCATAACAAAACACTACCCCTACACACCAGTCGTACCTATGAACCGTGTTGATTTCGTATACACATAACACCTCATAATTTTAATCCGTTATCACATCGTGTATGTGCCATTTTAATATCCGAAATAATCTGATTTGCATCAGCATCCGCACCCTACCAATTTTTTTTTGAGAGAGAAGCCATTTGACGCGCTTTATTAATCTGTAACCGTAGTTACGTCATTCCCTAGATGGTTCAGCGAGAAAAAAAGATTACCAAATGGCAGATACCCGTACCAAACAGCCGGCCTGCCCGACGGCGTGACTCCGTTCCGTTACGTTGTCCTGTCCAAAAAAGACGCAAACGAAACAACAAAAAAAAACCAAAAAAAGAAATTCAAAAACCACTCCCACTCCCTCCCTCCACTACCCACCGCCGATCCAACCCCCAACCTCACCCCCCCCCTCCCTAGGGTTTCCCGCCGCCGCCGCCGGCGATGCTCGCCTCCTCCGTCTCCGGCGGCAGCGGCCCCGGCGGCGTGTCCCCGGAGGCCATCATCGAGTGGCTGCAGGACGAGATGGGCTACCCGTCCGCCCCGCCCGCGCCGGACCAGCTCCGCAAGATCTGCCGGGGCAACATGCTCCCCGTCGGGTCCTTCGGATCTCGCTCGCAGCGACAGGATCTATCGTACTCTTCTCGCGACGCGCGAGAGACTTCGGTTCCGAGACTACAAGCCCGTCAGAGGTGAAACATTCTCAGTCTCGGACGTCGTCTCTGCGGAGGCGGGCGCGGAGGGCGGGGCGGGGCGGGGGCCGGGGCCGGGGGCGCGCGGCGGCAGGGAGGCCGAGCGCGAGGAGGCGGGACCTCGCCGCGGAAGGGGATAGAGCGGCATACTGTGTGGTCGTGATCGATGATGGCTCAGAGCGTGAGAAGCGAGCATGGCCGCCGCTCGATCCTTCATAAAGCGGAGGGCGGTCCCGACGCGCGAAGAGGGCCGAGCGGTTCTGTAGGGCAGGACGGGTTCCTCGCGGAGCTGTCACCGGTGCCAACGCTGGATTTCGCTGTATGGGAGTTGTGTCAATGTGCACTCGATAGTAGGGACCGGGCATACTCTAGCTGCGTGGGAAGAGGGCGAGGGGTTTAGATGAGAGTGTTGGCGTGGGGGGGATCTATAAGTTCTTCTCGCAATCGCGATAGAGTAAATGTTTTTTTCGCATATATCTATCGCGTGTCTGCCTTCACATTCGCGATTCTTCTACGTTATGGACTATGCTACATGTGACCAACTCCACCATCCTTTGCGATGCATCCACTTGGGTATTATCTATGTATCTCTAGCCACTGACGTATAGTTTGTTTTCGACAGATGTTGAATACTGTGTTATGGAGTTTGGCTAGAAAGTACGTTAGAGCGCATTAAGGCTACCATAAGGTTCGTCGCTCTCTGCACGCATCGAATAAACATCCTGATTTTGTAGTCGAACTGGTATTACAACATCTGCATGGAACAGGTAGAATCACCATCTCCTGCATGTTGGCTCAGATCATATTGGAGACCTCCACTGATTAGTGTTAGATACACTTGTTCAGTAAGAGGAAAGTAACAAATATATCTAGACTCCCTTATGCATTGAGTGCTATTACTCGGTAGTTGATTATGATTTTCATATTGACTCTGGAGATTTTTGGTGTCCATAAATTATGACTCATTGTCCACGCTTCAACACACGACATTTATTAAGGGATATGTGTTGCTACTGCGCGCGCTCCTGTGCGCACAGCATATTCCTAGGCAGACCTACCTACCTAACTAGAAACTATAATGTCACAGCTATTCTTTGTTCTCATGTAAATTAGTTAATTGCTTTGTGCTTCACTACTGTGATTTTACCTATGAATGTTCAACTTTTTTTTTATTCAATAACCAATTAACCATAACACATAGACATATTTGATCTGACTAAGAATAATAACAGCAAGAACCCGTGTCTCATTTCCTTTTTGGATTTAGGCACAAACAAGTTATGCTTGAGGCATACGAACAGCAATGCGATGAAGCATGCAAGATATTTGCTGAATACCAACGACGACTACATCAATTTGTTAATCAAGCAAGGGATGTGCGAAGGTCAAGTATAGGTGCGGGTGGACCTGCAGATGCTGTTGAGGATATGCAGTTGCAGAGCGAGAGAGAAGAACTCTACTCGACTGTCAAAAGCAACAGGTTGTCAGATGATCTTGTAGAGACCTCACGTGAAAGGAGTATTCGGAAGGCATGTGAAACTCTTGCTGGAGATATGATCGAAATGATTCGAAGCTCTTTCCCAGCATTTGAAGGAAGTGGCATCAATTCAAGTTCCCAGTTAGATGCAGCAAAGTTGGGCATTGATCTGGATGGTGAAATACCACAGGATGTTAAAGCTGTGGCATTGGATTCCCTAAAAAATCCTTCATTACTGCTGCAATCAATCATTACATACACATCACGCATGAAAATACTCATACATAAAGAAACAGACAAGATTGACATACGTGCTGATGCAGAACTTTTGAGGTACTACCATTCTATATCTATTTTCAGTTGTTGCATTCTGTTTCATGAATACACATGAAAAATAATTTGACTTTCCACCATCATGATGATGGTTACGTGTAAAATATTCTTTCGTAACTTCTGGATCATTCTCGCATGTACTAGCTGCATTCTCTTGAATGTAATCCTATGATTGGAATTTTGCATACACAAGTACATTATAGTGAATTTAGTTTTTGTTCAGGACTTGCTTTAGATTTGTAAAAAAATTAGTAGGTGTTTGCTGCAATGGAAATATTGCTATATTACATTTCTAATGAGAAATGCTTTGTTCATTTTCTAGTCAAAATGTGTTCTGATCTACTTCACCAAATGGACTCAAATTTAAGTTTCTTAATTATCTTTGGGTTGTTGTTAACCAGTTATACAATTTTTTTCTAGGTATAAATATGAAAATGAGCAGGTCATTGATGCTGCTTCAACTGATGCAAGCTCACCCTTGCCATATCAAGTATATGGCAATGGAAAGACTGGATCAGAGCTGTCAACCCGCGGAACATATGACCAGCTACTGGAAAGACAGGTTCTCCCTTAAGATGCACTTTATTGCTCCTATTGTTGTTTATCACAACCTTTGCAGGAAAACAATATCCTTGCTATCGTTACTATTGGATTTGTGCTTCTCTTCTTGTTTTTCACTTCTTTTCAAGAACTGTAATATATGTACTTTGCATTTTATGTTTTAGGATTACAATACTTCATCGATAAACTTCAGAAAACATTACTTCATCTATATGCACTCAGAATTCGAAAATGTCAAACTATGTTTTAGGTTGTTATCTAGGGTTGTTTATTTATTTATTTTTCTAGACATTTCACACCTGTACTTGATTGTTTTTTCTTTCCTCTTGATAAAAAAAAAAAGAAGCTGCATGATTTCATCAAGCTCTTCTTTCTCCACAGGCTAGTAAAATTCTGTGTTAATGCCTTATGCCTACCACCTCAAATGAAGTACATGTCACTGAAGTTAACTTCCACATAACATTTATTTACCTTGCAGAAAGAACATGTTCAGCAATTCTTGGCCACAGAAGATGCTTTAAATAAAGCTGCTGAAGCTAAAGCTAAAAGCCAGAAGCTCTTGCAACGCCTTCATGGCACTAGTGATGCGGCAGGAAGTAAAAAGATGCCTACTGGGAACACCTCACAGAACATGACTAACAGCAGACACTTGGAGGTACTTATTCAAGATTCCACTGTGGTGTAATGAATTTAATTTAAGATGCTTCCTTCCAAATTAATATTAATGCTTACAGTGAGAAAGCAGCAGTCATAACATTTATTCTCTAAAAAAAAGGAAAAAATGGTAATATGCACACAAGTTTCCAAGATCTTCAATTTGGTACTCCAGTTTCGTATTATCAAGAATATCAGATAAGCATAATCTCTATAACATTGTCATGGCTTATGAAAAATGTTTACGTTTTGAGTTCATGATTAAGCTAAATATGACTATGAAATTCTCATGGTGCTTATAATGTGTTTGTGCATTCTATGATACTAACAGTACCCGAATCTATTAGCTTGTATTGTTTGTATAAACTGTAGCAAAATTTCTGTTGTGGAAGCTGCATTTGCTTGCTGCTTGTAAGCTATGTAATTGTGCATTATCTTTTCAATTTCAATATCACACACACGCACAAAGGTCTCATCTTTTCCTGATAGATCTGTTGTCTGTTTGCTGCATTATTTTAGCTCGATGTTTGGGCGAAGGAAAGAGAAGTTGCTGGGTTAAAGGCAAGCTTGAATACACTGACTTCTGAGGTACAGCGTCTGTACAAGTTATGTGCCGAGTGGAAAGAAGCGGAAGATTCCTTGAAGAAAAAGTGGAAGAAAATAGAAGAATTTGATGCTCGTAGATCAGAACTTGAGTGCATTTACAATGCTCTTCTGCGGGCCAATATGGTTAGTCTGGAGCCTTTGTACTTTTCCTTACTAGCTCTTTACTTAGTTCGCTATTCAATTTTTTAAAAAGAAAGTTTTAGATATAGACATGAATATAGAAATAGAAGCAGTTACTTATCAACATTCTTTCCAGCATGGTTACTGGTTGCCATTTTAGTAACTTTCCATCTAATACAGCAGCGTAGTGAGCTCAAGTCATAATTATGTTCATTATAGTGGCTTGGCAGCTTTATGAAGGTAGCACCATAGGAAACTAGGAGCTATTAGAAATATCTTAGGTGGGGATTCATGGATTTGGGTCTTACACTCTTCTTACTCTTGATATATGTCTCAATAATTGAATACAATGGGCATGATCACTTCTTGAAAGATGTTGCCAAACTTGCTATATATAGGAGGCATCAACATTTTGGGAGCAACAGCCATTATCTGCAAGAGGATATGCGTCAAGAACAATCATCCCTGCTTGTAATGCTGTGGTAGACATGTCAACTAACTCAAGGGATCTCATCGAGCGAGAATTGTCTGCGTTTGGTCAGAGCTTGGATAACAGCTTATGCAGGTTGCCAGCAACTCCTACGATGGAGTGGGACAAGTTAGAGACCTTGGAAGGACGGCGCTGTTCACGGGAACATACACAACAATGATGTATAAGAGCCATCATGTGTTTCTGATCTGCTGACTCCTTCAATCTCTTATGTCACTGCTGTGGTTTCTTTTTCACAGGCTCTTTTGGAGGCTTTGGGCTCCAATGGTGCTACAGGATCAGAAGCAGTTGCAGCTGCAGAGAAACATGCTGCTTTGTTAACTGCACGAGCTGGAGCCAGAGATCCATCTGCTGTGCCATCCATATGCCGCATCTCTACTGCTCTTCAGTACAATTCTGGCAAGTTCACTGCTGTTGTTATTGTTGTTAGTTCAAGAAAAAAAGTATGATTATGATATTATATAACATGTTAAGCCAAAATGTGTTCCACTTGGTGGAGATGGTGGTCTCTAGCTCTTGGCTTGGGTTATGAAGCCTTGAGCCAAGTAGGTATTATTATTTGTTGTTGAGTGCATCCACTAATAACATCTACTAACATCTATTGTTTTTCATTTGTGGAACTGCTTTCACATTTCTCTATTTGATTGTATAGAGTATACTCACATGTTAACGGTGTCTTTGTTAACAGTTTCACCAGGTACAGAAGGCACTGATTCTGGCTTGGCATCAGTTCTAAATTCACTGGAGTTCTGCCTAAAACCTTGTGGTTCTGAAGCTAGTATACTAGAGGATTTATCAAAGGCTATTAATTTGGTGCACACACGGAGAAATCTGGTTGAGAATGATCGTGTTTTGCTGAACCGAGCACATCGTGCTCAACAGGAATATGAAAGGTACGCTGAAATTTTACTTAATCTTTGTCTTTCTTCACAATAGATATTTACTGAATCCAGCTAGAACTGTAACATAAAGGAGATGTCTTGTGTATCAGTGATTGTCGGTATAGTTTGTAGGACTGGTGCCAATGTTTGTTTGTATTCCCTTCCATCCTCTGTCGACTTGTTCGGTTGTTCCTGCAATTTTGTTCCTCAGAAAATAGTATTTCGTTTCGGGTATTTTTTATCAGTACATATTTTCTCTTGGAAGTAGGGGTTTTGTTATTGAAAAGAATTCTAACACGCGTTTCAAATACATTTTGTTCACTGTGTAATGCATGTGGCAGCTGTAACATTTACCAATTGAGCAGTGTACCATTGGGATTCATGAACTGAAGACTTGCTCTTAATTTTGAATTGATGACAAGTCCACAAAATGTTATTTAGTATGCTGATACGCAGTGAAATAAAATTATTGTGCAGCTGATGTCTGTCTAAAACAATCCAGGAATTGCAATTTGGGATGCCCTTGTTTATCACAAGTAGTCCTGTGTTTTTTTATTGGTCTTGAATATCTTATATTTGGTGGAATGAATCTATATTCCAGCTTACTACGTTTCAAGAATGGCTACTGATGTTTCCTTTATATAGGGTGGCCAACTACTGTCTTAAATTAGCTGGTGAACAAGAAAAGATGGTATCAGAAAGGTGGTTGCCAGAACTGAGAAACGCAGTTCAAGAGGCTCAAAGGTGTTTTGAGGATTGCCGACGTGTTAGGGGTTTGGTAAGTATATGCTACCTTGTATTTACAACTTTATCTCTTCATTTCAATTCCTATAAGAACACAATCCGAGGGCCAGACTTCAATGAGATAATAGCAATGCAGTTGTGTTGCGATTGAATGAGCAATGATTATGGCCTAGCAAGGACTCCCAGTCCAGTCCTGGAGAGGGATGTTCCCCTCCAACACCTGCCTTTTGTGTGTAGGAGAGGAATGCTCTATTCCACGCATCTTTCTTGAGGGAACTCATTTCAGTTCAATTGTCCATACTTTCCGTTGTGTTAGAACCTCTTACTGCAACGAACCACCCATATGTGCAAATGATCATGTGTCATGTCAGCTCGAATATGTATGAAGTAGTACCATAGCATTTACTTCAATATTGCCCTTACTTGCAGGTTGACGAATGGTATGAACAACCAGCAGCAACAGTCGTTGACTGGGTGACAATAGACGGGCAAAGCGTTGGTGCCTGGATCAACCTCGTAAAGCAACTCCACATGGAAATCTCCAGAAGAACGCTTGCCATATCCACGGCAGGCGACGACTAAGGCAGCTGGTCGTTATCTCTGCTGTTTGATTTTTTATTTTTAGAGGCTTGATTGGTTGGGGTTTTACGCCAGCATATCTGCTTGATAGCTTTGTATCATAGCCTGTGATGTAATTGTAAAATCTTGGTTTGTTTATTAGTTTAGTATATGTTCTTTTATATATGTCGCCATTCTTTCTGATTATTTTTGTTATTTGCCATATGCTGTACAAATTGCTCTTAACGGTTGCTGATTGTAATTGTGGCTTGCACAGGCTACTGTTTTTACAGTCGCCCAGCGGTCCACATTGATGCTAGTAAAGCTTTGTTTCTACCGCACAGATGGCAATGATAGCTGTAGAAATGTTTTTTTGGGGGACATTTAAGGCCCCTCCAATGTACACTACGATGTCTCAAAGATAACCATATATATATGTATGTTCTTGAATTGCCTCCCAATTAAACATTTCTCTTACGACTTAGGCATCGTTCGTTCGGGGGAGATCGGGGAGATTGAGTCTCGTTTTCCGCGCGCACGCTTTTTAAACTATTAAACGGTGCGTTTTTTGCAAAATTTTTCTATAGAAAAGTTGCTTTAAAAAATCATATTAATCCATTTTTAAAATTTAAAATAGTTAATACTCAATTAATCATGAGTTAATGACTCACCTCGTTTTACGTATCTTCCCAATCTCCTCAATCCCCTTCTCCTCAAACACACCCTTAGTTGTGCGTAGTCCACTTCTTCCCAGTAAACAATGTGAATTTCAGCATGTAGACTCGGCATTGAGCCATCGACTAAAAAGATTGCAATTTTGCAGCAACAGCATCATCATGCGGCATTCACTTATCAATAAACAGGTCACAGAACTCAGGGACACCCAAATTATGAAACTACAGTTAAGCTATCATCAACATCATCCACGCTGGGAACGTTTTCCTGTACCAAGCAAAAAGTTAAAACACGCTGACACTCATCCAGTCCACACTGGCTACAACTGAACGAGACCACAGCATCAATGAAGTTCGTTCTTTTGCCTAGACTGATGGAAACGTTCCCAAATTCGGGCAAATGATAAGTTAACGCGATCTTGGACCTAGCCTAGCTCTTCATCTGCACTGTACACCCTCCACGTTTTGACTTTGCACCAGCAATGAAGAGCTGACGCCATAAACAGTGCATCTCCTCACCACGGATGGCTCGTGTCACAGCAATTACCTCTTCCGCTTTTTTGGCTCAACCTGCAGTTGGTAGGTGAGAGAAATTTTATATATTGAAATTACTCTGAGTGAAATGCCCATCGAAAATGCTGATGGGTGGAAAAAATGTATCTTGCAGGTTACAAAACTAGCTGCTGTTTCCATATGATTCATTTGCAAGGTATTTACTGATATTTTCAAAGAGAAGCTTGGAAACACGAATGGTAGAGTGTACACTTGCTTTTCCAAACCATAAATTAATTTATTATCAATAACAGCGTAGTACGATGCTAATAAAGAACATCATTGATGTTGTGCAAAGGCAATGTGTATAGCCTTTCTTCCTAATACAAATGTCCATGGGAAATTGAAAACATAATGCTCAACAACTTACTAGTGTGGGAAATAAGGTGCAAGAAAAATCATAATGAAGAAAACGATAAATTGATGTCAATACTGTGGACTAGTTTTGACAAGGATAAGACATGCAAGAACATAAGACCCCACATATGCATGCATCGGTTCAGGGAGTTCATAACAGCAAAGTTTGAAAAAAAAGTTCGAGTATTTCTCTGTCAACATCAAATAATGACCTGTGTAATTGAGAAGCAAAAACAAGACACTAGTTTTTTTTTAAGTGTAATTACAATGAAATCAAATTTCTACTGCGCTTAAAGTTTTAAAGAATTAAAGATAAGTTATCTTCAAACAGAACATCGGTAGACAGTCAGTCAAGAGATAGAGGTTAAGTAACCAACCTTAGAATCAGAATTTGATGATGCTGGATATGAATTTGAAGGCCTCTTCGTGCCATTTTCTTTGACACAATCTGCGCACAGGAAATGATCTAATTTTTTGGCCTGCTCAATGGTCATTCCCATACAAGATGGATGGAACCTGCACAAGTTAAAAGTTGAATATTCAATAATAAACAAGAAAAAAAATTGGAGAAATGGTGCAGCAAATTGGAAACTGTGTAGCATGAGTGCATGACAACATATAGGCATGCGGAATAGAGCATTTATGTTGCCAAACATTTTGTATTTAAAGAAAAGTAACAGTTGACTGATCTAACAATGAAGTACACGCAAAAAAAATGCTCAGCAGACAACCTGGTGAGCAGTGAAATACGACAGAACGCAGCATGTTAGTTGCAGCAAACACTCTGAAGGGCAACACAGGAATCACCCATTCATCCGTTTCAAATAGGTTTGCTTTCAGAAGTAGGAAAAGAGAAAGATAACTATCATAATATCAGGACAGATATAAGTGAAACATCAATAAGTATGTAAATTGATCAATGATTGTAATGATGTTTACTTTGTGCATTCATGTAGTATTAAATGCCTACAACTTCATACACCATGTATGCATTCGTTGACATCATCCTAGGTAGGTTAGATACTTGCCACTGATGTATGGACGAGATGACAGTTTCATTACCAACAGGCGTCACTCATTTATTGGGGATTAGGGAAGGGCACGAATTGTGAAAAGTTCTTGGTCATGTACTCATGTCAGTTTCTAAACTCTTCTTAGACAAAATATACAAATATTGTAGAACACGAACGGCACCTTCACCCCCAATGTATCCCATACGGAAACAGAGCCCAAGCCAATACTTCAAAAATCCAAGCAAAAGAACAATATACATGCCAAATTGCCAATTGCCAAAACAGAGCTCAAGACAATAATGTAAAAGCGGCTACAATCACTAAAGAAACTAGCACGTTCCATCAGCAATATGAGCTCTAAAGTGTTCTTTGAGTCATATATCTCATCCGCAGAAGACCATGTAACTGACACTTTATACTCTATGTTTGAGAAAGGCAGAGAATAATTAGGCACAGAGCGACACTTTATACTCTATGTTTGAGAAAGGCAGAGAATAATTAGGCACAGAGCATCAAGTTCTAAAGAAACCTCAGATGGTCATGCACCCTGCTCTTATCTTTAATGGTCCCCAAAGACCTATACTTGGTCCACCAAGAAGAAAGATAAAATTTTATGCAAAATAAGGAATTAGATATATTGCAGAAAAAAGCTCAATTATGACACGTAAAATGGAAGAAACTGGGGACAAGATAAACTTCTCATTATGCAATATTTAAGGAATTAGATATATGGACAGAAAGCAACACGACGACAACATTTAAATGAAAGTTAGTTCATCTGTGAACTGAGTCTATGATACTTCCTCCTAAAAATGACGGGCATGAAATACCCTTCGGTCAGCCAGATGCAGTATGAAAGGTAAGGATGTCCCCAAGTGATTTACCAGTCCTTGCATCCCTCGCACTGCA
The DNA here is from genome assembly GCA_009805545.1 of Oryza longistaminata. Taxonomy (NCBI): domain Eukaryota; kingdom Viridiplantae; phylum Streptophyta; class Magnoliopsida; order Poales; family Poaceae; genus Oryza; species Oryza longistaminata. The sequence goes on along the minus strand of CM020186.1, from coordinate 9,026,989 downwards.
CCATTAGATCATCCGGGTTATACGGCATCTCGCACTTGCAGTACCTGCACACACACACACACACCCAAACCAAAACCACCACCAACCATTATCAGTACAACCAAAGCCCACATTGCATAACAACAAGCAGATGCAAAATCAATGATCAAAAAAGGAGGGGGGGTTGGAGCAAATACACGGCGACGCGGTCGGGGGTGAAGGCGCCGGTGGCGGCCTTGTACTCGAAGCGGCAGAAGAAGTCCTCGGGGCCGACGTTGTCGAGCTTGGTGTAGTTCTTGAAGGAGTGGACGACGCACTTGCCCTCGATGGTGTGGGCGCTCTGGGTGTCGAAGTGGTCGGAGAGGAACAGCTCCTTGGCGCCATGGAACTGCCTCCTCCCGCCCTTGGACTCCTCCGGCCGGTAGTACCACCGCACCCGCACCCGCACGCTCCCCCTCCCGTCCGGAACCCTTCCCCCCGGCGGCGCCGCAGCCGCCGCGCCGGAGATGGCGGCGTACCTGAGCATGGGAGAGGCGCACCGCCGCATCGCCGACTACCTCTCCCGCGTGGCGGACTCCGTCTCCTCGTCGGACGGCGCCGCGCTCGCCTCCCTCCTCGCCGTCTCCTCCGCGCAGGCCCCCGCCCCGCTCTCCGACGCGCTCTCCGCCTTCCCGGACTTCCCGCGCCTCGCCGCCGACCGCTACCCGCACCTCTCCGACCTCCTCCCCCCGCTCCTCCGCGCCATCCACTCCCACTCCCTCCGCCGCTTCGCCGACGCCTACTCCTCCTTCGAGAAGGCCGCCAAGTTCGTTCCCCATCCTTCTCTCCTCACTACCTTACCCCTGATTTATTCATGTTTTTTTTATCCTTTTTCTTTTTCGCATTCCTGGAAGATTGATGTGGTTTTGGTTGCAGCGCGTTCTTGCAGGAGTTCCGGAACTGGGAGACGCCGTGGGCGATGGAGGCGATGCACACGGTGGCGCTGGAGATCAGGCTACTAGCTGAGAAGGTGAGCATGGTGTGTGTGGTTGGGTTCTGTGAATGTGAAAATTTTCGGCTCATGCCTAATGGAAGCTTTGTTTGTTTGCTTGGTTGTGTAGGCAGATAGGGAGCTTGCAACGAGTGGGAAGAACCCTGACAAGCTGCAGGCTGCTGGGTCCTTCCTGATGAAGGTTTTCGGTGCACTCGCGGTATGAAACTCTAAAATGATTCTTCTTTCTTGAGTGGTAATAAGTAGCTGCGTAAGCACGATAATTGAATTGAAGGGAGTTCTGTTGCCTTTTGTTATTATGGGTGTAACATTGATGTTAGAGATGTTCTGGCTCATAGTTCCTTACTACCATTTAGCAGTTGCAACCTAAACCATGATGTTTTGCACAGAAAATTTTCTTTGTGCTTGTTCTTTCATGGATTATGTTTATGCTTGTCTGGATTGTGTTCTGAAGCTATTTTATTTCCAAATTTACAGGTTAAAGGGCCTAAACGCATTGGAGCACTCTATGTTACCTGCCAGCTATTTAAAATTTACTTCAGAGTAAGGATTATTTTCTTGTAAAGTGGTACTCTCGATACATATATATTTTTTATATAGTGAAGTGTACTATGCACAAACACATGTATCTACTCTATAGTTCGATACTTCGATATAACAATATTCTTAAATTATGCAGCTTGGAACAGTTCACCTTTGTCGCAGTGTCATAAGAAGTATTGAAACTGCCAGGAATTTTGATTTTGAAGATTTTCCAGTGAAAGATAAGGTAAGATTAGCAAAAATCTGGTAACTGTTTCTGTCTTAAAGACTTACAATTACCTTGCCATTTCTAATAAACTATTGATTATGCATAATGTTTCAGGTCACTTATATGTATTATACCGGCAGATTAGAGGTGTTTAATGAGAACTTTCTTGTTGTAAGCTCTCTCTCCCTCTCGACATGGTTGTGGTACTTGCACACAAAATGATGAGACCACTGATACCAAAGTCTTTTTTTCCCCTGGTTTTGTTCTATTGAAATCAGGCAGATCAGAAGCTAACTTATGCTTTGGTGCACTGTAATCCTCAGTATGAGTCAAATTTGAGGTACTTGTATTACATGGGGTTTGAAGTTTTCTAGCATATAATTTATGATGCAACCTGTTCGAACTCTGATCAATGCTCAATTTTATAGGAGAATTTTGAAGTTTCTTATCCCAGTAAAGCTTTCAATAGGTGTTTTGCCAAGAATAACACTACTGGAGAGGTACAATCTGCTTGAGGTATATATCCTTGTACACTTGCTTAATTTGGAGGGAAATTGCAAATTGCGCTTAGCTGTCTCATTTTCTATTACAAAACAGATGTATTGATTTTCTGCAAGTTACTTCCATAACCAAGATATTTCATTAGATTTCCCTTGTGACATTACAATGTCAATGACTTAGCCAATAGACTAGGTTCTGATGCCATTGTCATCTGTCTTGTTGTTTTTCTTTTGCAAGAAGCAAGATTTAGGGGCATTTATTGGCAATTGTATATTTTCCGTATCAATAGATGCAAAGAACAATATAGTCATGCACTGGATATTCTCTTATGTTCTACCAATATAATCACATTTCATCGAAAGATGTAACTTTGGGATGACAGCAGTGAGTATTGACATGATGCACACATTTACTTAAAAGAATGACACTGGTTAAAAGAATAGGCACTGAAGTTTAAAGAATGATAGTTTGCGATCCCTGTAAGCTCCACTAGACTCGCATCAGAAATTCAGAATACCACCTCCCATCTGTCTTCTCATCTCACTGTTCCAACCTTATCCCCATTAATTATGACCTTCCTCATAATTAATTAGTCATGGGGTCTTCTATGTTATGAATTTATGATTGGCAGTTGAACTTCTAAATCATGATTGATTTTGTTTCTCCTCAGATAGCAAAATAAACCTTCCATTCATTTTTCATTTCGACTCATGCTGGTTTTGCTATTAGTATTCATTATTATTTCTCCTCAAATTACAACAATATCTAGCATGGGTAAAATTTCCATTTCTATTTGTAAGCTGTTTTGGTATAGAAGCTAAGTCTGATGTAGCTATTGTTTAATTTATTTAGTTGTACCAGTCACTTTTGCTAAATATGCTCCACTGAATTATTTATTTGGGTTTGTAAACATGTAACTTCGTTTTTAGGGCATCACAGCTTCTTATCCTTAGTGGTATAGAAATTTTCTCAGATATCCCATTTAGATTGTACAAGTGTTTATTTAGTCTTTCAGTATGCAGATGTTGTGACCTCACTTAAGAGAGGAGATCTCAGGCTTCTTAGGCAAGCACTCGAAAGGCATGAAGACCAGTAAGTTCATGGTATCGTTTGCTGATTTTTTTCTCTTTCAGTCCATCGACTGTCCCTGACTGCTTGTTTATTTTGCAAGATTCTTAAAATCTGGTGTCTACCTTGTATTGGAGAAGCTTGAACTTCAAGTCTATCAGAGATTAGTTAAGAAAATGTGAGTGCAATCTTCAAGTGGTCGTTGTCAACTTGTCATACTTCATTTTCCGTGATGACCAATTCCCTTCTTGATTTGCGATGCCTTTTACAGCCATATCATTCAGAGGCAGAAGGAGCCAGCCAAGGCACATCAAATTAAGCTAGAAGTCGTTGTAAAAGCTTTGAAATGGCTTGAAATTGACATGGACGTGGATGAGGTTCTCTTTGACAGCACACACATTTCATTTTCGAACTGAAACCTACTACTTCTCTGTGATATATTAACCTTGTCTTCTCCTTGCTATCAGGTGGAGTGCATCATGGCGTGCCTAATATACAAGAATCTCATTAAAGGATACTTTGCTCATAAGAGCAAAGTTCTTGTCCTCAGCAAACAAGATCCTTTCCCAAAGTTGAATGGGAAGCCTGTCTAGTTCATAGTCGCCCCTGAAAAGAATTAACTATCTCCTATTCTGTTGTATTCGGCACATGTTTTTGTAAAACGTTGAAAAACTATTGCCTGACAGTAACATTTGTATTATTGTAACAGTGGTGTTTGTACTAGTGTAACAAAGAGACCATTTCGCACGGTAATAAATGACACTTATCTACAGTCTGAAACTCTGCACTCCAAGGGGGGGCCCTTCTTATTGAATCATGGTTGAAATGGAGGTATCTAGGATTCCTTGCTTCTTGGCTATGCAAATGCAATGCACATCATCTTCTACCGTATCTGGTACTACATCATTGTGTTCAATTCAATTCAATCTACACATGCAGATCAGTTGGAGTGATGATGATCGTTTTTATCCAACGGTCCTGATCTGATCTGATGTGATGTGATCCTGCATGGCTCGTGAAGGGCAATGGAAGATGCATGGACCACACCAGTACATCAGAAACATAAATGTACTCCCATCCAATACGTCGTATGAACCGTATACGTATCATTAAATTTCGTATCAAAGTACCAAATGTACGATCCGTATTGACGATTGCGTGATCAGAACCATCCGCAACAGCTGCACTGGCCAGATCAACCACTAGTTGATGAATCGTCGAGAAACAGCACTAGTACAATTTGTTGCACACTGTACAAGCTGAGCTGGCCTACATGGCAACTTGGCAAGTCTACGGCGTTTTTGTTACTATGTTGACAGAAAACACGAGGCCTGAGAGATCTACTTAACTCTAGTACAGGTCCAAAACTCGCCTTCGGATGTGTGAGCGTATAATCAACAAGAAATAAAGACAAAAGAATCGTGGTTAAATCTATAAATGATAGCCGATCGGCCAGATGCCGATGACATATCATTTATATCTGAGCCGATGTCATCTGTGTATCGATTGGCAATCGTGAATAAGTAAAGAAGAACTAGATCTACTTGATCGGCTGTAGATATTAACGATATATAATTCTTATGTCGATGTATACTTAAATCAGGTGATTGGGATAGATCGGTCATCATGCCGAGACAGTATAAATCACTTAGATCGAAATATACATCAATAACAGGACTATGAATGTTTATAGCGTAGCCGATCAGATAGATCTAGCGTGTATCGGCTAATACTCCGATACTACTCTATATTAAGATATTGAAGCAATAATAATATATTGAACGATAGTTTAACACAGTTATGCACAGCAATATTTTGATATAAAGGGCATATTTAACATATCAGCGAATCAAAATAGAGTAAGTGTAGTTAAATCAGATACGATCGGCTGAAACTCCGATGCTATTCTAATCGGCAACTAGATGGCAAGCTAGAAATCAATATTCTAAGCACGACTTAATAGATCAAACTCAATTGATGCAGCATTAAGTATGAAAAGAAGAATGATATCTGGACAATCAAACGGCTAGAAGATTCATAAAATGGTAAATATCTTATATAATCTAGATCAAAGTCAAGATCTAACCTAATCGGCTATCTTTTGCATACAAATGTCGACCAAAGGTAGATTAGATAATGATATTGCTAGAGATTATGTAAGATAGATGATAACTCGGCGAATTATATAAACGAGATCAGAGTATCATGGAGATGGAAGCACTAATCCCTGAGAACATAATTCGTCATAACGAGTTTTACCTCTTGTTGAAGATCGAAACCGATGCAGCTCAACCCGAAAGCAAGAACTCGTCGAAATAAAACTAAAGCAAAAGGTGGCGATGCGCCAGAATTGTATTGAATGTGTGTTAAAAATTACATAGGGCTCGGGGTCTATTTATACCCGAGGATTACAAGATATGCCCATACCGGACACGACCATTATCTCTAACAAACTCTAAAATATCACAAGTCTTTGCGGCAGACTTTTGCCCACACTTATCTATAAGGAATTTACATAAAACATCCTAATTAATAGATACAATTGCCTTCCCAGGACTCTATCCATGCGTGGCAATCATCTTGAAGTACATCAACCTGAGCCTGACGTCGTGCATAAGTCATATTGTCGGAATCGGCTATATCGGCTTATTTAACTTAACTCAACCTCAGCCGATCCTAGCCGTAGCCGATCCGGACTCCAGCCGATTCCTGCTCTGTTCCAGAACCCGATCTCCGCCTCCAACTCTGCTTTGATCAAATCCCCTTTCCTGATGCAAATGCTACCAAATTCGGTTGTTAACATACTCCTACCTAGCAACGGAATTTTAGGGCCTGTTCACTTTGATGCCAAAAAAAAACCTTACTAAATTTTGGCATTACCGAAATTTTGGCGTAGTTGCCAAAATTTTGGTAACTTGCTAAAATTTTGGCAGGATTTCTTATATAGTTAATAAAATTTGGCAGCAAACTAAATGTAGCCACTTTTTTTTGACAACTTTAACAAAATTTAGTAAGGTTGAAAATGACATTAAAGTGAACGGGCCCTTACTTTTACAGTTTTACTGTGCTCGCTTCTTTTTCCTGTTTCAGTTACACTGAAGAACACAAGCTGAATAGATAGGATAAATCCCTAACATCTAATTAGGTAATTGATTTAACTTCTGGTCTCTGCATCAAAATATGTATAGGTGTTTTTAACATGATTATATTTACGCTAATTATGTTTTCAATGAACGGCGACATATTTATCAAACTTTGTTGCTCTCAACATATATTTGTCTGCTGATATGATCAAAGATCATAGGTAGGGTGTGCGTGTATGTATTTGTAGAGTGTGCACATATCCATATTAGCTGTTGTGTTTGTGCCCGTGTTTCCTTAAAAACGAAGAGAAGCTATCGATCCTCTTTTGCTGAACGACCTAAAGTTCACAACAAGAAAACAAATAAACCACAAAGTTCGAAATGAAATTGTTTGTAAAGCGCGAAGCAAAAGCCACTAGCCAATGATAGGATAGAAACCAAAAACCAAATTGGAAAGCACGCAAGATGCAGCTTGTCTCTCTGCATGCGTTGCCTGTCCAAGCACTGCAGCACAATCCTCCATGGGGTCCAATCGAACACAAAGCAGAGCAGCAGAAAAGCAGGGGAGGAGCCAAGACTTCTTGCTCCAAGACAGCTTAGCCTCGATGAAAACCTCATCGAGTGCTTGCTTTCACACGGCTCAACAAATACACCTTTTTGTGCTCTGTCTTTGTCGTAATTTTCCCCTGCAAATTATCTTAATACAAAGCCGTATTATATGGCGAGAAAATCACGGATAATGCAACATATACAGCATAAAAGGTTGTATACATAACTCATGCCTTATTGTTGCATCAGTCAAGCTTGCTTTAGTATCTACGAGAGAGGAACCAATGCATCTTTTGGACTGTCTAATCATGCATTAGCTTTCCTAAAAAATGGATTAAAAACCTGACCTCTACATTCAAACTGAGACATGCAGGTGTTATGGGTCCGAGATTTGTATATACTTATGATTCGCCATTTCTGAATGTTTTCAGGCAAGCATATCCATTTTCATTTCTGAAATTTGTACTAGCAAGGTAAAAGCTTTCCTGGAGAGATGTTTCGTGAGCAAGTTGTCATGACAATCAATCGTATATTCTCCTCATGTAAATGTAACATCAACTTTTGGGGATCCAATGAAAGATGAAGCAATGTGTGAACCCACTATGAGCTGCATGATTAAAGTGTGCTCTGCTTTTCCGATACACAGACGTATAAGTAAACCCAATAAACCGTATTCTGTGGTTACAAACTTATACTTTTTAGAAAATTTGGAATTAGAAAATAGTATGTGTCCATTTCCACAAGCTTACCTCTTCCTATCCAAAGCAGGTGTGTACAAGTCGCTTTGCATTACATTATCTAGCAAAAAATGACACTTTGCAAACAAAGTCGTAGATTAATGCACTACTGTCTACTGCAATATCTGTCAAGATTCTGAAGCCTGAAGAAATCACTAGGTATACATAGTATATCCTGTCAGATTCTTGCTTGGTTTGTTCTTTTCCCCATTTACAATGGGATGGAATATAACAAGTAAAACACACACTATACGAGTTTCTAAACGCTACTTCCTCCGACTCAAAATGTAAGCATTTTTAGATCGACACATGTATTAAGAAAGTACGTGAGAATGATAGAAAAAAATGTTATGTTTAGTTAAAAAGAGAAAGTAGATGAAGGAGAATGGTTGCGATTAGTTGAGAGGAGGATAGGTGGAAAAATAGTTTTATTTTAGGACAAGCAACTATGCTAAAAATAACTAAATTTTGAAATGAAGCTAGTACGATTTTTTAAAAATCTTTCTACATGTGCTTTTTTTTTTAAAAAAATATTATTTCAAATCTATTTTTAAACTCTATAGTAGTTAATTTATTCGTTTGTACCCTCGAATCATTCCTCTATTACTATTCAACTGTTAAACATCCCATTTCATTCAGTCAAAAATAACACATGTTGCAGTGATGGAATCAATGATGCTATGGATGGATTTGTGAGAGGAAAGGAAACTACTAGTAATTAAGTAGTAATTAACACATGTTGGTGTGAACAACTGATACTAATTACTAACATTCGTAATTACCACATGTTGGTGTGAACAATTGAAACTTTTCAGGCATATATCATTCAGCGTGCACCTGGCTCTTGTAAAGCTCTCTCTTGCCTGCCTTTTCTTCCCTGCCTGCTTTTGCATGCATCTGCCTTTCTTCAGCTCAGTGCTTCATCCAGGAGAGAGTCGGAGTTCAACACATGCAATAATTAATCGTCACTTGCGGCTGCAGAACGGCAATGCGTGAAATGATTTCTGTTACTGATAACGATCAGTCAGTGATGTGAACTAGCTATAGATCTAGCAAGCAAGCAAACGAGCCTGCATCATACTATGCAGGTATATAGCTTAGCTTTCAGGCTTTCAGCCTGATGGAATCTGAATGATCCCCTTCACCCACAAACATATTGTTGCAATGGCTACATGTGTTCCAAGTTGCAGAGAGAAGCCATGATGGGAATCTCCAGCGTTCGCCATGGCGTGCTGCTGGGTTGATGTGTGTAATACATCGTTGATTGATCGATCAGCAACTCGGCATATGGGAGATTGGGAGCATGCATTCTTGTGTCCTTTGCGTTTGTTCCAAGAACGTCGGATCATGGGCATGCATCAAGATGAGGCCACTCTTTGCAATTGGGGTATGTAGCATGCTACATAAGCATGCTGTTTCATTTTTGAGAACTGAAATAATGCAAGTATTAATGAGTAAATGTAAAATTTGATCAGTGCTACAATCACAAATACTCCCTCCGTTTCACAATATAAGTCATTCTAACATTTCCCACATTCATATTGATATTAATGAATTCAAACATATATATCTATCTAGATTCAATAACATTAATATGAATGTGGAAAATGCTAGAATGACTTATATTGTGAAATGGAGGAAGTAGTTAGTAAATTGTAGAACATATCGTCTTGGAACATTTACAATGCAAATACACAAACACGCTTCTAAAAATACGTTTTTAGCTACTTCACCAGATTATTACTATAGATCCACGCCCATAAAGTTACATTTTCTAAAAAAACAACTTTTCTGTCGTATTACTTGGACTACTTATTTCTTTATTAAGTTTATTTTTAAACTATTTAATTTATCCTTACAATTAAATAGATATAATCCGCTCTATAAACTACTTCAAACAAGGCCTAGTTGTCTAAAATTTTGAAGAGAGGGAGATGCAACTTGCAAGTTGCAACATAAATATATGCATCAGCCATCCTTTTTGCAGGCGCTTGAAGTGTCACAATACACCCAGATCAATAGATCACCATACCGGATGTTTCTCTTGGCCCACACACGTACGTTCAATTTAGGGACTAGTAATGTAAGTATATGCGTATTTCAATGACCAGAGCATTGAACAGAAGAACATGAGGGGGGGTATTGGAGTACTCAACAAAGGAGAAAGAAAACATGTGGAGCCAGAGGGTGTACCTTTTGTTGGTGAAAGGAAAAAAAGAGAACATGTTCTAGTGTTCTACTACACTTCTACTGAGCCCAAGGAATAAACCTTCTCTGCAAGGCACCCTCTATCTAGGCTGCTTAAAGTCGCAAGAGACCGATGTCTTTGCTGCTGCACTCTTCAGTGCCAACAATACTTTGTTGCATATGTGTGTGTATATATAATCTTAGTGCCCACATCTCCACAAGGGATTATGTTATGAAACCGTCATTTGTTTGTTTAATGGAAGATGACAAGTGATTAGTGTTGTTTACAACATGAGACAAGAGCTACCCGGGGGAAAGAATCAGGACGGGAACCTACTTTTGCAATCCAGATTAATTAAACTAATCTTACCACATAGCCATGTGCTATGCATGCCAAGTTACTAACCTAAGTACTACTGATGTCGTAGTAACCGATAATAGTGATTGTAACAGTACTTTAATACCTGGTTGGTGAATAGGATGGACTGAATTTTTGATATTTGCATGAATGCCACCTCACAACCTCAGATGAGATTAAATTTTGATTCGTCTTTCAAGCCACTGTCTTAACTCTTAAGCATTTCATTTTGCTTAATGCCCAATGCTTAACATACTAACAACAGTCTGGCCTCATCATCATTATGCCATGAACCGCCATCATTATTTTTTTTATAAAATGTGGCAAAAGAAATGTACTTCAGAACAAGAGACAAGAGCTACCCAGTTGGTACTTGGTAAGTAGATTGTGTAAATTAAACTAGTCTTGAACGTAGCCACGCGCCATGACAGGTTAGTGACCTAATAACCGAAGCTACTAACAGTTTAATAGCGGGTTGGTGATTAGGAATGGACTAAGCTTATACTTGCATGAATGCCACCAAACTGTACCTCAGATGGGGTTAAATTTTCGTTTGTCTCCAAGCAAATATTATATTTTGGGCCACTAAGCACCAAAGTTGAGTGATATATAGTTGTCCTAAGCTTGGATTTCATCCTAATCTAATGCCCTACCTTTTTTAATTATTTATCGGATTGTTGAAACGCATTATTTACTACGCTCTAAAAATGCATTTTCTATAAAAACTTTCTTCTGTAATTATATTGCTAAGAACATCTATTTTATATTATTTGTTAAGTTTATTTATTACGATATTTAATTTATATCTACAATTAAATAAATAATGATAGCAACAATCCGCTCAACCATGTCTCGATTTGGGTAGAAATGCGGTGGGTTTTCATTCTGCTTAATGCCCTTTGCGGGACATTTAAGGCTATACACACAACTTTTCAGTCACATTATCTCCAATTTCAATCAAAATCTAAACTTTGCGCTGAACTAAACACAAACTTTTTGCCACTTTAAGATGTGACAATTTATTATTTGTCACTCGCTGTCTATGATATATGAGCCCTTATGTGTCTATAATATATGGGTCCAGTGATAAATTCTTTATCACTATTTGTGAGAGTGATAAATAATTAATTATTCCCAATCTCAACACATAGCAACACTTTGACACTGATCGGCCAATCTGCCACGGCTCAGCCAGTCTTTGACACTGAGGGCAAGTTTAGGGTGTGTTTAGTTGGGGAAAAGGAAATTTTTGGGTGTCACATCGAAGGAAATTTTTGGGTGTCACATCGAACGTTTGACCGAATGTTGGAAGGGGTTTTCGGACACGAATGAAAAAACTAATTTCAGAACTCGCCTGGAAACCGTGAGACGAATCTTTTGAGACTAATTAAGCCGTCATTAGCACATGTGGGTTACTGTAGCACTTATGGCTAATCACGGACTAATTATGCTTAAAAGATTCGTCTCGCGATTTCCTCCATAACTGTGCATTAGTTTTTCTTTTTATCTATATTTAATGCTTCATGCATGTGTCCAAAGATTCAATGTGATGTTTTTGGGAAAAAATTTTGGGGAACTAAACGGGCCCTTAGTTGGTGAAAAGAAAATTTTTTGGTGTCACATCGGATGTTTGACCGGATGTCGGAAGGGATTTTCGGACACGAATGAAAAAATTAATTTCATAACTCGCCTGGAAACCGCGAGACAAATCTTTTGAGACTAATTAATCCGTCATTAGCACATGTGAGTTACTGTAGCACTTATGGCTAATCATGGACTAATTAGGCTCAAAAGATTCGTCTCGCGATTTCCTCCCTAACTGTGCAATTAGTTTTTTAATTTATCTATATCTAATACTCCATGCATATATTCAAAGATTCGATGTGGTGTTTTTGGGAAAAAGTTTCTGGGAACTAAGTAAACAGAGAGCCTGAGCAAGTGATCTTGATCAGCGAGCTAGGCAGCAGAAGAGAATTCAAGCAGTGACAAAAGTGACAGTGCATTTACCAGGCGAAGCAAGACACCGAAGATAAACACGGACACCCCTACACTCGCCCAATTCATTTACCAGGTGAAAGGGGATGTATACCAATGGGTGCAGTGACCTGATTAGCATTCTAAAGTTTTGATTTCAAATCTTCATATAAGCGAATTTTAAATTGAGTTATTTAAGGGTTAAGTTCCTTATTCGATAGGCTAGGTTACTAATTTAAAAAGACTACATATATCCGGTTGGATGTATATACCGGGTAAAAATATCCTTCACTAAAAAAATTAAAAAAAACACTAGCCCAATTCACCAGCGGCCAGCCACATCCCCCACACGGCTACACACACGGATTGACGGACACACATAAACAAAGGGAGCTACTCCGGTACTCCACCGAGGGGGTGTTTAGATATTTTAGCTGTCAAATCGTATATACAGACACACATTATAAATATTAAATATAGACTAATAAAAAATCTACATATTTCGCCTGTAAAATGCGAGTAATCCGTTATTAGCAAATGTTTTACTGTAGCACCATATTGTTAAATCATATAGCAATTAGCCTTAAAAGATTTATCTCATAATTTACACGTAATCTATGTAATTAGTTATTATTTTATATATTTAATACTAAAAAATTTGCGAGGGGATAACGAGTCATTGCTCACATGTGTCAGATTCCCCGAGACGCAGACAGCGATGGAGCTTTGCTTTGACCCGGCCTATCCAGTTCACACGCGGCACCAATTCCTCTCCTGTGGAATTGAGGACGATGGGATCGTCTTCTTGTGCGCAGGGGAGTTCGCCGTTGTTGCAGGGGCAGCAGGGGCAGCGCTCTCTGGCGGCCGGACGTTGAGGCGTTTGTCCGCGGCGTCCACGACGCCGAGCAAATTGGCTCAGCGCAGCGTCTTTCCGAGCTCGCAGACGAGACCTGAAAACGATCTCACGTTCGTGGTGTGCGCCTTGCGGAAGTTTAGCTGGCACGAACAGTGGAACGAGGGGCAGCAGCAGCGAGCCGCATCTCACGAGGTTCGGTGGGCATTCTGCACCGTCCGGAATTCCGAGAGAAAAAGGGAAAATGTTTGACGTGTCTTCCCTGAGACGGTGAGACCCTCGTCGGTAAGAAATGGCAGTTGATATAAGATCAGATCCCCATCGTAGGAAATAAAAATAAATTTATAAGTAAAACTTTTATAAATGGGTTTTTGGTGACTTAGGGAGTGTTTGAGGAGAAGGGGATTAAGGAGATTGAGAAGATACGCAAAACGAGGTGAGCCATTAGCTCATGATTAATTGAGTATTAACTATTTTAAATTTCAAAAATGGATTAATATGATTTTTTAAAGCAACTTTTCTATAGAAATTTTTTTTGTAAAAAACGCACCGTTTAGTAGTTTGAAAAGCGTGCGCGCGGAAAACGAGAGCCAATCTCCCCTATCTCCCCTAAACGAACGATGCCTTAAAAATCAATGTTGGAAAAGAAAGTACGTTGAAAATATTTTAAAATCAATCTTAAAATTAAACTTAAAAATTTAAAATTTGGCTTTTTCTTTGACTGATTAGACCATCCAACGATGGGAGCCTCAGACCCTGTTTAGATGGAACTAAAACTTTTAAGTCCCTGTCACATCGGATGTTTGAAAATTAATTATAAATATTAAACGTGGACTATTAATAAAACCCATCCATAATCTTGGACTAATTCGGCGCGGACCAGCGATGGCAGCTGTCGCAATCCGCGTCCTAATTGCCTCAACTGTCTAATGGTGTACTAGGTATTCGGTGGAATCAATCAATCACACGGTGGTGGTGGTGGTGGTGGTGGTTTAGAATTCGGCCGTGTTGCCGCACGACGAGGACCCGAGCTCGCGCTGCCGCGCGGAGGAACATGAGGCCGTCGGACACGATGCTCCCGGCGCAGTCGTCGCCGTCGCCGCACTCGAGGCTGCTGCCGTCAGGTCGGCCGCGTCGTCGGCCTCGTTCCGCATGGCGCGGAGCGTCTTCCTCGCCATGTCGCGCGCACGACGCCCGGGGCGCACTCCTCGGCGACGCGGCGGAGGGCCGCGTCCGCGCCGGCGGCGCGCGCGAGGCCGCGGAACCGGAGGCTGCCGCGGCTCATGGCGTACATCGCCGCGACGCACCACTCGTCGAGCTCGGCGCTGCGGGTGTCGTGGGAGAGGATGGCGGTGACGGCCGCCACGGCGCCCGCGTCCATCAGCGCCGCGCGGCCCTCCGTGCAGGCGGCCACGTTGCAGACGACCATGAGCGCCAGCCTCCGGATGGGCATCCGCTCGGCGGCGCTGGACGCGACGGCGAGAGAGTCTTGGGCGCGCCCGGGAAGCGGGCGATCTTGGACTGGTTGACGCGGCGAGGGAGAGGTGGTAGAGCGCCATCCCGGCGTCGCGGCGCGCGGCGCGGGTGGGGGCGGGTGAGGTCGAGCCGAGGCACGGCCGATGGCGGCGCGGTTGTTCCTCGTGAAGGCCGCGCCAGGCAGCCGCGGCGCTCTCACGGGGCCCTCCGGTTGGCGAAGCGGGGGCCACGGCGCGCGGGCGATGCCTCCACCGTCGGACCCCGCTTTTTTTTTTTTTTTCCCTGGGTTTTTGTTGGTGTTTTTTTT
>CM020186.1:8999007-9010483 GCA_009805545.1 Oryza longistaminata | reverse complement strand
GCGAGCTCCCATGTGTAGTGCACTTTGTGCTCGGATGTGTAAAGTTGACAGGGCTCGCGACGCGCGTGTGGCGGGTGTTGCTTGCAAGCCAGAGTAATGGCATTGTTCTGTGTGTACTTTCCAAACTTGGGCATTGTTCAGGAAGAAAGACGCATGTGTCTGAAATTCTTCTGAATTTCTGCATCTGTAAATAAGATCAAAATCCTTTTGCTCCGATCCAATCCAATTACACTAGTGCTTAGCACCTTTCTAATGCTTGATACTCTATTTTGTGATATTTGCTTTGTGTGAAATTTTCTGTTGGATCTTAGCAGTTACCACTGTACGTTGTTGCATCAGATGACTGAATTTTCTTTGTTCTGCTGCTGCTAACACATAATTTCACAGGTTTTTTCATGAAAGTTTGGCAAACCCAGGTTCTTTTTTTTTTTTTCTGTACAAAGTGAGAAAGCTACCTGAATTGTAGATGAAACCGATGTGTTCATTGGTGATTGGTCATGGAAAATCAAAGAAATCAGTGGCTGCCGATACCTCGGCAGCGCTTGATAATTGGATGAAAGAATTCAATCCTAGCTGTCCATAGACGGATCTACATATGGAATTTATCCTTTTTTTAAAATTTTTGACAAGGACGGTGAGGCCATGCTTGTCCCCTACCAAAGGTAGTACAGTATGGTCTACATTTCCTGTAGGGTCATATGCAAGCCTGACCCTTTTCTCCACGGTCTCCCGTGTACCACTTGATTCCTGGATGTTGCCCATGTCATAAGACACAGACCCTTTTCTCACTGACGCTGTGACGCATTGCTCCGAAGGCCGAAGAATCTTGAATTTCTGCAGGAACAGAACTTGATAGGGATTTTAATCATAGGCTGTGTTTAGTTCAGCGTGAAGTTTAGATTTTGCGTTGTGTTTAGATCCAAAGTTTGGATCTAAACTTCAGTCCTTTTCCATCACATCAACCTGTCATACACACACAACTTTTCAGCCACATCATCTCCAATTTTAACCAAAATCCAAACTATTTTAACAAATGGTGGTTGTATAATGATATTCTATACCAGTAACCCGAGGAGTTGCTAATCTGCTCCCAATCTGAATTTCTGCAAGGACAAAACCAGATAGGAAGTTCATAACAGATGCACAACAAACATAATGGTGGTGGCAAAATGCTAGATTCCATACCAGAAAAGTGTGCATTTGGCAACAAGAAAAGGGTGATTATTAGTTGGAATCTAGCACCTAAAACTAACTCAAGAGTGGTGCCAATCGCCTGACCATGAAGGGCGGCAACAAACAAAAACCTTTTCGTCGAGAAAAGAATGCAAAAGGTGGACCGACAGGAGTATTTGGAACTTTGTCTGACAGTCATGCAAGTTCAACGCTTAGGTAAGGCTGTGTTTAGATCTAAAGTTTGGATCATTTTCCATCACATCAACATGTCATACACACACAACTTTTCAGTCACATCATCTCCAATTTCAATCAAAATTCAAACTTTGGATCCAACTAAACACAGCAGCCATGCACTGCATGTGAAGGGGTCAATCGGAGTGGGCACTACAGGCAGAGAATGGGACGTGATTAGCGAAAGAAAGATTCTGAACAAACATGGATTAAGTAAGCCATCACACGAGCAACTACTAATTAGCTTCCCTCCTCCGACGATGAACAGTTCGTTCTGCTTTGTTTGCATTGCAATGTAAGCAACGGATGGGGTACAATTCGATTGGGAAAGCATGCTTTGGATGCGCCAGGAAGTTAGCCCTTTGCTATATGCCCGGCCGTGCAATCCAGTACACGAGCTGTAGAGTAGTAGTCTTCACGAGTTGTTGGTATCGACACATTCTTTTACTCCAACTAGCAGTATATCAGGGCTGATGCCAAGTGTTGTCGTTCACCTTGCTGTTACTGTCTTTTAGTGTTAGTACTTCCAGTAGTTTATTATAGGCAAAACGGTGACCATGCCAACGAATAAACTGTATAACAGTTGACATTTTGTAGAGAACCTGAACTTACTGTCGCATTGACGCCTGGGCATTGTCAATTTGGGTCGGCTAAGGATTGGTTTGGAAACAGATGAGCTGCCTGCTTAACTTTGGAGCTTGGGTTTTGACCAGCCGAGCGGCCAGGCAAAGGCAAAACGAGGTGGTGGTTTCTGCTTGGATTTATGCGGGCGGAGCCATGTGCAGAGAGATGTGTCCCGCTGAGCGCAAAGCCGGTAAGGTAGGGAAAGCGAGCACCGTCCGTCTGTCATGGAGCGCGTGCAGGCTGCAGAGAGCGAGATTGGTCAGCGGCTGGGTGACGCGAGGGGCGCCCGCCGCTGAGGTCACCGGCTAGCTCGTCGTCGTCGTTGCGGCGTCCGCGTCGTCGCGTGTTCGTGATGACGCTGACAACTTTCGTGATGACTGCTTCGGTACGAGAGAGTGAGTGAAGTGTGAGTAGTGACCCTTCGCCCGGCTCCTCCGGAGTACCTACCTACCTTACCTGCCCCCAAGCTTCCGTATATGCTAGCCAGAGATTTCATGAAAACCGTTTATAAACTAACAAAAAAATGATGAACTCTTAAATAAATCTTATGAAAAAAAATAAAATTTAGTTTGAATTTTTTTAGAACTTGATCGAAAAATCAAGGGGTTTTGTGTTTTCCAACTGGTCCGAGTTGTCTCAATTTTACAAATTTTGGACCGGATTTCACTGGAATTGTAAACATGTGTGACTGTCTTAGCAGCAGCAGCAGCAGCATATGATTCGCGTCTTGCATGCACCGGCTGCTATGGTCGAGGCTGCAACGGAGGGATGAGGAGGCGAATGGCGATAAGCGTTGTTGGATTGGACCCCGGGCGTTTCATCAACGAGCAATGAAGGGGCTGAAAACGATTCTCATCTGTCACCAATGAATAGTGCCAGTGATATGTGGGACTATGGGAGCGTTGTCATGGCCGTGACGGGGGGAGGGAGAGACAAAACGGTCCCTTTGCATCTATAATTTGAAATTTTTAGGGATTTCCTTCTTAATTCGAGGTTGGTAATGTCTTTTTTTTCCCAAACTTTTCAGCGGCAAGGAGGCTGCATTCATGCCACGAAGATGGGTGGTCATAACGGAGAAATGGGGTTTGTGATTTTGATACTTTGATGTGCTTGCATTTTATATCTCTTTTTTTTTTCTATCCTCAAAGATAGCGTGACTTGTAATGCGCAGATAGAATAGAAGCATATTGGCTCCGGCGGTGGCACAACTACAAAAGTGTGATGAAGATGAAGAGTTCCTGAATGTTGCGTGTCATAAGCTTGAGACGACGGTTATGCAACTCTTTACCAACTATAGATGGAGATTCACTAATAGACCGGAATAATATTCTTCTTGTCTTGTTTGGCTTTCTTCTTTTGTTTGTTGTGTTTGCTTTAATTTGGACTACACTCTTTTAGAGTGCTGGATTGTAATAATTGGCGATAACTCTATTGAGCAAATGCCGATATGTTTTATTCTATTATTTTTAAAAAAAAGATAGAGTAGAAGCTTGCATTCACGCAGACGCAACAAGAATGCCGTGCGTTGCATTTGCACCATCACCATAGGACAAGTCCAGAGTAACCACGAACTTCTTTGTGGACCCAAACTTGGGCCTAAACTGCTAATAGCAATTGACACCTGCAAATCTTCAATTAGTGCAATTTTGGGCCATAAAAATCACCTATATGGGCCTTCACTAAAACGAGCCGTCTCAATAATCCGGACTCACTCACATATGCTGCCTTGAGTGCCTTCGACGGTTCGACCCCCAAACACCCCCAAATCCGACTCGGTCTCCTCCTCCTAGAAAGAAACCAACCACACGGCCCCACCAGCCCAGCACGACACGTCACGGCCGACGCGGCTAAACTAAACTAAACAAACTAACCGAAACCCAAAACCGCCTTCGCTAAGTAAAGGCGCCTCCAGAGCAGACCGGACTATTCCAATCCGGACCAAACTGCCCCCCAACCTTCTTGCCGGAAAAGAAAGGCAAACCGCGTCGGAATCGGAAACGGCAAACCCCCCCGCCCTCTATAAATCCACGCGACCACCACCACCACGCTCGTCAACGCGATCGTTTCAGAGCTCTCGAGGAGGAGGAGGAAGGGATCATCAAGGCAACCGACCAATCGTCGAATCGATTTCCCATGGCGCGGCGGGGCACGGAGGCGTTCCCGGACCTGGGGGCGCAGTGCGACAGGGAGGACTGCAACCAGCTCGACTTCCTCCCCTTCGACTGCGACGGCTGCGGCAGGACGTTCTGCGCGGAGCACCGGACGTACCGGGACCACGGCTGCGCGCGCGCCGCGGACCAGGGCCGCACCGTCGTCGTCTGCGAGGCGTGCGGCGACGCCATCGAGCGGCGGGCCGGGGAGGGGCGGGGACGCCGCCGTGCTGGAGGCGCACGCGCGGTCGCGGCGGGTGCGACCCGGCGAGGAAGCGCAAGCCGCGGTGCCCCGTGCCGCGGTGCAAGGAGACGCTCACGTTCTCCAAACCAGCGGGTGCAAGGGGTGCGGCCAGAAGGTGTGCCTCAAGCACCGGTTCCCCGCCGACCACGCGTGCGCCGGCGCGGCGTCGAAGGCCGCCGGCGCCGCGGCCGCCGCGAGGAGCGCCGGGCAGTGCGGGCGCGACGCGCAGAAGAAGGAGGGCGGCGGGTGGAAGCTGCCGCAATCGGTGAGGAACATGAAGATTTTCTGACTTGTCACGCCACGGTTTCTTTCGTAGGAGGACAAGCAAAGAAAGTGTCAAAGAGCTTGCCGAGGAGGCATTTGATCTGTCCAATGATTCTTTTTTATTTGATGTAATTATCAATTGGTGATGTCTTTTTCGAATGAATTCTGCTGATAAAAGCAAAGAGCTATTCTTAACAGGGGAAATGGTTTTAGTACCTTTTTCAAACAGGTATTCAAATTAAGAGCTATTACACATACGACTTATGTCCGACTATGGCCGTATTCAGATTTAAACTTTTTTCTTCGAACTTTCAACTTTTCCGTCACGTCAAATGTTTGGACACATGCATAGAGCGTTAAATGTGGACGGAAAAAAACAATTGGACAGTTTGCGTGTAAATCGCGAGACGAATCTTTTGAGTCTAATTACGCCATGATTTGATAATGTGGTGCTACAATAAACATTTGCTAATGACAGATTAATTGGGCTTAATAGATTCGTCTCGCAGTTTACAGGCGGAATCTGTAATTTGTTTTGTTATTAGTCTATATTTAATACTTCAAATGTGTGTCCGTACTTAAAAAATTTTAGCACACGAACTAACACACAGCCTATAATGCAGCGTGAGGCACGCTAACAAATACATGTCAGGTTTCATCACGACGTCAGTCATTTGCTGTGTGCAACATAAGGCTTAGGCCCTGTTTAGATGGGACTAAAACTTTATCACATCGAATGTTTGAATATTAATTATAAATATTAAACGTAGACTATTAATAATTTGTCTCGTGAATTAGCTTTTATTTATGTAATTAGTTTTGTAAGTAGTCTATATTTAATACTCTAAATTAGTGTCTAAAGACAGGGACTAAAGTTAAGTCTCTGGATCCAAACACCACCTTAGCCCTAGTCATATACTACGGGGGTGTTTAGATCTAAGGGTATAAAGTTTTGACACATCACATCGTATGGGGTGCTCGAGCACTAATAAAAAAACTAATTACAAAATCCGTCAATAAACCACAAGGCGAATTTATTAAGCCTAATTAATTCGTCATTAGCAAATATTTACTGTACCACAACATTGTCAAATCATAGAGCAATTATACTTAAAAGATTCACCTCGCAAATTAGTCGCAATTTGTGCAATTAGTTATTTTTTAGCCTATATTTAATACTTCATGCATGTATTCAAACGTTCGACGTGACAGGGTGAAAAATTTTGGGGTGGGATATAAACAGGGTCTGCATTAGTCGAATCTTATGGTCGTACGTATATCTATATGCATATCATTTTTTATTTGAACTAACATTATGTCCACGCATTGCAAGGGGTGCAAATTTATTGTTGCAAACAATTAAGCTCGCAATGTAAATGGACGTGCAAATCATGATTGCAAGTTCAATTTTAACAACCGTTAAATGATATAGAATGTTATATTACCAAAACATGTAAATGATATATAGAAATTGACCAAGTATATATGTAAGTAGATAGATGAATTGAGAGACGTATGCACGTATATGGATGAAAATTGGTATGATCAAATTGGATTATGTGCAACACATGTTATTCGAGATCACTAAGTGTTGGGTTCTGATTCAAATTCATTTGCACTTAATAAAGGCCAGCTTCTGCCGTAGTGGAGCGGAAGCCCGTCGCCGGGAGGCTTGGGCCGGTGCGTAGCGGAGGCCCATTGGGCCGTGCACCTGGGGACGCCCGGGGGTGCGGGGGCGGAGCCCCCACGAAACGGATCGTCATCCCTTCTAGGGTTCCACCATATATATACCTCTTGTAAGCCACCGTGCAGCGTTGTAACCTCACCTCAGATATAGTGAAGATATTTTGCTCGCTGGCGCCTGTGGTTTTTTCTCTCCTGTTTTGGGAGGGTTTTTCACGTTAAAATCTCGTGTCTTCTGTGATTGATCTATTGTTTTTTATCGTTTATTTGTCTATCGTTTCCTAACACTAAGTACCAACAACTCACCTCACCGTATTAATTAAAACGCTTGTTTTCGAGCGCCCGATGCAGGAGGATTGTGTGAATTCGCTTGGATATATTTTCTTTTTAGAAAATTAATTATGAGCTGCAATTAGGAGTCCGACTTTCATTTCAAATTAGTATGTGAGTTTTTTTTAAAAAAGATTTCTTATACGACTCCTTTTGTATTTCTAAAACTGAACGAACTTAAAGGCTGATTCAAATGGATCTGTATTTCCAAAAAGATAACGAACTTTAAAACCAACTCAAACACGGATGACGTACCAAAATACCGGCAAAAACATATTTAATTTTTTAATAGTAGAGATAGAGATACGTGGTTGGCCGAGTGCTACACATATTTTTCATACATAGTTGACCTAGTGCTACGTAATTATTTCATGTAAAGTCGTAAAATTGCAACGTTTCGAGGATCCTATTATCGACACTAAATTATTATAAATTGATACCCAAATTTTTAAATTGATAAATATGACCATCAATTCTCGATCGACCGATAATTTACTCCCACAGCAAAGAACTACCGATTTCGACAGTTTTCATTGTACCCCATCTATATGAAGTGATTGGCTTGCACATAAAGGATACCCTTTTACAAGGAAAATCCGTTGGCCTTTTTTTTTAAAAAAAAGTTTTTCTAAAGTAAAGTAATCGTGCATCCTCCTCTTTCGCAATTTTTTTTTGGAACAATTCTCCGTTGCAAGTTACCATACGTACATGCAGTGCAGGCGTGCAGCAGAGCTACCGTGCGGGCTCGTGGCTCCCGTACACATATAATTACGTTACGTGCGGTTCCTTTTTTTCTCTCTCGCGGGCTCGATATCGATGGATATGGGCCCTGCTGCACTGTGCTGTGTATTCGACACGGATTTGGCGAGGACTCCCGTGCACATAGCATTAAACTGATTGGTATTTGCTCGCAATAACCCCGCACGCGTCCTATACATAATCCGGCACGCGGCACACCACGAGAAAAGCGGCAGAAAACACCGGTCACGTGCATATAGTAGTGGCGAGAGCAACCTAGATGGAGGCCGTAGCGTCGACGTCGCGGGTCCGGGGCTGGTCGTCTCTCCCGACGGACGTGCTCGTCCGGATCCTGGGGAGTCTGCGGTGGTCGAGCCACCCAAACGCCGCATTGGTGTGCCGGCAATGGCGCTCCGCCGTGTCGCTGTCGTCCTTCTACCCAGCGTGGATCACCCCGCTCCTCCTCAGCACCGCCGGCGTTGGCACCGCCAACATCCGGTACTATAGCCCTTACTACGACAAGAATTTCGAGGTCGATGGACCGCTCAAGGTGCCCGGCGCGAAGATCTGTTGCTCCACCGGACGGCATCTGAGTATGTGCGTGGACCAGTCCTTGGTGTTTGATATTGACCTCGTCACTGGCGCTCTTGTTGAAGTGTTGCCACCAAAACCTCATGCATTATTCAATTTTGTTGTCTCTAACGGTGATGAGAGGCTATTTGGTGTCGAGGCGATTCTTACCATTAAGGTTGCTAGCTCTATCCGAAACAGCAGTGGTGAGTGGGAGGATTGGAAGTTGACGGAATATCACCCTGACTTGCCACGTATTCGGGTATCACCGGACACCAACCCGGTCCACCATAACGGCTTGCTATATCTTCTAGCTCAAGATGGGAGGTTGCTGGTCTATGATCCTTGCAGGCATGACAATGGATTTGAGATTCTTGACAAGCCTGACGGCTTTGGGTTCAAATGTGAAGATAGCTACTTGCTCCGGTCCAGCCAATATGAGTTGATGGTTGTACTCATTGAACGCCGTGGGAAGGCGGTCCATGTTTTGAAGCTTAATGAGGAAACGATGGAGTGGGAGAAGGTGGAGAGCCTGCATGGTCAAGCAGTGTTCACTGGGTCGCTGACAACGATAATAAAGAAGCCCAAATTTAAGTGGATGGAGAACAAAGTTTTCCTCCCGAGGTTCTACAATTGGCCTGAGACAATTCATGTTGATCTTGTCACTCGCGAAGGGGAAATGGCCTTTGTACCAAAGTCATCGTCCTACTCAAATACCCTTGATGCAAGTATTACGAACATTTGGTCTTATGAATTAGGATGCGGAACACCAACAATGGAATACTGGGGGACAGAGAGACCGGACTATAGTATCTGGGTTGATTTCGCTGGCAATTGAATTTTGATTCGTTTTATAAAATATATGTAATAAATTTGTTTAAATGCGTGTTTTATAGAGAGTTCTGCTATTTCATCCGGGGTATAATTATTTTTTCTCATTATACATGCTCTTTGATGCGTTCGTCTAAAAATGGTCGGTAGCATAGTACTCATAATTTATTAGTTTCTTAGGAGAAGGATCACTGTTACTACTCGCAAATAAGCTATTCTATAGTGGGCACATTTAGGACAATCCTAGCTCAAAAACTATTAAATAGTTTTCATTCTTGCAATGTCGTACAAACACTATTTGTAGAAACTAACTCAATGGATGGTTTCTTGAAAATAAATTATCATCCAATCACACCTATCATTTAGTATCTCCTTTATCCACGCATCCCTTTGTTTTTATTCTTAGTTTTTATGTAGAGCTAATTATTTACATGAGAAACGATTTTTTTCATTTTTCTCCTCTCCTCGTTAACTCTCTTACCTCAGCTTTTTCTTATGTGGCAATATACTTAAATGTCATGAGAACTGGTTGATGTGGAGGGTTGGGAGTGCCCTCATTTGCACATTCAGAAAAATGAGCCTATGCAAATACAAGCATGAATATTCATATATGTTATCGTACACCTGAAATACAAAAGCATTATAAGGGTGTTCACATTACGTTGCCCTCATACGAGGAGCCTCGGAGTGCCACGTAAGCTAGGGTTACGTGTACAAAATTTGAATTCTTCACATTGTAAGTGGCTCTAGGAATGACTTTAATTTTGACAGGGACTAAAGTTAAGTCTCTGGATCCAAACACCACCTTAGCCCTAGTCATATACTACGGGGGTGTTTAGATCTAAGGGTATAAAGTTTTGACACATCACATCGTATGGGGTGCTCGAGCACTAATAAAAAAACTAATTACAAAATCCGTCAATAAACCACAAGGCGAATTTATTAAGCCTAATTAATTCGTCATTAGCAAATATTTACTGTACCACAACATTGTCAAATCATAGAGCAATTATACTTAAAAGATTCACCTCGCAAATTAGTCGCAATTTGTGCAATTAGTTATTTTTTAGCCTATATTTAATACTTCATGCATGTATTCAAACGTTCGACGTGACAGGGTGAAAAATTTTGGGGTGGGATATAAACAGGGTCTGCATTAGTCGAATCTTATGGTCGTACGTATATCTATATGCATATCATTTTTTATTTGAACTAACATTATGTCCACGCATTGCAAGGGGTGCAAATTTATTGTTGCAAACAATTAAGCTCGCAATGTAAATGGACGTGCAAATCATGATTGCAAGTTCAATTTTAACAACCGTTAAATGATATAGAATGTTATATTACCAAAACATGTAAATGATATATAGAAATTGACCAAGTATATATGTAAGTAGATAGATGAATTGAGAGACGTATGCACGTATATGGATGAAAATTGGTATGATCAAATTGGATTATGTGCAACACATGTTATTCGAGATCACTAAGTGTTGGGTTCTGATTCAAATTCATTTGCACTTAATAAAGGCCAGCTTCTGCCGTAGTGGAGCGGAAGCCCGTCGCCGGGAGGCTTGGGCCGGTGCGTAGCGGAGGCCCATTGGGCCGTGCACCTGGGGACGCCCGGGGGTGCGGGGGCGGAGCCCCCACGAAACGAATTGAAAAAAAAAATCGTTTCTCATGTAAATAATTAGCTCTACATAAAAACTAAGAATAAAAACAAAGGGATGCGTGGATAAAGGAGATACTAAATGATAGGTGTGATGATGAGAATTTATTGAAATTATATGATAGTGATTGGATGAGAATTATTTTGAAAAAAATCATCCATTGAGTATATAGTTTCTACAAATAGTGTTTGTACGACATTGCAAGATGAAAACTATTTAATAGTTTTTGAGCTAGGATTGTCCTAAGAGCAGGTACAATAGAATGGTTAAGCGGGCTCCAAAATTTCTAATCCTAAATTAAGAACAGATAATCAAGGAAAGAGATGTAAGCGGGCGCTTGTTCTAGCGCCCGGCGCTTGCACGGCGCCCCACGTGCATGCAGCTAGAAGGGACCATAAAAAGTATGTTATGTGGGTCCCACAGAGAACCTCTCAATCCCCTACTCCTGCCATCTTGCGTGTGTGTGATGTGGCTTTTGTTGTGAGGAGTGCCCACTGCTACACCGTTGGTGGCTACAAAGATGAATGGCATAATTGATCCTAATAGTTTATATGTTCATGCAAAATATTAACTGGTCATTGCCTTAGCTTGTAGCTAGCTTATAGCTAACCTGTTGTATAAGTTGGCTGTAAATTAGCTTTTGATCAGATAATGACATTTTGGAGCTAGCAGCCAGCGATACTATTGACCTTGCTCTAATGTGCCCACTCTAGAATAGCTTAGTTTGCGAGTAGTAACAGTGATCCTCGTTGAACGAACGCATCTCCTAAGAAACTACTAATAACTTATGAGTACTATGCTACCGACCATTTTTAGACGAACGCATCAAAGAGCATGTATAATGAGAAAAAATAATTATACCCCGGATGAAATAGCGGAACTCTCTATAAAACACACATTTAAACAAATTTATTACATATATTTTATAAAACGAATCAAAATTCATACCAGCGAAATCAACC
>CM020186.1:8979302-8996315 GCA_009805545.1 Oryza longistaminata | reverse complement strand
TTTTTTTTTCATTTTTCTCCTCTCCTCGTTAACTCTCTTACCTCAGCTTTTTCTTATGTGGCAATATACTTAAATGTCATGAGAACTGGTTGATGTGGAGGGTTGGGAGTGCCCTCATTTGCACATTCAGAAAAATGAGCCTATGCAAATACAAGCATGAATATTCATATATGTTATCGTACACCTGAAATACAAAAGCATTATAAGGGTGTTCACATTACGTTGCCCTCATACGAGGAGCCTCGGAGTGCCACGTAAGCTAGGGTTACGTGTACAAAATTTGAATTCTTCACATTGTAAGTGGCTCTAGGAATGACTTTAATTTTATATTTTAGCCCCTAGCATTTTTTTCATTTCTCATATTTTCTTTAATTTGTGTGGAGGTCTAAAATTTGCAACAACCTAGAATCCAGAAAAGAAGATAAAATCCCTCTTCCCCTCTCTGCTTTATCCTCATGGCCACTCCCTCTCCTCTGTTCATGCTGACGACCTGGCCGGCGCCTCTCCTCTCCCTACCAATCCACATGTCGTCGGCGGCGAAGGACCCCGAGGCAGGTCTCGGTGGTGGTGTCCATGGAATGGCCTCGGCGGCGGGTGTGGATTGAGGCTAGGCACGACCGGCGAGCAAGCCGAGGCCGGCTTCTCCAACCCCTCCGTCTGCTTTCCCTCCCCCTCCGGCGACCACCTCGAGGTTTGCCATGG
The DNA here is from genome assembly GCA_009805545.1 of Oryza longistaminata. Taxonomy (NCBI): domain Eukaryota; kingdom Viridiplantae; phylum Streptophyta; class Magnoliopsida; order Poales; family Poaceae; genus Oryza; species Oryza longistaminata. The sequence goes on along the minus strand of CM020186.1, from coordinate 8,995,613 downwards.
AGCTTTGACGTCAACCAGATCAGGGCGCCACAACCATCTTGTCCTTCTCGTCGCAAGCGTCCTCCGTTGCTACAGCCTCCAGATCAAGGCGACAGTCGTTGAGCTCTCCGCAGGAACAGAAGTCGACGACGAGGTCAGTGGCGGGCAGCGGAGGATGGCAACGAGCCCCGCGGTTGCGCGGAGTCGGGGGCACGACTTTCATGGCAGCGTGGAGAGGGGGACGATGGCAAGCTCCTCGATCGGTGCGGCGCAGAGCGGGGACATGAAAGAGGAGGGGACGACGGGTTCTCACTTCAGCCTCCGAGACGAGCTCTGTTTTCTCTGTCTCCCTTCTCAAGTGGTGCGGGCAACGACGCAGCGAAGCCACATCCTCCACAATGTGCCTCATGCCTTCTCTCCCGACGACCCACGTCACCAACCCTTGAAGGGGCTAAGAATGGGTGACCATCTTTGGTCACACGGTCTTCAATTTGGTAGGCACACCCGCAAAAGTGGCGTCGAATCAAACATAAACACCGACATGAAGAGTTCAGGTCGAACGACAGCTCGATGCACTCATGCACTACGAACCGTGAACGCTCTAATAGTGTACTCCAATGGTGTGTGATTTGTGAAGGGGCAGCTGCATGCCTGCATCGTATCCTCGCAAGCCGCCACGCCGCCGCTGCCACAGTCCCACAGACCGCAGTCTCGCTTGCGCGCACAGGGCAAGCAAGCTAGCCATGCAGCTACAGGCTGTCCGGCGAGTTAGACTGTGTTCGGGAACCCCTCCTCCCTGGCACGCAAAACGATATTCACATTAACACGTGATTAATTAAGTATTAGCTAATTGTTTTTTGAAATAGGTCAATATGATCTTTTTTCAGCAACTTTCGTATATAAACTTTTTACAAAAAACGTACTGTTTAGTAGTTTGAAAAGCATGCGTGTGGAAAACGAGTGGGGGGAGTTGGGAACCCTGGGGAACGAAGAGAGCCTTAGTTGCAACGCCATGCAAGGCGCTACACTTCTCCTCAGCTGGCTCCTCACCGTGCAGCATTTTCCTCCATGTTCACTTGACTGGCCCACTGCCAAAGTGCCGGTTCGGTCCGGTGTGGATTGAAATCCTATTCCTCAAGTTAGGCTGTGTTTAGTTCACACCAAAATTAGAAGTTTGTTAAAATTGAAATGATGTGACGTAAAAGTTGGAAGTTTATGTGTGTAGGAAAGTTTTGATGTGATGGAAAAGTTGGAAGTTTGAAGAACTATTTTGGAACTAAACACGGCCTTAGATACATGACCCCACTGTCCCACATGTCAGAGATCACGTGTGCGTCTCGCACGGCCAACCAGACCGTATGATCAATGCGCGTACGGCATGTTCCCGCACTACCACTTGACGTGGCGCATCGCCACCATCGTGTTCAGTGTACCCGGACCCGGCCGGCGTCCCACCAGGAGCTAGCACTACTATGAAAAGCATTTTTCCTGGTGACCAAAATTGGTTTTTCGCTAGCGGTTTTGCCAGCCGCTTGTAACCAAAGGCCAGTGATAATGATTTTCACTAGCGCAACACGCCCGCTAGAGAAAATGGATTTTGGTTGGCGGTCCCTTAAGAGGCACCGCCAGCGAAGATCTGATTAATTATCACATGCGTTAGCCTAAGAGGCCCGCTAGTGAAAACCCTTCCCAAATAAAAAAAAGAAAGAAGGATCCAAATCCCAGCTTCAAACTCAAAAAATTCTGGGATTGGATCCAAATCTTAGACAGATTTCCCAAGCTTATGCACAAAATCAACCATTTCATCCACAATACAAATTCATATATTATAGATTCCCAAGTTCATCTACAATAAATCCACAATATACAAATTGAAAGCAACAAATCAACAAATTGTAGACGGCAACCGGCGTGCAGGTACGGTGAGGTCGACGGGCACCATCAACAACCGTCGTCATCGTCGTCGTAGGCTCGCCGTCGCCGCCGTCCCAGCGCTGCCGCTGCCCGCCGCCACCACCCTCCCCCCTCCCTCCTTCGGCTGGATCTGTGAGGGGAAGGAAGGGGAGCCGCTGCCACCCTCCTCCCTCCCTCCTTCGGGGTATCCATGTGTCCGATGGTGTAGGGGGACTCAAGTCTCCCCGCACCCACGTTGAATCCGCCCCTGTCCGTGTCTTGTCTGCCCTAGCGGCAGCGGCGGCGTTGGCCTCGTCATCAGCATAAACGCACGCGCTGAACCACGTCGTCGACTTGGACGCAAGCAGGATGGGGCCTTGCTGTGGGAGCTGATCGACGCCGTCGCAGAAGCCGGCCTCACTCGCCGTACGTATATAAGCTACTTAGCTAGGGCTCACCGTTCGGGAGCTCGTCGCTGGGGAAAGATTGATTGCTGCAAATAGGGGTGGGCATTCGGTCTAACCGAAATTTTCGGTCTTGGTCTTCGATTTTCGGTTATTTCGGTCTTTGAAAAGTGAAGACCGAATTTCAACGCAAAAACGTAAGACCGACAAATTCGGTCTCGGGCTCGGTCCCGATCGAAATTCAGCAACATTTTCATATATGCAAATAAATAATAGGAAATTTCAACATAAAAATCACAAAAAGAATTCGTAAGCACGTATAAGTAAAGACTCTTATTAGGTTGCACGCCTAGAAAAAGTAGAGATGCGAAAATTAGAGTTTAATCCTATTGAACTTAGTGAATTATAGGTTGCATTTAGACTTTTTTGTTAATTCGGTCTTTTTGGTCTATTCGGTTACCCGAGGAGACTAACCGAATTGATCGAACGAAATTCGGTGGTCTTTCACTATCTAGAACCGAATTGATGACTAAATTTTTCGGTCTCGGTCTTTCAATTTAGTCTTTTTCTGTCCACTCCTAGCCATAAACAAGAACGCCGTACGTTGGCTCGAGAGGATTGTCACGCCGGCACCGGCGAGCGCGGCGTGGCGCGTGACGGGGCCGAGGACGGCGGAAATTTTAATTTCCTGTACGTGGACTCGCCGGATGACGATGCGACAAAGCTAAGCACGTTGAAAAAGCGGAACATTACTATAAAGAAAAAAAAAGAAAAAGCGGAACATTACAGTTGCTTTGAAAAAGAGAATCTAATTGGGCCTGGGCCATCTGACAGCCGAAAGGTACGTGACGCTTCCCGAAAAAGGAGTCCACTCGTGGCCCATGTTCCAATGACCTGCAGTTTTACGTTTTTTACCGTCCATACTCGACGCGACGCGAGGCGAGGTCAAGAAACGATAGACGCGGAATCCCCAGTTCCCCACCCCCAACCCTATCTCCGACTCCTAGCCGCCGCCGTGCTCTTCTCGCGACTCCGCGAGCCCTAGCCGCGCCTCACCGCCGCCGCCGCCCGCTCGCCCGCCCGACGAAACCTGCACGTCGACTCCGCGCTTGTAAGCGCTCCGGCGAGCGTCTGGTTTGAGGGTTCCTTGGCGCCTGTGCGTGCCGGTGGCAGTCCTGATCAGCGCCGGTCAACTCTCAGCCGTCTACATGGGCTCGGCGGCCGGCGCCGGTGCGTCGGTGGCCGCGCGCGTTTGTCGCCGTCCATCCATGGATGATCCATACCCCGGGCTAGATGATCCGTCCGGAGCCAGATCGACTTGGGACTTGGCCGTAGACGGAAGTTTGCCGGACTATCGGCGCTTACTCGGTCTCACGGCCAAGGATGTTATCAGGATGGTTAGTCTCTTTCCGCCAGATGAATGATTTTTTTATGACAGATCCGTTCTAATCGGTGTTAGTTTATGACAGATCTGTTGAAATCGGTGGCTGGCTCAGCTCCCTATAGGCGAGACGATGCCAGGGGCTTCGGCTGGCACCGTTGCCGGCGGTTGCATCCGCCGCACCACGCCGCAAATCGGCTCCCGGCGATGGTATTGCGGTGATGAGTTTAACGGAGAAGACTAGATCTAAGCCATCTGGACTACCCGCCCGGTCTACCCCTCTCTGCCGAGCTAACCGTAGAAGGGAGATTCAGTTCCAGTATTTGGCAATGTACTCCTACTCAACAAGTCGCAGGGTCATACGTTTCACAGTATAGTTCTTTTACTCTGAAAAAGTCACTTGACCCTTCAAGTTTATCCTTAGTTTATGTTTCAACTAGTTTGGCTTTTCTTTTCCTTTCATATCCGGTAAATTATTATTATTTTGTTTATGTGCAGATTTGGGTTCGACGAGATGATGTTCTCCCTTTCATCTGGCTATCCATGTTATCAGCCATGGCAGGAGGCGTTGTGCTCAAGTTTTCTACGTGTTTATTATTACAATATATGTATTTTTCTCATCTTCTTCAGAAGAAAATTTATCGACTACACTAATGGTAATGGGTGACACTCTGTTTGGGTCTACTGTGGAATCTATTGTTTTGAGGATAGGTTTCATTTGTCACAAATTATTTTCTTGTTCTCTGCATTTGACTGCCGCCGTTTTGTTCCTTTATTGGCATTTTGTTTTTTTAATCTGTTCTGTCAAGCTATTTGTTTTTCATGTTCTGTGTTAGGTCATGATTTGGTAGCCTAGGCCCTTACGACCAAATCCTTACATTCAGTTAACCTGCAGATTTTCATCGGTATCCTATAAAACTGGGCATATATACTTTCATTTCTTACGTACTACTTAGCGATTAGAGATGGCAGAACACGATTGTAGCACGTACAGTCTAGCATTTCCTAGTTCTCTCTTTTGTCTTGGGGAAGGTGGTCTCAATGAAAAATATCGTTCTATTTTTTTGTTTGTTCCTATGAAACAAGATCTTGGTGACGGTGCATCCAACGCAATGCAATACGGGTCCATTGGATCTTCTATGATAGCCAAAAATGTAGTTATTTGAGTAAATTTCACAAAAACCCCAGGTTTTGCGACACTTATAACACAAAACATCATGCATTACAATTTGTGATGAAGAACCCTAGGTTTTGGGGAAAAATGTTCCACGAAATCTCATGTTTAAGCTTATATTGTTATTTGTCTAATATATTATTAATTGCAAAAAAATAACGAGATATTAGTGAGTATATATATGCATGTTTGCCTCATTTTTACAAGCATTATTATGGTAATATGATTAATGTTTATCTATATAAGTAAACCGGTTAATATGTCATTATTAGTATGGTTGTGTTTATTCAATCGTACAATGCAAAAGTAAGGAAAAATATGAAGTACACGGGATGGTTATGTATTTTGAGCATACCAATGCAAACATATACTAAAAATATTATATATAATAATAGAATTATCAGTATGTGATATAAACATGGGGTTTCTTGAAATGCTATACCTCAAAACCTGGGTTTCCTTGAAACAAATCGTAATATCTGAGGTTTTGTGTTACACGTGCCTCAAAACCTGTGGTCTTCTAAAATTTAATCTAGTTATTTTTGTTTTTATATTTTTTCTTAAAAATATTTTTATGTGCAAATATAGTCTCTATTTCTTGCTGATGTAGTCATGATACAAATGTATCGTATTTGAATATACCTAATTTTTAAAACGGGTCACTTCACTATTATATGTATAGTAGTAGTCTTATAGGCCTAATGGTCTTATATTGAACCAGTATGTCTTTTTGTTCCACTTAAGAGCATAAAAGAAAGACTGGGATCTTAGGAGGCTAGCATGCTAATAAGTACCCATATGCCATCCTAACGTGCATTTTATAAGTGATTGAATCACGTCATGTTACATAGCTTTAGCCAATTCATCTTCAGCAACATGTGGAAATTGTAATAACAAAAATATTTTGTTAAGATGGATTTAGCATGGCTTTCTTGCCATGCTCATATGTGATGTAATTCCCCTGAATCGATGTGCTTCAAAGGTTGAAGATGTTGTAACGTATTGTGGATTCCCCTATTATTTCCCTGGGGCTAAAGGGGTACTCATTAGTCTGGTGGCTGGTGAGGGGTTTATATTGTTCCATATTGGCATTTCTGGCCTTCAGCATTTTAATAAGTTAATGAAATAGTAAAGGTACGCCACAATTGGATGCTTAATTGATTTGTCCTAGTATTTTAAAATTACACATGATTCTGTGCGGGTTGATTTTGTTTGAGCTATTTTCCACTGCACTTCACACTAAACTATCTTCTGATGTGCAGGTGTGCTGATTGTTATGGCGTTCTCTCTATATCAAAGCCATCTGCTCTTATCCTTAATATCATATTAGGTATGTGTTAGATAAAGCTCTAAACCTTTGAACATAGGTATTTCAGTTCGGTTTATCTACTTAAATTACGTATATACAAAAAATTCCCATGTGTAAGTTCGGTTAGGAGTTATAAGTTTTTCAGATCGATCAAATAAACATGCTATGATTGACATTAGTGGTCAACATTGTATTTTTAAGACCACGCTTATAACCAAAGCAACATAATTGGGAATTTAGTATTGCTTAAATAGGTTTGGAAAAAACATGTAGCGAGATATCAAAGGAGTATATAACATCACACCCAGGGTTTTCACGATATTGCGGTGACTGGTATAAAACTCAGAAGGTTACGGCGTAACTGTGATAAATGTGTGGTACTGCATGATATTACAAATCCCAATCACACCATAACATCAAAGTCAAAAGTCATAGAACCTGACTTAGTTGATAGTTCCTTCGCTAACTTGATTCTAGAGTTTTCTACATCTTTATGACTCTCTCAAATACCTGCAGATAAGATATAATTGATATAATTAGTCACCGCTTCAATTTACAGAAGTTCAAAATTCGCTTCAATTTACAGAAGTTCAAAATTTCAGAAGTATTATAAGTTCAAAACTTATAGATATAGTTAGTTATCCAGGAAGGTAGCCCATGCTTTTGCGCGGGAATCTTATTTATGTATGTAACTTTTATTACTGGAAATATGTGGGGGTGACTTTAACTTAAAACTGGAAAGGAAGCCCACGCAAATGCACAGATTATTTATTATAAAATATTGCTAAAAGAAGTCCATACTAAGTATAAGAACCTCATATTTATTATTTATTAAAATAATGCTAAAGAAATCCTATTGCACCATATTCACTATAACAATCGTAGATTACCTTATAATTAAATACAAAGAAAAATTTAGACCACATGTTTTGATATACCAAATGATAATAATATCTCTCATATTCAATAAGAAATTAATTGTCCCGGTTTTTTGTCCTGTGATATGTAAACACGACTATCACCACTATTTATTATTTTGTCTTGAAAGTTGGGTGCCTTTTTAATAGAAGGAATTGCATCCATACCAAAAAAAAACCTAATACATCAATAATACTGTAAAAAAAGTTCATCTTCACTTCAAACCAAAGTGTTCATGTTTCATTTGTGTTTCAGTAATCAGTATATATAAAAATATTTTAATGTATCGCTTCTACCAATTCATGGGAGAAAATCATTAAAAATTAGATATAAATGCTCCTCTAATGGGTGAAGCCGACCTTAGCCACGAAGGTTTTCTTCTCTTATGCCTTGATACATGGGTCCCATATCGACATAGCCGTGCCCTCAAGACCAGTGTGAAGCACTATTATAACGTCTGGTTCACTATTGGCTGAAGAATTGCATTTTATTTTAAACAAGTTATTTTTTAAAAGTTTGCAGCATCATATTAGTAAATTATGTTGTGTTTTGTTTGGTTGCAGCCTTAGCGATCTGTTTTTAATTGTAATATATGAAATCTGAATGTTTTAACATTAGTTTTATGTCGTATGAAGTATAGTCAGTCCGCCTTTGAACTCTTAAAATATAGATATATCCTAGTGAACTACCCTAAGAAATAAATGCGATGAAATGAGTCACATTAGAGGGGTAGACTGATCATATGTACATATATACAAACATAACAACGTTTTAGTTCTAATTTAAGGGTTAGGAGGAAATTGTTAATAGTTTTTTTTCTAGATCCAAATACGTCTATGTGTTTTTTTGGCAAGTAGTAGTCTCTTGTACATGCATATATACATACGTATGCGTTTTTCTGGAAGAACAGTACATATTTATTTTTCTCCTGCAAATACGTGGGAAATTAGGAGAGAGAGATTAATTACTTTAATAAATCTAATCTAATAAATGAAAATAATAGATTCACCTGTTTAATACATGGATATATACATAGAACTAATATGTGCATGCATATAGGCTGCATGAGACAGGTTTGATTACATAGTTTATTCTCGTTTTGGCACCTAGTTGATTGGAATCTACAAATTAATTGTCTTTTTTTTTTCTAAAGAATATAGTCAACTTTAATATCCAAATGGTGTTTCATAATATTATTTTATAATCTATCAAAAGTTAAAAGCACAAAAACTACATATACTCTGTAATTATTGGGACTGTTATTTATTTCTCTTGATATTTTAGGTCTTTTAGCTGCATATGTGTTTTTAAAGAGATATATGGTGATATAATTTACATAAACCATCAGAAACCAGCCAGTACACAGAAGCTGAAACCAGCCTGAATCTAACATTCTAACCAGTACACAGCAGCTGAAACTAGATTTGAACTGCAAAGAAACACAAATTCTAACAGCAAAATCTAACAGCGGCAGTTGTACTGGCTGTTCAAGGGGCCTCTTTGCAAAACTGCCTGCACGTGCAGTTGACTCTCCCTTGGGAATAACTCATGTGATATGTATCTAGTTATGTATACTTAATAAAATGCATGGGGTTCTAAAATAAATCAGCAGAAATAGCCCATTAACAATTGTTTGCAGCAGGTCCAGGTGCGTCCAAAAGTGTAAGGTCTTAAGAGAGATTTTTAGGAATTGCTCAGTGCAGTATCCATTCCATACACCCAACATGTAAATATTTGTCAAAACTGTCTGCATGGCAGTCCTATCCATGTTGGGAAACTAAAGGAAATAGCATAATTGCTCATTCGTTTGAATAACTCTACATAGCCTGAAAACGATGCGGTCCAATTTGTCCTCTTATGGTAACTGATTAATGCTTCTAATAATTGAAAGAGTTACTAAATTATCTTCCTTCCTCAACAACGCAAAGTGTTTGGGAGTGCAATACCATTGTGAAGTGCATTGAGACTGAATCTTGGAGATAAAATATTGAACTCTAATAGTGAGTGCCTTTGTACTTTTAATTGATTTTTATATCACAATGCACAGATATTTTCAGCATTTTAAGCAATGGTACTTTTTCCATTTGCACAGTAATGGCAATATGTAAAGTTGCTCTGATACTCTTGCATGGTCTTTAACGATTTCTTGAGCCATTAGAGTATAGTGTATGCCACATTATGTTGATAATAAAAATAAGTCTCATGAAGAAAATTGTGTTTCTATAGATAGGTGGCACGAAAGGCTTATTTGCAAGTCAAATTCGATGAGAAGGTTTGCAAATTTGTGTTGCACAAGCTTGCCAGGTACTACGGAAAGGTAAATGTATGGGTTCTAAAACAAATCAGCAGATATAACCCACTAGTAGTTCTTTGCAGCAGGTCCAGGTCCGTCCAACTATGTAAGGTCTTGAAAAGAGTGATTTTTAAGAATTGCTCAGTGCAGTATATATTTTATACACCCAGCATGCTAATATTTGTCAAAAATGTCTGCATGGAATTCCTATCTATGTTGGGGAACATTCGTTTGAATTTCGCAGCAAAGTTTTCATAGCCTGAAAACTACGCGGGTTCAATTCGTTAATTTATCAGATTGTTCTCCAGAAAGTCTAATTCATTCATCCATGCATTGCGATGCAAATAACGCGAACGAAAACGAGACTTTACCTTCCTCCGGTGGGGCGGCCTTTTTGGATCCCACGAGCTCCTCCTGGCGCGCGCGTTCCACGTCCATCTTCCTCTGGTCGGCGGCGCGCGCGGCCTTGGTCGCCGCCTCGCACTCCTCGAAGTGGCGGTTACCCTCGCGCACCCCGAGGAAGAGCTCGCGGCAGAGGGGGCACTTCCATGGGGTGGGCTTGGTGGGGCCCTTCTTCTTCTTGCGGTCTTTCATCGCCTTCCGCACCAGCACCTTCCGCGGCTTCATGGACAGGGTCATCCTTCCCGACGGGGAGGCGGCGGCGGCGGGGACGCTACGGGGGCGAGGAGGCGGCGGCGGCGGCGGCGAGGGTTAAAATGAAAAAAGTTCGGAACGCACGCGCGAAGTCTGCCCCCGATTGGGACGTACCTTGCTTCTCCCCGCGTGATATTGCCCCATTCCCGCGTTCTTTTTTTTTTAAAAAAATAACTTAATTTGTACATTATTAATAAGAGTTTAGGGAAATATAAATATGCACAGTACATTGTCTTAACTGATGTTACCTCCTCAAATTATATGTCATTTTGATGTTTTGCCGGTAAAGTTTGACCATTCGTTTTATTTAAAAAAAATAGGAAAAATATAAAAAAGATACTTTCTCCGCTTCAGTTTTACAATGTAAGACTTTCTAGCATTGCCCACATTCATTTAGATGTTAATGAATCTAGACATATGCATGTGTTTAAATTTATTAACATCTATATGTATGAGGAAAATATTATAAAATCTTACATTGTGAAACAGAAGGAGTAAGTCATAGTTAAAATACTTTTGATAATAAAGCAAGTCACAAACAAAATAAATAATAATTTTATAATATTTTTTATAAGACGAATAGTCAAATGTTATAAACAAGAACTCAAAACGACGAGTATTTTGGGATGGAGGGAGTACAACATAAAGACATAAATAAAGCCATCCAGGTAAAGATAGCTGGGTTATGGTTATAATCTTCCAAATACAATCGTGCAGTAGTAATAGACGAAACCAGCGTTGCCGCGATGATTCTATCGAGAGGCCTTTACAAACGTGCACGCCGCTTGAGAAACTGGCGATCTCTTCGATTGCCTTCACAGAGTAAAGCACAGTTTGAGATTTATTAGTTTGAGATTTATTATTGTTGAATTGTTGATTTTTTATAAGCTTCATCGGTCTCAATATAGAATTGCCATGGCTCTACGTTAAATCTGAGAGGAGCGCTAGCTTCATCCCTGCTGACCAAAGTCGCATTTGTGGCTGACACTTCACTGGTAAAATCAACATGTTAAGTTGTTGACCACCGCAATCGATAGTAACAGAAGAAACCCCCATAAAACAGCAGCCCATAATCACGCTAGCACTAGCATGGTGACGATTCACTGTATCTAATATTATCTGGATCAAACAGGTGCTTCATGAATCCAGGGAGATGAAGTTCAAAAAAAGAATCCAGGGAGATCAACACGGGCATTGAATAAGAAGGATCTCATTATGACGAAGGCACCAACATTTGCCTGCGTATTGAATCAGAAGGATTTCACCACGACGAAGGCACAAATCGCTGCCTCTGTGCCCACAACCGATCGACGAAGTTCGTCAATGAGATAGCAGATTCGTCGCTATCAAGCTCCTGCCCTGTTGGATCTCCTGGACCGCCGGCCGAATGTGTGAGCAGATGTGCATCTCCCCACCAGCAAAGCCAACGAGCGGAGGGATCGCTGATGCGAGATCTATCGGAAGAGAGCACCTGCAAGGGGTGAAAACGGACGGGTTCGGTGGCATTCTCATATTCTAACTCATAATTTTCTTCAAATTCGAAACCGGTACGGGTAACGCTGGATAACATATCAACCATCTCGAATCCTAGCCCATATTATTTCCTCCAAATAGGATTGGGTAACATATATGTATTTGTATCTCTAATTTATAGATATTAAATATAAGAATATAATTAAGTGCTAGAGGAGATATATTGAGGAAAAAAAATTGTACAAAATTACACGTGAGCTCGTAAAATAGTGATTAACCAATCTTTTATCATGTTTGTAGGTTGATTTATAATAGATTTTTATATATGTTTCATAATATGGGACAAACGGACGGATATAACTCTCCTCTCCTCGTATCCTAACCTATATTTTTTTTTGTGAATTCGGATTTAAACTTAGATAGTATCGGGTATACCATTTTCTTTCCCACATTCTTCCAGTGAGCCTAAGTCAGGTGGGCGGTCAGAAAATACACATACCGTTTTCACCCCTACACGTAACCACTCACCTCGTTGATCCGCCAACACCAAGCCTCGAAGTTGAGGCAGTCTGATCCACTGGACCACTGACTCTAAAACCCACCACCACCTGATCAATTATTTGTAAGGCTGGCCGCCATGAAGACTGCACTAGCGACCTCGGGCTAAACGGGACATAGCCCTAGCGATGGTAAAGACACTTTCTTGAAAACAGGAGGAACCGACCGACTGACTCACGCTATGCTAATCTAGGATTACTAGGAGAGGTGGTGTTTTTTTTTCTAGTCGCCTTTGATGACGTCTCTAGAGAGCTCTCAAATTGTGACCAATCGGCTCCTGACTCGAAAACCAAACATCTTTCACCCTCAACAATCAATACCGGACGAATTATCCCCTGACTCGAATCGGAGTGGTTTTGATCCTACATGGCAGTTCAGTCAGCAATTCTTTTTTAATCATTGAGCCCCACCTGTCAGTCTCCCACCCTCTCTGTCCTTTCCTCTCCCCTCTCTATCTCTCTCTCATCCCTCCCCTCACCTCCATCTCTCTCTATCACCGAGAGTGGAGCCGAGGACAACGGCTGGCGGGGGTGGGAGCAGAGGCAGCTCGGGGTAGCGGAGGGGGAGCCGAGGATTGCGGTGGGCGGGGATGGGGGCTGAGGCAGCTCGGGGCGGCGGAGGAGGAGCCGAGGACAACGGCTGATTGGGATGGGGTGGAGGCAGCTTGAGGCGGTGGAGGGGGGAGCTGAGGACGGAGGCCGACGGAGCGGGGATGGAGGCGGCTCGGGGCGGTGGAGGGGGAGCTGAGGGTGGCGATGGGCAGATGGCGGTAGTGCAGCAGAGCCTCGCGGTGGTGGGACGCGCCGGTGACAGGGTGTTCGTGTGGGTGTCATTCCAAGACGAGTCCCACCATCATCTTCTCGTGCAAGTCCGACGTCGGCCGCCGCTCGCCACGAGGACATTCGGCCTCATCCTCAGCCTCCGCCGCGAGGACGCTCGCGGCCGCCGGGACGCGGCTCGTCCTCGGCCTCCACCGCGAGACACTTGTAGTTGCTGGCGCGCCTCCTCTTCGGCATCTGACGCGCGCGAGAAAGAAATGTATGAGAGGGGAAAGAGATTAAGAGATAGAGAGGAGAGAGATCCGACAGGTGAGCCTCATTGGTTTTTAATAAAAGAATTGCTGACTAGACTGCCACGTAGTACCCAAACCACTTGCAAAGCTGCTTTGAGGAGGGGGTTCAATCCGGTATTGATAGTTGAGGGTAAAAGATATCTGATTTTCGGGGTACTTCGTACTCACTCAATAGTTCAGGGGTATAATTAGGACTTTACCTAGTGAATTAATCCCTCTAAATAAAAATATCTACTACTTCCTCCGTTTCACAATGTAAATCATTCTAGCATTTCCTACATTCATATTAATGTTAATGAATCTAGACATATATCTATCTAGATTCATTAACACCAATATAAATATGGGAAATGCTAGAATGACTTACATTGTGAAACGGAGGAAGTACTCTCGTCTTTGTTTCACACACAGACACACAAAATATTTAGGAATTTTGTTGAAAAAAATAGATCGAACGGTGGCCCTAAACATGAAACCGAAAATCAGGATCCCCTTCACCGGGTTTGTCGCTCTCCATAGGTATGGAAGAAGTCTCACTCCCAATTGGCCTCCTGCGCGCTCATCGCGGGGCGTGAACGATCGTGGAGAGGAGCGATCAGATGGGAAGGGGAGAAACAGCCGAGATTTATGTGGATGGATTAACCGGTGGCCCCCACTTTTTCATTTGAGAAATTTAAGGCATCTTTTGAAGCGAGCAATATACTCAACACCTCAAAGCCCGATTACAAATCCCAAAACCAGAATTTTGGGATAGAGTTTTGGGCCTCTCTTGGCCATGCTCTTAGGTTCCATGAGAAGATAGAGAAGCATAAAACAATGGCGGCAAATACAGAAGTTACATAGTTATTATATGGTAATTACATTGTAATTGTAATTACCGTGTGACTTACATAGTATGTTTGAATGTAAATTATTTTTCTAGTTTTTTTTTTACAGAATTTAATTTTGTTTTGTGTATTTCAACAAGATATATACTTATGCCATGACTTATATGTTCTTGTACGTATTTCATACGGGTGTAATCTAATCCATCTTTGTTAAGATCGCACACGGTTCAAAATCTATAACAGATCTTTCACATTATTTCCTATCGTATTCCGTCTAGGCTGTCCGTTATAACGTAAATGTAGTTCAAGAAGGAAATATCAGATTGCTTACTTGAGTTCTAATCTAATTGGCATCGGAGAAGGAAATATCATATTGCTTACTCGAGTTCTAATCTGATTCGCAGCGCGCCACCACGACCAGAAGTCTTCCCAATAAATAGAATAGATATATAGGCGACTAAGGCGGCGAGGCAACGCGATCGATCGATCAAGCAAAGTACGAGTCTGCAGTTAACACGCGTGAAGAAGGTACATGGCACCAAACCTCTATAACCTACTATACTTTATAATTTCGTATTATATCATATAGGAGTATTAATGAATTAATTAGCTACTGTAGTTTTTTTCGAGGAGATTAGCTACTTCGTACTTGTTTAGCGTGAGAGCCTTTGACATATTTGTGGAAACATAATTATGTCCGTCTTTTCTACTTTCAGAAAAACAAACAAACAAAAAAAGAAACGTGGTGGGTGATTTGTTGTTGATGTTCTCTCGGACAGTGATGTAGCTAGTGTATATTCACGTAATCTGTTTGGCCTTTTCCGTGTTCGGTTATTTGTCCTTTAATTTGCTCAGCAATATCGTTGGTGTTTATTGTGTGTAAAATCTTCGTTTCTTTCCTAATAAAACCTGGCCACTGTTTCTTTGTTGGTCCTGTGAGAAAAGAAAAACAACAGTAACACAATACTCTTAATACCTTTTGGAATATAAATTCAACCTTCTAGTTAATATGAGCACTCTAACCTTTCAATTTTTATGCTATTGTCACAGAAAACATGCTAGCTCACAGTACGGAGACCAATAAGAAAGGCCAAGAATATTCAACTCTTCTTGATCCTAAGTTTGCCCCGGTGCTACTATTTGTTGATTACAACTTAGATGATACACACGATGAGGTCAACTCCGAGGATGAAGACTACTTCATAGAAGATGAAGATGAAGAGTTAGATCACGAGGATGATAATTCATTTGACGAGGATATTAGTGACAACGATAAGGATGATGATAAACTTGGAGAGGCGGCAAATGACATTTGTAAAGGAGATTATAATGAAAACAATGAGGATGCTGGGACAGAGGAAAGTGACGACACCGATGACCAAGAGGAAGATGTCACCATATTCTTCTACAGTATAGCCAGAAAAGAACTATTATGCAAAAGAGGTGATATATTCAATTGCCACTCATACTGGAGAACACCACAGGGCTGGTTGCTTATGGTACACCTTGAATCACATGAAACATTCTTATGGAGTCCTTTCACAGATCAAAGGATCAATCTACCCTTGGATGAAGATAGTTTCCTTACAAATAATGAGGTCGTTTGTTTGCTATCACATAAACCCACTTATCCAAATTGTGTTGTGCTAGTGGTAAATTGTAGGAACACATCATTTTGGTATTGCTATCCTCAAGGGCACACATGGTTCAAGCATGAGTACCAGTCAAGTATGATCACTACTCATGAAAACCGTAGAAACGTCATTCTAACAATGAAAGATCTCACTGCAGTTGGAGGGAGGTTTTGCACATATTTAAGTAAGGAGAAGGCAATTGTGACACTTGAGTTCTTGCCAAATCCAACATTTACAACTACGCCAGTTAAGGATGCATCAGATCCAATTTATTGGTACACCACTTTTACTAATTGCTTGTTAGAATCTTGTGGAGAGTTGTTCATGTTATCATTTAAACATCCAGTGGTATGTGCTCAGAAGGTTGTGCAGATTGAAGTTCATAAACTCGATTTATCTAGAAGAATTTGGGTGAAAGTTAACACAATTGGTAACAAGGCATTTTTGGTTGAGTGTATTGGCTTTGGATCATCGCTCACTGCAGAAGATGTTGGATTGAAGAGAAACTGCATTTATTTTGTGAGACCTAATGATAAGGGTTTGTATGTTTATGACATGGAACGAGGAACTACTGTAATGCATAATCCAGGGGCAGACCTACCGGATAACATGACACTTCAGATCGTGGTGCCTCCATTTTGAATCGTTCATGCTGGACATATGTTTCCCCTTGTTTTGTTTAATAATGTTCTAATGATACATCTTGAATGTTGGTTGTTTAAATTATTGAATATACATTTCC
>CM020186.1:8955622-8974607 GCA_009805545.1 Oryza longistaminata | reverse complement strand
TTCAAGATTTTTGGTGTTGTAGTTCAGGGATACAATTTAAACCCGACAGACAGATAAGGGATGTAAAGTGGACATATTCGTAACAAAAAAACAAAACAAAGCAAATTTGACCCAATAATAGGCCCAATCAGCTCAACTAAAACCAACCCTAAGGGTTCCACCCACACCATCTACGCCGCCGCCTCAGCTCTGCATCACGCACCACTGCCTATCCCCACTCCACATTGCGCGACATTTCATTTTCTCCTTTGTTCTGTGTAGTGCCGTCGTGCCCCACCGCCTCCTCTTGCGCGATTCCGCCCCGCCCCCTCTCCTCCTCCTCCATCCTGATATCATCTCCTCACCGGCCATCCCTGTCCTTGCCCTTGCCCTACCAGGGCTCCGACGCTCATTGTCGCTGCCTCCACAAGTACCTCTACATCTAGTGGTGATGGCAACGGAGGAAGGGAGCCAGGGTTTCAGCGGCTGGTAGCTGATGATGTGATGACGATGATGCATCTCATGTGGCTTGAGGTATAACAAAGATTTTTTTAAGGAATTTTTGGATTTGCATTTTAGCTTCGGTTCTTGTCTTTTCCTTGTGGTGTTATGCATCCGATTTGGTTGTATGGAAGCTATGAAACATTTATTTTGGAAAGTGCTTATGTAAGATTGGGTTCTTATGAGGATTCTGTTGTTATGATTTTTTCCCTTTATCCGATTCTGATGATACGAAGGAACGACCAGGATTAGGGGCGACGGGCGCAACACGTGCGACGGGTAAAGGCACATTGTGATGGACGAAAGTATTAGTACGATTGGAAAATTATGAATTTTAAGGGATGTAAAGTGGACCTATTGGTAACAAAAAAAAAACAAAACAAAGCAGCTCTGGCAGCCCAACTAAAACTAACCCTAAGGGTTCCACCCACTACATCTATGCCAACGCATCTCCCCCACTCCACACGGCGCGACACTTTCTCCTCTGTTCCGTGTAGCGCCGCCGACCCACCTTGATCCACTGCCTCCTCTTGCACGGTTCCGTCCCGCCCCTACCCCCTCCACCACCTCCTCCCCCTCCTCCTCCTCCATCCTGATATCGTCTCCTCGCCAGTCATCTCTATGCTTGCCTATGCCCTACCAGGGGTCCGATGATCGTTGTCGCTGCCTCCACAAGTACCTCTACATCTAGTGGTGATGGGAGCAGAGGAAGGGTGATGAGAACAGGGGTTCAGTGGCTGGTAGATGATGTGACGTCGATGATGCCTCTCATGTGGATGGAGGTATAACAAAGATTGGTTAGCTTTTTAGCTTTGGTTCTTGTTTTTCCCTTGTGGTGTTATGTATCCGATTTGGTTGGATAAAAGCTGTAAAACACCTATTTTGGAAAGTGCTTTTTTAAGATTGGATTCTTATGAGCATTCTGTTGTTATGATTTTTCCCTTTCTCTGATTCTGATGACGCAAAGGAACGACCGGGATTAGGGGGCGACGGGCGCAACATGCGTGACGGGTGAATCCGCACCATGACGGATCGAAGCGTATTAGTACGATCAGAAAATTATGGATTCTTTAGTAGATATAGATGTGATAATCATGAAAATAAGGGTATGTTTAGCACAGCTCGAGCTCTTGAAATTCTACCAAACAGTTTCAGTTCCATCTAAAATGGGAGTGGAACTGGGGGAGCGCTATCATAAAACGAACTAGAGAGGTGGTTTTGGGTTTAGGCTGCTCCATAACTATACTCCAGACCTAGGGACTGTTTGGTAAAGCTCTAACTCCTAAATTTATCTCCAGGAGTTGAGTCTGGAGTGGAGTTGTTGAGCTGTCTAAACCCAACTCTACCTCTCTAGTTTATTTTGTGAGAGCGCTTTACCCAGCTCCACTCCTTTTTTTTAAACTAAACCGGCAGGAGAACTGTCAATTATATTTTCAATAAGCAGGAGTAAAACCCTAGATGGGTTACAAGAAAAGAAAAAAAAAACAACCACCGGCTGGCTGAACAACTACACAGCACATGCCACAACTCA
This sequence comes from Oryza longistaminata, assembly GCA_009805545.1. Lineage (NCBI taxonomy): Eukaryota > Viridiplantae > Streptophyta > Magnoliopsida > Poales > Poaceae > Oryza > Oryza longistaminata. Next base: position 8,972,596 of record CM020186.1, on the reverse strand, counting down.
CTAACAACTGAAACCACTAACGGAGCCCAACTTAGGGTATAGTTACCAAGCTTGACCGAAAAGACATAGGGGTTCCGACTTTGCAACCGTGTCATCGTTGCCGAGCTTGCTGCCAAGCGACATAGTAGCACCGACTTCAAACCAGATGCTTCATCCAAACCAAGCTCGCAGCCAAAATGATCAAGTGGCTTCGACTTTCCACGATGAACTTCAGCCAAAGCCGCGTAAGCGCCACATCCTATTCACAGCCAACAACAACACCCCTAGAAAGAGAATGTAGCATGTTATCGTTGCCCAGCTTTGTCACCCCGACGAACCAGCTCCGACTCCACCTAGCAAAATCAAACAAAGAGCGAAGGTCGCCCACCGCAAAACAAAAGGTGGGACCAGAAAGCGAAGGCCTCGTCAAAACCTAGGATTTAAAAGCTTCGAAGCCAATGCATAGACCATCAACGATATCCTTGCATGAAGAAGTCTCTACAAAGCGATGCCCCCAAGCTGGACATGACATAGATTGCCGCCACGGCTCGTCTGAAGCTGGAGTAAGGTTTTCACCCAGAGAGCGGTAAGGACAGTGGCGGATCCAGAAAATCGATTAATTGGTATCATAACGTGTCTATCAGTGTCATAGTATGTTAATTATGCTTAGAATATGATGATATAATATATGGATAAGTAGTTTTGCTATAGGTTTTGCCGAAAGTCATCGGTGTCGCCTGACACCAATGACTATAATGTAGATCCGCCCCTGGGTAAGGAAATGAGAGGGGTCAATGCCATAACGACGCCTCCAAGAGGGGAACGACGCCAAAAGGCATTGCCATCGTCAGCTGGCCAACGGCCCGGCGAGGCTTTCGCCAGCGATTACCCGTCCAAACCAACACAACCAATCCGCACAAGAAGGATCGTCGCCGGTCTACTACATAGTCTCTTCAGCGATTAGGCCTAGGCCATCGCCCACAGTTCCGGCAGAGTAACAACGTCGCTTTGAACGCCGTCAAGCCACTCCCCTCTGCAAGGCACCGCCTCCATCCTCCCCATGGATCTCTCCACGACCACATCTGAGGCTGGCCATAGGAGGAGGAGCTGCATGAAGAAGAGGATGCCTTGCCACCAGTGGAGCACAAGCCGGCGCCAGCGCCTAGAAAACTCCCCTGCATGTCGCCAACTGTGATGGATGTCGCCGTGCGCTTGAGGCCATGACCGCCATGTCGCGACGGCGCCTTCAGCGCCACCTCGTGCCCCCTACTACGTCCGAGGGGCGCTAGCTCTGGCAGGCTCTGGCTGCGCCCATTGCAGTAGCCGCCGCCCCACCGCCACCTCTCTTGCGCCCTCGCCGCCTGCCACCTCATCCTCCCCTTCCTCCACCTTCGCCGGCTCCAAATCTGGCAGAGCCCGCCGTGGATCTGGCCTCGTCGTCGCCGCTGCTCTCTTCCTCGGCGCCTGCCATCTTCCTTCCTTGCCTCCACCTTTGGCTGTCGCCGTTGTCCGCGAGAGGGTGGCCGGACCGAGTGGGGCCCGGATCTGGCGAGGGACACAAAGTCTGGCGCCGTCGCCACCCCCGCACCTAGCCCGCCTCCGCGCGCCCTGCCCGACACCCCGACGACTCGACGCCGCCGCACCGTCGCTGCCTTGATCTGGCCGGGGTCGTGAGCACCGACCCTGCGACCTCGAGGGAGTTGGAAGGCCCCGCCGCCGCCGTCCTTGTAGCCGTGCGTTTTCCGGTGTCTGCTTGGGCGACAACGAAGCGGAGGAGGGAGTAAGGCGGGGGTGAGAAGGAGGCGGTGGTGGTCGCCGCCCGTGTCGCCCCTGCCCCTAAGTGACACGGGGCTCCTCTCGTCTCACATGCAAATTAAACCACATCTACTCCTCTTTTAGGTGGAGTTAAATCTGTTTGGTTAGACTCAAGCTCCAAGAGAGTTGGAGCTAGAGATGGAGCTGTGCTAAACTGATCCCTAATTTGTGAAGCTAAATTTAAGAGTTGGAGTTTTACCTAACGTGTCCTCGTAGATACGTACGGGACACTGGATCCGTGTCAGACACAGACACGCACCTAGCTTGCCGTATCAGCGCATCATAGCCGAAAACGTGTATACACCAACTATCCGTCCGATTCCATATCCAATTCTCATCCGCTTGGTGAATCCAGTTCAGCCCACGACGACGACGAGTTCCAATAAATAGACACAGGGCAGCGCGAAGTGTATCGGCGATCGCGAGGCAGCGCGAAGCACTAGGCCACTAGCTAGCTGCTGTCGACGCGTAAAGGTATGGCATCAAACATCCGACTACTTCATACTAAGTAATATCGTTACTTGGGCCAAGTCCAGTTCCGAACTTTTTCTTCAAACTTCAAACTTTTCTATTACATCAGAACTTTTCTATACACAAACTTTTAACTTTTCCATCACATCGTTCCAATTTCAATCAAACTTTCAATTTTAACGTGAACTAAACACACCCTTACTCTATCCCTTTCCAAAATAAACCATACAAGACATCCCTACTATGCTGTCATATCTCATATTAAAATTATAGATTTATTTATTTTAAAACGAAGAGAATATGCCGTTAGTTAGCCAATAAATTAAATATTTATTAGAGATTTCTTTTACTACATTATTTTATCATTGGTATTAAGCTACAGAGTACTTATTAATTTATTTCTTAAAATATTTAATTTATTTTTTCTAATCAAATAGATAATCCAATTTTTTTTCTAATCAAATAGATAATCCAATTTTTTTTCTAATCAAATAGATAATCCACGGTAGTAATCAGGCGAATAATCTTTTTCTAAGGGGCCCGTAGTTTGGTTTGGTCTTTTATGTGTTTAATTGGATGCTATTTTTACTCAGTAAATTCATTTTATGTTTATTGCGTTTGTACCTACGTGTTGTTTTTAATAAAATCTGGCCAGTGTGTCTTTGCTGTCCTGACGGAAAAAGAAAAAATAAAAACAATAAGAATCCTTAAATTGTTTATTTTCCTTTTAAAATACAATTCAACCTTTTTTTGTTAGTAAGAGCATGTTGTCTAACCCTCTTATTTATTCAATGATATTAGCACACTTGGCTCATGGTAGCTCGTTCTTTTTTTTTTTTTAAAAAAAAACAAAGCAGTCTAACCTTTCAATAAATAATGCTATCCCACAGTATAGACAGTTGTAAGGAAGACCAAGAACATCTAGCTCTTCTAGATCCTAAGCTTGCTCCGGTGCTACTGTTGGTTGCTTACCGCATTATTGATACAGACGACAAGGGCAACACCGAGGATGAATATTGTCCCATAGATGGTGAAGATGAAGAATTAGATCACGAGGATGAAAATTCACATGATGAGGATACCGTTGATAACAATAAGGATGATTGTGACCTTGGGGATAAAGATGATGATCACACGTGCGAAAGAGATTATGATGGAAGCGATGATGCTGGAACGGAGGAAAGTGATGACAGCGATGATCAGGAGGAAGATGACACTCTTTTCTTCTACAGTATAGCTAAAAGAGAATTGCTATCCAAAAGAGTGGATGAATTCGGCATCCACTTATATTGGATAACAACACAAGGCTGGTTGCTTATGGTGCACCTTGAATTGTATGAAATTTTCCTATGGAGTCCCATCACAAATCAAAAGATCAACCTACCCTTCGATGAAGACAATTTTCTTGCGAATAATAATGTGGTCAAGTGCTTTCTATCACATAAACCTTCTGATCCAAACTGTATCGTACTAGTAGTAAATTGCAGGGACACAATGTTCTGGTACTGCCATCCTAAAGGAGACGTATGGTTCAAGCATGAGTACCAATCAAGTATGATTAGTACAGGAGAGGACAGAGAAAATGTTATTGCAACTGTGAAACACCTTACGGCTGTTGGGGGGAGATTCCATGCATATTTAAATCAGGATAAGGCAATTTTGACACTTGAATTCTTGCCAAAGCCAACATTTACAACTACGCCAGTTAAGGATGCACCAGATCCAAGTTATTGGTGCACGTTTTCTACTTGTTTCTTGTTAGAATCAGGTGGAGAGTTGTTCACGTTGTCATTCAAACATCCAATTGAATGTGTTGATAAGGTTATGCAAATTGAAGTTCATAAACTCAATTTATCTGAAAGAATTTGGATGAAAGTTAGCACAATTGATAACAAGGCATTTTTGGTTGACTGTACTGGCTTTGGAGCATCACTCAATGCAGAAGATGTTGGATTGAAGAGGAACTGCATTTACTTTGTAAGACCTAAAGATAAGGGATTATATGTTTATAACATGGAACGAGGAACTACCACCATACACAATCCAGGGGAAGATCTACCAGATAACATTGCACTTGAGATTGTGATGCCTCCATCTTGAATCCTTCATGTTGTACATATGTTATCCTTTTCTTAAGATAATGTTTTAACGGTATATCTTGGACTGATAAGTTCTTTAAATCACTTGATTTTTTTTTCATTTTCATATTTTTTATTAAATTAAGAAAATAATAATAAGTAATGGAAAAAATAGATTGGAGAATATATGTATGAAATTTCTTATAATTAATTTTAAGTATTGGAACTATTAGTAAAAAAATATTTTTTTCTTTCATAATCTTTTGCAGCCGTACATGAACTATTTAAATTTAAAGAAAATTAATATATTGTAGGGGCCTCCCATACTGTTTTCCAATAAAAAAATAATTGTTTTTATGAAGAATACCTCTATTACTGTAAAGTTATGATTAATATTTGTGATGAACAATTCGCTGTGCAAATTATTTAACCAAAGAATTGGTTTTATAGTATGTGTGAATGTTGGTGTGAATGCGTGTGATTCATGTGGGTTAAGTTGTGATATCTATACCCAGAAACGATTGTTCTGTCTGATTATGTGCAGTTGACTTGAGGTCCGCCTTGGTCAATTGTGAGGATCGGGACAATGCTCAAGGAGAAGCAGAGGTCTAATGCGGTTAGGATACCATGTGAGAAGGTGACTAGAGTCAGGATTCTTCGAGGTCAACTTCGGTCAACGGTGAGGATCGGGACTAGACTCAGGGAGGAGTTGAGTTCTAGACGATCAAGGATACCAAATGACGAAATTAGGTACGAGATGGCACATGGCACATGATGGATGGACATCGTGTGAGAGAGATCTTCGCAACGGGTTTCACGAGGTGTGCGTGTAAGTGTCGGTGTCTGCGAAGGAGATTGGAAGAAATTCGAGAAGAGTATATGGTGCTACAGATGGGTGAGGTACTGTAGCATGCATATACGTGTGTTTTCATGTGAGCAGTATATATGCATGTATGTATGCGTGCCGATGCATGTGCATGTGTGGCTCAGTGGTTCTGCATGCATGTGCAGTCAGGCAGGCGGAAGCAGTGGGCTGCCGGCAGGCCGAGTCTGGAGGCCGGCTCGGGCTCCACGCAGCGATCGATCGAGACCGGTTTGGAGTGCTACTGTGAATTCTACGCTTAGTTTGAGTAGTTTTTTTTTTTATTTTTTTTTTATTTTTATAAATAGAGAAGGGGTTGAGACTAAAAGATATCAACTTTTGGGGAGAAAAGTTAGGGTTTACTTAGAGGTTTTAATCCTAGTTCGTGAGTTGAGAGAGCAGTGCTTTGGGTGCACTTTGCAAACACATATTAATGCAATAAAGTTGATATACTTTCAAGTGTTTTATCGATACGTGTTTTTCTGGATTCCGACGGTTTGACCGGAGGCAAGACGGCGGTCTAACCGGCGAGCGGTCACACCGGCAGTAGGAGGCGGTTCAACCGACGGCAAGGCGGCGGTTAGACCGGCGGCGTGCGAGCGGTCCGACCGGTGGCGACAGGACTACGTCGAGATCTCCATCAATTTGAGGGTAACTTTTATTTTCGCTAAAAGTTTTTTGGGTTTTTGTTTTCCCTACCATTCACCCCCCCTTCCCTGGTAGATTTGTTTGTTCTTGTGCGATCCTACAAAGAGAGGAGAGTGAATATGTTGGACTCGTGTGAGTCTCACGCTGATTTGGCTTGTCATGCAGTTAAAATCGAGCATAATACTCTCTAGGTGTTTGGGTGATCCGGTGTTGTGAATTGAGAGATCTATATTATATGTTATTTTGTTTTAGGGATGAATTTCAAACTCAATGATAAATCAAGAGACTTAAAGTGAATTTATTTCATATTATTTTAACACATAATAATAATAATAATAATAATAATAATAATAATAATAATAATAATAATAATCTCTATCTCCTCTCTACTATTATAAAAGTTGAAGATATTTTTGTCAGTATTTTGGTACGTCATCCGTATTTAAGTTGGTTTTTAAGTTCGTTTACTTTTGAAAATACAGAAAAGTCATATTAGAAGTTTCTTTAAAAAAACCAGCATACTAACTAAAATTTCTTTAAAAAAAAACAGCATACTAACTTGAGATGAAAGTCAGACTCCTAATTGCAGCTCATAATTTTCTAAAAAAATATCCAAGTAAATTCCACAATAAATTTCATACTAACTAAACCGTATAACAATAATAAGATTACAATAGAATTCACCCGTTGCAATGCACGGGCATTTTTTCTAGTAAAACTAATGCATGTCCGGGTTATTTTTGTCTAGCAAGGAAAGGAAAGGCTAGCGTGGCCGATCATCCCAATTCGATTGTTTTTTTTGGAAGCAAAATCCCATCCGACCGCTGACTAGAATTCGAATCTAATTCGCAGCGAGACGAGGCTTCTTGTATAAATAAACAGACTGAGGGCGTGAGGCCAAGGGAAGCCAAATTAATCTGTCGGTCGATCGAGAACAAGCATTGGCCTGAAGTTTACACGTTAAAGGTAATGCACCAAACTTGTCTTGCGTATACGTAACTGCAGTTAAAGTGTGAGCTTTTCATATGATTTCTATTAGCGCGATTGTTTATATCTTTTTTTCGTTCAAAACAAAAGGGCATGGTCTTTCAAAAAAAAAAGGAGATTAACATTTTTTTTCCACAATACGATTCGACTTTGTAGTCAATACGAGCAGCCAAACCTTTTATTTTCATCACTCCCTCATTTTATATTATAAGACATTTGATTTTTTTCTAATCAAACTTTATTAAGTTTGATTAAATTTATAGAAAAAGTTAGTAACATCTAAAATATCAATTAGTTTTATTAATGAGCATTGAATATATTTGATAATATATTTATTTTGTGTTGAAAATGCTACTATATTTTTCTATAAATTTGGTTAAACTTAAAAAGTTTGTCTAAAAAAAAAAGTCAAACCTCTTATAATACGAAATGGAGGGAGTGTTTTTTAAATCTGATGTAGGTAAGGTCTTTTGTGACTCGGGTTCTGGTTGTTTGTTACCGAGGAGTTCCTTCTTGCCCTGTTACTCCAAGTCTAATTAACATCTTTCCATGTCTTCACCATCGTGGCAGGAAACTACTGCTTGTTGAGGGGTAGAGAAGCTCACGGTATGGAAGCCACTAAGGAAGACCAAGATTCAACTCTTCTAGATCCTAAGTTTGCCCCAGTGCTACTATTTGTTGATGGCAACTTGCACGATATAGATGACGAAGATAGCATCGAGAACGATGAGGATGACAGTATAGATGATGAGGATAATTCTGAGGGTGAAGAGTTAGATCTCGAGGATGAGAATAGCAACAACGATGACGATGAACTAGGGGAGGCAAACACTTACTTTGAAAGAAACGATGATGGTTGCCATGAGGATGGTGGAGATGACGATGATGATCTAGAGGTAGATGACACTGTGTTCTTTTACAGTATAGCCAAAAGACGATTGATGTCCAAAACAGTGGAAGAATTCAGTACCCATTTCTATTGGACTACACCGCAGGGCTGGTTGCTTATGGTGCATCCTAAATCAAATGAAACGTTTTTATGGAGTTCCTTCACAGAGCAGAGAATCAATCTACCATTTGCTGAAGATGATTTCCTTACAAATAATATGGTCCGGTGCTTGCTATCGCATAAACCCACTGATTCAGACTGTGTTGTGCTAGTGGTGAACCACAAGAACACAGTATTTTGGTATTGTCGTCCTAAAGGACATACATGGTTCAAACATGAGTATCAATCAAGTATGATCAGTACTAATGAAAGCTTTATAAACGTCATTACATGGATGAGTAACCTTACGGCAATTAAGGGGAAATTCTACACATATTTACCTAATGATGAGGCAATTGTGACACTCGAGTTCATGCCAGAGCCGACGTTTACGACTACGCCAGTTAACAATGCTCCAAATTCAAGTTGTTTTTATCAGACTTCTATTAATTGCTTCTTAGAATCGTGTGGAGAGTTGTTCAGGTTGTCATTCAAGCATCCTGTGGTATATTCTCGGAATGTTGTGCATATAGAAGTTCACAAGCTCGATTTATCAAGAAGAATTTGGGTGAAAGTTAACACAATTGATAACAAGGCATTTTTGGTTGATAGTCTTGGCTTCGGAGCGTCACTTAATGCAGAAGATGTTGGATTAAAAAGAAACTGCATTTACTTTGTGAGAAATAAAGATAAGGGATTATATATTTACAACATGGAACAAGGAACTACTTCCATACACAATCCAGGGGCAGATCTACCAGATAACGTGGCACCAGTGATCGTGATGCCTACATCTTGAATCGTCCATGTTGACATGTGTTTTTTCTTTCTTAGATAATATATCTTGTTTTCCTAATTGTACATTTTGGAGTGGAAAATATGGATTGGTACATTGCAAGCAACTACATAATTTTTTATTGAGCAAATTTCGGAGAACTCCATGCTTAATTAGAGCAGGTACAATAGCAGGCTATAAGCCAGCTGCAAACATATTTTAAGGAGATAAATAAGGAGAGAGAAGAGCAGCGGGCTACAGATTTGTAGCCAGTTGTAGCACGAACTCCAAGACGCAGTGTGTGTATGACAGGTGGGACCAGGTATTAATAGTGTAGTATGTAACTATTGTATGAATGAGCTATTAGATTGACTATAGATGAATTGGAGCTAGTAGTTGGCTATACTATTGAACTTGCTCTTAGAGGCCATTGTAACACTGAACAAGGGTTAGTATTTTTTTTCTCACAAAACTACAGGTTCTTAGGCCCTGTTTAGTTCCCAAGCAAAAATTTTCACCCTGTCACATCGAATGTTTGGACACATGTATGAAGTATTAAATATAGACAAAAAAACTAATTACGCAGATTGCTTGTAAATTGCGAGACGAATCATTTGATCCTAATTGCACCATGATTTGACAATGCGATGCTACAGTAACTATTGCTAATGATGAATTAATTAGGCTTAATAAATTCGTCTCGCAGTTTCTAAACGGAATCTGTAATTTGTTTTGTTATTAGTCTATGTTTAATACTCCCTCCATCTACTTTTGATAGTCATATTTCCAAATCTGAAAAATCTATTTTTGATAGGCATATTTCAATCCAACAACCTATCATCTTAATGACTTTCTCGGATTTAATGCATGACTCTCCATTCTTCCACACAAAATTGGTTGCATGGGCATCGAGAAATGTAAATATTAATGAATCGCTTGTTTACGAGGAATGACTAGTAGCATGTTTAAATGGATGATAAGTAGAATTACTTATCCTTGGTCTGTGTGTCAAGATGAAATATGACTATCAAAAGTAGATGAAGGGAGTACTTCAAATCTGCCAAAAGTTTTTGTTCACGAACTAAACAGGCCCTTAGTCCAAATAAAAACACACCATGTTTTAGAAACGTAATTGACACATGGGCACATGACAAGTCTGAATTGCTCCAATTAACTTGGGCCACCTAGCATGGATCAGACGATGGTTAATTACAGTCGCACGGTGGATTGGGCGCTCGCCGCGGGGCCGTCGCTATTGCCTCATCTAGCTTACTCGCACGCGTCGCATCCCGGCCGCCAGCCGTAAGCTGCCGTGTTTTATCGCAAGGCGCGCAGGAGCTAATCAAAACATTGTTTTCCCATAGCTGATAAAAATAAAACAGGGTGAGCGCACGTGCGTTACGAATGTCTGCGTTATACTGCGTAATTAAAAAAAAAAACAAGAATTTCACAAGCTGCGCGCATGCCACAATGGCCGAGCGCTACTAACCGGGTAGGCTCTCCATCTCGCTCCTATTTTCTGTAGCTTCTTGTCGCCGGTTTCGGCCCTTTTTTTTTTCCATAAATTTGGCTTCTCATTCTTTTGGGAAAACTATTTGACAATTGTAATTTTTAGGTTTCGTTATTGGGATGCCGGTATGTTTTAGTGCACAATATCCATTTTCTCTGGATGGGCTTGAAGTTGAACTGTACATCATCCCTCTTGCCACTATACTGTGCTACCTATATATACATGGCTGGTAAAATAAATAAATTGACTCGTAGGGATTTGTTGATGTTTCAAGAATAAAAGGTGAAGTGGCAGATTGAGGCAGCACCTATAGATTTCACTATTTTTCAGTTGGAGTTAGGGCCTGTTTAGTTCGAAAAAAATTGGATGTCACATGTTTGACCGGATGTCGAAAGGCGTTTTCGGATACGAATATATATTTCCAAAGATTCGATGTGATATTTTTAAGAAAAAAATTTGGGGAACTAAACCACCGCAATTGGAAGGAGAGGGGGGAAGGGCCCGATGAAGGACGCCTTCGTTCAAGACGTTCTTGATTGTGCTTCTCACCGGCGGCAGCCACCAGAGCTTCACGAGGCCGGAGACCATGCGATGGTGGGGGAGGATTTTCGGAGCCTGAGTCGTGTACATGTTCTGCACATGCAGTGAGGGGTCGGTGTGGCCATGTGGAAGGATGTGGTGATGATGCGTGAGGCACGCGGAGACGGCGGAGGACGTCATCAACAAGTTGGTACCAGGGGTTCAAGGTTGGTACCAACAAGATGTCAGTTGAAAATGATGGGTTCTTTTCTCCTCGAGATGAAGATGAAGAAGAAGAAGAAGAAGATAGAGGTTAAATTTTTTATGTAAAATGAGGTGGTATTAACGTATGATTGATTGAGTTTTAACTGTTACAAACTTGAAAAATAGATTAATACGATATTTTAGAGCAACTTTCATATAGAAAGTTTTCGCACGAAATACACCGTTTAGCAGTTTGAAAAGCGTGCCACGAAAATCTTAATCTTCATCCAACTTTTATTGGAGAAAAGAATGGGACTTATATCTGGTATGATCAGTGCCTCAGTGGTGAATCCAGCTCCTGGGCTGGTAGGGGACCACCCATGGTAAGCGAAAATGCTTGTAAAATATTGTTAACAACTAAGAAGTACATTTCATAGTAGAAATTGTCAACTATTGAGTTATATTTGGCCCATTCTAAACGTAGTATTGCCTTTGGATTAGTCGCATATGAATTCTCGAAAAAAAATCCGAGTTTGCCATGATTTGTTTCTATAAAGCAAATTTGCTTTTTTTTAATGTTTGTTCTCTAAGAATCATGTGAAGTAGGATTTTTACTGCTTAGTAATCATGAAAAGAGAGGGCTTCACAGCCAAAGTGACAAAGAAAACCCCTAAAATTTATCATATATTCAACTTTTAAAATTTAAAATCAGCTTTAGATTATTGTCCAAAGCTGCAGCAAAAACCTTGTAATCCCCAGTAAAAGTTAGGATATTTAATTAGGGGAGAGGACATCGAATACTTTGACTTCCCCCCTAATAGTTCTAGTCACATAGAACTTAGGACAATCTCATCAAAATTAGATCATGCAAACGATTGGCTCGAGATAAGGTCTTCAATAGCAGGCCATTTGCCTTAATGTATAAGAGCTCGTCATTATTTTCCTTTTGTTTTTGAGATGAGAGAATTCATGAAGGATGAAAACAGTCATGGAAAATTCCGTATAAGTGGTACCATTTTTCACCCTTTTTATTTCTAGCAATTGATACTGAATATTGATAAATATGATCAATTTCTGACCAATCAAGAATTGTTTATGAATACATACTACCGATTCCAACAGTTTTCATCCCATCTCGAATTGTGAAGTGATTATCTTCAACATAAACGCTACCCTTACATATACGAGTAAAATCCATTGGCCTTTTTAAAAAAACTAGGAAGGTGTATTATTAAAATGTAAGATTATAGTTTATTCAAAAATTATATCTCATAAAGACAAACTCTAGGTCAGTGATATCTCAAGAACCATTCATCGACTTAGAAGATAGATCAAGGTCATATGACTTTTGAATCGACTTTTGGATCGAGTGAGTAATTATCATGCATACCATCTGAACATATACCATGCAATATTGCTACAAGCAAAAATTGGGACATGAAGGAACTCATGGTTATTGTGACTGAATCGCCTCATGAAGACGCATGGTTTAGTGACAATCAAATTAAGGATATATTAACAGTTCATTTTTTCCCTTTCGTAGAAGTTCAAATTTTTCTCACAGTTTTAAAGAATTTTAAAGCCTTTTTATGTTACGACACAAATCAGCCACACGATTATTTGGTTTGGTAGTGCAAAATATCACCAATAGTTTGAAGCTAATTTCTTTCTTTTCGTATGTTTGATTATCTTCTTCAAAACAATATTTGTTTGAAAGAAGAGTATAATTAATTATGTAAATTTAATTTGTATATGTAGTGTGCCTATAAATTTTGATGTGTTTTATAGTAAAATTTATCGGCAATCATGATTACCTTGGCAAATAACCATAGCTACCTCAGGTATGGTGCTACGTCATGCATGTAGAACGCAGAGACGCACATGTGCAGAGGGTAGGAGAGGTCTTCAGAGTTTTCTTTTTAATCTCTTAGAACTGATGGTCTATTGGTTTAAGAAGAAAACGATGGCCAAATATCTTTTATTAAAAACAGTCTAAAATAGTGGATCCACTAATTTAAGTATAGATTAGTTATTATAGATCACAAATTACTAATTTAATGGTACAAAATATAATTGTGTAAACTTTAGTATAAATCATGCGTTTTTTAAAATAATGGTTCAAAATAATAGCTTGTTATACCTTCTAGGTCAAAATGGGAGGTTAGCGGTTTATGATCCTTATAGGTACGATGAAGGATTTAAGATTCTTGACAAGCCTAATATGTAGTTTAGCTTGTTATACCTTCTAGGTCAAAATGGAAGGTTAGCGGTTTATGATCCTTGTAGGCACGATGAAGGATTTAAGATTCTTGACAAGCCTAATATATAGTTTTGGGTTCAATGGTGAAGAGAGCTACTTGCTCGAGTCCAACCAAGGTGAGTTGATGGTTGTATTGATTGAACGACATGGGAAGATGGTCCATGTCGTCAAGCTTAATGAGCAAAGGATGGAGTGGGAGAAGGTAGATAACTTGCATAGCCAGACAGTGTTCACCGGGTCACAAACAACAATGATGAAGAATACCAAGTTTATCTGGATGGAGAACAAAGTTTTCTTCCCAAGGTTCTACAATTGGCAAACTGCCTATGTTGACCTTGTTGTCTGTGATGGTGAATTGGCCTTTGTACCGAAGTCACCGTCCTATTTAGATATGTATCTTGATACATCTACTACGAATATTTGGTCTTATAGATTGGGACACGGAGCTATAATAGAATATTGGGGAACAGAAAATGCAGACTATAGTATCTGGGTTGACTTCGCTGATGATTGGAATTTGGATTGTTTTATTTAATATATGTAAATTTGTTTAAATATGTGTTGTACAGAGGGTACTGCTATTTTCAGCCGGGTAAACGAATTTTTTTATCAGTAACACATGCTATAAGAAGGATTTATCTTTTCGTTTTGGAAATAAAAACCACTCTTCAGTGGTTTGCCCAAAACCAATATCAATAAAAACCAATGACTCTCTGTCAACGCCATAAAAGAACGAATTAAAATTGGTCGATTTCCACGAACTGAAGTGATCGATTTTGGGAACCCTGGCTGTGACTAGTTCATTAAATGATGATCAACTAGCTAAAGTATCAGAACAAAGAGAATAACATAAAGTTGTATTTTCAGAAGATGAGGCCAAAGCATGTCCATAACGTTGCTTTTATAGACCAGAGGATAGCAGTTCATTGCCGGATATAGATCGCAGAAGGAGCGTACGACACGGGAAAGTCGTGTTCCAGCGTTGTGAATTATGAAATACACCGGTTGAATGGACTGGATAGGGTATGTTATGAAAACAGATACACAATAAAAAACATGGGTTTTAACATGGAAAATTCTTGCGGGAACAAATATGGATGGCCAACGACAATACTCACTGTTGAGGATTGGTTATATACGCATGAGATATATAGAGCCGTCACACTTTTCCTATGAAGCTTAGAGCATTTCTAGCAATAACTTCTATTTTAAAACCCTAAAAGGTCAAATGAGGCTGACCCCATTTTCTAAGGATCCAAATATCGTCTTCAACTCCAACAACCGTCCATATTTTACATTCCCTATATATTTTGCTATCTCTTCTATTTCAAAATAGACTATATTAACACCTAGTTTAACATCATAATAAGTCAAAGATAAATATTTCTAATACAAAGATTTAACCATATTTGAAATCATAATTTCAAACCATAATTCAAATTATTTTCATTAAACATGAAATTGAAAAATCCTAGCAACAAATGTCGAAGACACCTCTGACTGCATATTTACTCCATCTGTCCGAGAAAAAAGTCCAATCCTAGCAATGAATCGTCCAGATTCATTGATAGGATTTGGTTTTTTACGGGGCGGAGGGTATACGTCATAAATACATAATTGTTCAGACCAAAAGAATTCCTCACTTCCAGTCCAAGCTCTGACTTCAGGCGTGCCAACCTGGTTGTGCAGAAATTGAATCCACCAACCTGGTCGTCTTGCTGGTCAGCTTCTCGCCCGCCTGGCCACCTGCACACAACTTGGCGCACCGTCCCGATCTCAGCCATGGACGCTCGCTCCGCCGTCTGTCGCCGCTTCCATGTCCTACGCAAATGCTCCGGCGCTTCCCCATCGTCCTCTGGCCTCCGCATAGAATTCCTCCTTTTCGAGCTCAGGCACCGCCCTCACTTCCATTAGTTTCCTAAGTAAACATCCCGCATGCCCAACTCCTCAGCTGCACGCTCCTCGCCAGTACCTCTCGACCCGCGGCGGCGATTGCAGCAGGGCTGTCCCGGGGGCGTTCGGGCGGAGCGTCCGCACAGGCCCCCTAGGCCCAAAACTCTAACATCATGTAAACAGCCCAATAAGTAAATTGATAGCTGAACTTGTTCCAAAAATCGTTTTTTTTTCACGTCATTATTGTAGGATCGAATAGCAAAAACTAAGCCATCCAAAAAGGGGTGAATGGTTGTAGTACCCCAAAACCGAAACTTTTAAAGGAATTAAAAGTTACCCTCGAATTCCATGAATATCGGTCTGACCGGAGTTGATCCGTCGGTCTGACCGCGCCTGTGCCGCCGGTCTGACCGGTGTAGATCGTCCGGTCCAACTGCTCGCGTAGCCTCCTCCTGCTGTCGCCACAGCCGGTCTAACCACAATGGTGCTGGTGTGACCACCGTGCACTCGCCGGTGTGACTGCCGAAACCCGAGCAAACACAAATCTAATATCTCTCAAAGTTGATTGAAACTTTATTACTTCTCTTTATGTTTACAAAGTGCAATAACAACACTTCTTACAAAAATCTCCACCAAACTCGAAACTCTAACTTTACTCTCAACTCATCTCTCTCAAAAACGATACCAAGAGGCCACATCCTCTCTCGCTATTTATAACCGAGGTAGACAGCCAAAAGCCACGAACCATCCTTGTGCAAAAAGTCCTAATCCCCTAGGAAACCTTCCCGTATATGAAACGAACTTTACAAACTCCAATTGTACCAAATTTGGAGTCCCTCCAAATTCGACTCCGCATCCCATACGCACACAATATCACCATCGTATGCCATATGGAATCTTCACCAACCACGTGCATTGATCTTTAGCCTAAGCATCCAACATGATATCCTGATCGTCCGAACGTCATCTTCTCCCAAGTTGACTCCCGATCCATCACCAGCACTCCCGACGCATTAAGAATCACCTACACATGCATCAACCAAGAAACCATATCCGAGCACAAGTTCTGACCAACTTGACCCATTGTTAGCAAACAACAGTATTACATATGCATAGTGTCCATCTAGAAGTCATAAATATGAATTATCCATGAAAATTGAAATATTCAACCCTAAACAGAAACCGACGCAGAGTCGGTCAGTCATACTGCGGGCTGGCTGGTCTAACCCACTACTACGAGAACTATCTTTCGTGGCGGTATTTGGTGCCGCCACAAAGCAAAAGCTAGTGAAGATCAAGATTTTCGCTGGCGGTTGTGATCCGCTTGCGAAAATCTATTTTCGCAGGTGAAACCTTAAGACAGGCGGATCCTTAAGAGGACCACCAGCGAAAAGCTTTTTTTAAAAAAAAATCAACATCTAGGGCTGCATTTTATTTTCAATCCAAATTCAAAATCAATTCAAATTGACATATAAGATCCATACTCAAATCCACATACATAGAACAATACATCAATTTTTCACCACATTTTCAACAAGCAACCATCAATATATGTATAAAATTGCATTCACAACCGCCGGCCACACATTGAGCCGTCGATAGCGTCGTCGTCGTCGTCACCACGGTCGCGTCGTTGTTGTCGTCAAGGTCGCCATCGTCGTCATCGTCACGGTTGCGCACGTGTTGCCGACCCCATCGTCAGATCCGCCGCTGCTCACCTGCCATCGCCGCGGTTGCCACCACTGCCACCTCCCCTCTGGCTAGATCTAGGAGAGGGAGAGGGAGGCGAGGGGAGGAGCTGCCAGATCCGTGCTCCCGGCCGGCGCGCAGCATCGTCATCGTTGTCGTCGTCATCGCGGTTTGCTCTCGTGCCGTCGACCACGTCGTCAGATCCGCCACAGCCTGCCTGCTGCCACCGCTGCCCCCTCCCCTTCGGCTACATCTGGGAGAGGTTGAGGGAGGGGAGGAGCCGCCACATCCGTGCC
>CM020186.1:8932748-8950151 GCA_009805545.1 Oryza longistaminata | reverse complement strand
CGCATTTCTTTCTAACAGTTTTTTCCTAGCATGTTCTTTTTGTTTTTTTACTCACGACGAAAACCATATTTTTCTCCCTTTTTTGCTTTTCTTTTCTCGTGTGTTTTTTGCATGTTTTTTCTGACAATTATTTTCTCGTGCGTTTTTTGCTTGTTTTTTTCGAATGTTCTTTTTTGTTTTTTTCCAATACAGGAGAATATAGGACGAAATAAAAATTGTGTAATAGATGACAGAAAAATCGATGGATCCTATCCGGCTCAAGCGTCCATCAATTTAGCGTTTTTTCGACAGTTTTTTCAGAGCGATTTGTTTTTTAATAGATGATGATGTTTTTTTCTTGCACGGTTTTTTCAAACCATTTTTTAGAAATGGTGCGTTTTTTCTGACAGTTTTTTCCTCGCATGTTTTTTTTAAAAAAATTTTACCGATGAAATAAAACCGTGTAGTAGATGACAAAAAATCGATGGATCCTATCCGGCTCAAGCGTCCATCAATTTAGTGTTTTTTTTCTGACGGATTTTTCAGAGCGATTTGTTTTTTAATAGACGCTATTTTTTTTCCTGCATGGTTTTTTCAAACAATTTTTTAGAAATGGCGTGTTTTTTCTGACAGTTTTTTCCTCGCTTTTCTTTTAAATAATTTTTTTTTACCGACGATGGAAATAATTATTGTCGCGCGTTTTTTTATTTTTTTATGGAAGATGGAAAACCTTTTTAGCGTGTTTTTTTGCGCTTTTTTCTAACTTTTCTCACATGTTTCTTTGAACCATTTTTATTGTCGTGCATGTTCTCTTTTCAAATAGTTAGATTAGATTAGACATAGTGAAGAGATATATACCGATTAGAAATCAGAATTTGGTTCGCCCTTTTCATTTTTTTCTCGCACGCATTATTTATTTTATACGAACCAACTTTTTTTTTACGAACCATTTTTTCTTCTTAGAGAATCGGACGAACTTTTTTAGATGTTTTTTGGGATTTTTTTTTCATCTTTATAGCAATCAGACCTTTTTTTTCCTTTTTAAAGGAATTAGATGTAGCATTTTTTTCACCACTTTTTTTTTTTTTGCCTTTTATAGGAATTGGATCTACGGTTTTTTTTTTGCCACTTAGGAGAAACGGACTTTTGTTGTTGTTGTTGTTTTTCTTTCTTTTTCTTTATTTTCTTTTATTGTGCGGTTTTTCTTTTCCTTTTATGCACCTTTCTGCCTTTATTCTTACCCTTTTATTATTTTTTAATCAAAAACAACCTTAATATCTTATTTCAAACTTATAGGGACTCAAATGTAAATATAAAAATTACAGGGACTCAAATGCAAAAGTACAGATCCAAAAATTAAAATTATATAAAAATGGAATGCTATCGACCGGTAGGTTTCGTTTTTGCAAACAGATCTTCAATTCGGCACGTCAATTTTATTTTTCGTTTTTAAGGGTGATTTGGATATAAAGTCGGACTTTTTTTTCCCTTTCTTATAGCAAATCGGTAGGAGTCGGACTTTTTTTTTATTTTTTTCGCTTTTTTTTTTTGACGGATAGGGAATCGGTAGAGTCAGACTTATTTTTTATTTTTGGATCCGACTATTTTTTTCGCCCGGTTTTTAATCAAAAACGACCTTAATATCTTATTTCAAATTTATAGGGCTCAAATGTAAATATAAAAATTACAGGGGCTCAAATGCAAAATTATATATCCAAAAAATAAAATCTTATAAAAATGAAATGCTCTCGACCGGTAGGTTTCGTTTTTGCAAACAGATCTTCAATCCGGCACATCAATTTTATTTTTCGTTTTTAAGGGTGATTTGGATCTAGAGTCAGACCTTTTTTTCCTTTCTTACAGCAAATCGGTAGGAGTCGGACTTTTTTTTTATTTTTTTCGCTATTTTTTTTTTGACGGAGAGGGAATCGGTAGAGTCGGACTTTTTTTTTTTAGTTTTGGATCAGACTCTTTTTTTCGCCTGGTTTTTTTCCCTCGGTTTTTTTAGCCACTTTTTTTTCGCTCTTTTTTTGGATCGGACGTTTTTTTTTTCTCCCGGTTTTTTTCTCCTTTTTTGGATCGGACTCTTTTTTTCGTCCGGTTTTTTCGCTCGGTTTTTTTCGCCTGGTTTTTTTGACGGACGATGGAAGCACCTCTTATTTTTTAAATAGTAGAGATAGAGATGGAGATAGAGATTTTTGTTCTTTTGTGATTAGGAGTAGGTCCGATTATTTTCTCTCTTCTTTTCTTCAGGTTGCCATGATGAAAATCGCTCTTTTTTCTATAAAATGGATGACAAAATCATTTAAATTTTTTAAGTAGCAGAGATTTGTAATATTAGCTTTTAAGTCGCTAAAAACACATAAATTTAAAAGTTAAATACAATTTATTTTTATTGTTGATTAGTGTGACAGGTTATAATCAACACAAATTATATATCCATGTGAAATGTCTAGCTTGCACATAAACGCTACCCATATAAAAATACAAGGAAAATCACTGGCCTTTTCGTTTTAGAAAAAAAAAAATCCGATCCCTTTCTAAGGAAAATCACCGTTCCAAATTGCCGACCGTACGTGCAGCAGAGCTATACCGTGCCGGCCAGCGGCACACGTATGTACGTTTACGTGTAGGTTTGTTTTTCCCCGGACAACTCGGATCGCATTGCAACTCCCACATGTAAACCGATTGGTATTTTCGCTCCACTACGCCCTACGTACATATATAACCTCCCGCGCGCGCGCGGCACACCACGATATACTCCATAACACTGTAATGTTTAAAAAAGAAAACGCCATTGGCAGACGAGAAGACACACCGCGCTCACGTACGTCGTCTCTCCTGATCAGGCCGGCTGGGTTTAAACCGGCGAGATCGAGCAAGCGATCGAGCTAGATGGAGGCCGCCGCCGCATCGTCGTCACAGGCTCGGGGCTGGTCGTCTCTCCCGACGGACGTGCTCGTCCTGATTCTGGGGAGTCTGCGGTGGTCGAGCCACCCGATCGTCGCGTTGGTGTGCCGGCACTGGCGCTATGCTGCGTCGCTGTGTCCCTTTTACCCGGCGTGGATCACTCCGCTCCTGCTCAACACCGCTGAGGTTGGCACCGCCAACATCCGATACTATAGCCCCTACTACGATAAGAATTTCGAGGTCGACGACACTCTCAAGGTGCCTGGCGCGAAAATCTGCTGCTCCACTGGACGACATCTCAAGATGCGCGCAGATAAATCCTTGGTGTTTGATATCGACCTCGTCGGCGGCGCCCTTGTTGAAGTGCTGCCACAAAAACCTTTTATGTTGTTTAATTTTGTCGTCTCCGACCGTGATGAAAGGCTATTTGGTATCAAGGCGATGTTCACAATTGAGGTTGCTTGTGCCATCCGAACCAATGGTGACGAGTGGAAGGACTGGAATTTAGCGGAGAACAGTCCCGACTGGTCGCAACTTCAGGCGTCGCCAGGCACCAATCCTGTTCTCCATAACAGCTTGCTATACCTTCTAGCTCAAGATGGAAGGTTAGCAGTTTATGATCTTTGCAGGCACCATGAAGGATTTAAGATTCTTGACAAGCCTAATAGTTTCGGGTTCAAATGTGAAGACAGCTACTTGCTCGAGTCCAACCAAGGTGAATTGATGGTTGTAGCGATTGAACGACGTGGGAAGAAGGTCCATCTCGTCAAGCTTAACGAGCAAAGCATGGAGTGGGAGAAGGTAGATAGCTTGCATAGCCAGACAGTGTTCACCGGGTCTCTAACAACGATGATGAAGAAGACCAAGTTTAACTGGATGCAGAATATGATATTCCTTCCAAGATTCTACCAGTGGCCTGAGACCGTCCACGTTGACCTTGTTGCTCGCGATGGCGAATTGGCATTTGTACCGAAGTTACCGTTCTGCGCAGATACGTACCTTGATACATGTGGTACAAACATCTGGTCTTATGAATTAGCACACGGAGCAGCAACAAAAGAATATTGGGGGACAGAGAGGGCAGATTACAGTATATGGGTTGACTTTGGTGATAATTGATTTATACATCGTTTTCTATAGTATATGTAAATTTGTTTATATACTCTCTTCGTTTCTAAATATTTAACACCGTTGACCTTTTAAATATGTTTGACTGTTCGTCTTATTTAAAAATTTTAAGTAATTATTAATTCTTTTCCTATCATTTGATTTATTGTTAAATATACTTATATGTATAAAATATAGTTTTAAATATTTCATAAAAGTTTTTAATAAGACGAAGGGTCAAATATGTACTTAAAAAAGTCAACGGCGTCAAATATTTAGAAATGGAGGGAGTATGTTGTATAGAGGGTTCTAGTATATTTTAATTAGTTAGCCGGGTAAAGTTCTTTTTAATCAGTATAACATGCATACTTAACATACAGTAGTTTATTAGGAGGCGAGGCCTAACCACTAATTAATCCGAGCTTTAGGGGGAATAGCCTTTTGTTATTATTGTTATTAGGGCATGTACAATGGTTGTCAATAGTTGTCTCTTAGCGTTGCTAATTAGAAATACTTGCTGACATGGAGGAAAGAGAAAGAGGATAGACAAAACATTGTTGTTATGTATGACAACGGCTTAACAACGACTGTTAGTTATTATAATATGGAAATATGGTTGCATGAGGATAAAAATATGGAAAGAATATTAACAAAAGGAATATTTTTTGAGTTAATGATTAAAGCTTTTGTCGTCTCAACTATTGCAAAGACATGGTCTCTAAATAATTTTGTATTGTTTAAGAGATCATACCCGTCTCTACCATTGAACATGCGCTTATGGGATAAAGATCAGAACGTAATCTAGGAACAGGGAAGTGGATTATCTCAGCGTTAAAAGACAGAGAACATTTAATTTGTTGGACTGATAAGGTACTGGCGTACTGCCAAACGATAGAATTAATGAGAGTTGTACATACAATTTGTCATTACGCAAATTTCCTATAGCAATAGTTATAGAGACACTCCATGATCAATGATCTTATACATACGGGCGACGTTTAAGATACACTTCTGCATAACTGTTTATCCGTGATGACACATCATCGACGGATGATTGTGACCCGTCACAGAGAACGTTACTTCTATCGGTTAAACAAATACCCATTGACAACACCATCATAGATGAGTAGTTATTTGTGACGGGTCGTTGACCATCAGCCATGGTCATAAACAATCCCATATCTCTAACGGGCACAACAGTGTTAAAATATTTACTTATGCAATTTTCTAGGTGTGGCATGCAGATTGTACATACAACCCGCACTACTAGAAAAATAGTTTTTCGAGGCGGCCAAAAATAGTTTTTTCCAAGCGGAGAAGAGACCGTATGCACGTAAAGGCATGTGAAAATAGATAATTTTCGCAGGCGGCCCGGCGGACCGCCTGCGAAAATCATTAGGTAGAACCACCCGCCTGCGAAAATATTTTTAGCGAATAAATAAATCCGCCACCACCACCCCAACCCACCGGCGGCGCCGCCGGCCTCCCACCACCCCAACCCACCGGCGGCGCCGCTGGCCTCCCCTCCAGCCGATGGTGCCCTCCTCCCCTCCCCGGATCAAGGCGGCGGCGGCATCATCGTCGTCGAGGCCGAGCGCAGAGGAAGAGTAGAGCTGCGGGATAGGAGAGGGAGGGGAGCCGTACCTCCCCTCCGGCCGCGTCGCCGCGGACGCCCCCCCTCCGCCCGCGCCGCCGCCTCAGCTCCTAGTTGCGGTTACTGGATTTTCTTCAAGCGTGAATTTCTTGAAGATTTGTGAAGCTCAAGTCCTTGAGCAAGGCAAGCCACTTTTGAACATCTTGAGCCAATATTTGAACTTAATTATGTTGCTTGCAAAATATTTATGCATTGATAGGATTGCACTGGAACTGTTTGTCTCGTCTGCAAGGCAGACTGGCGGACCTACCTAACTTGTTGCATTTGATCCTTCCATTGTTAATTGTTATATCATGTTCCCTTGTAACCACCTTGTTGCGCCTCGATATTCGTGCACGTTGTGCGAGTATCGACGGTCGCCTACAAATTTAAAATATGAGAAACATCTTGGGTAAAACTTGGTTTATAAAAGCTTTGGAAAACCCGACGCCTAGGTCGGTGCCTTGTGAAAGAATGTGAGTTTTAAAAACAAAACTCGCGACACAAGTCCATTCCTGTGCGTGATGCTTGTGCGGTCACTTTTAAGGACTGATTCCTTAGCATAGATTTTGTGTTACCCTGCTTTGTGAAAAGGTGTTGTGGTTTGGGAAACCTGATGTTTGGAAAAGCAAGTGGCTATCAAGGAGACAGTGGGACAGGGAGTCCCTAGAAGTAACTGGTTGTTGCCCAGTCCCAAGAAGTAACTGGTTGTTTGGAGACAACCAAACTCTGAAAGATTGGGAAATTCGTTTGGTTGGGAAAACCAACTTTGAGGTCAACTCAGGGAGTTGTGCAAAACATGCAAATCAATTTGTAACTTCTCACCTCCGACCGAGCTGAGACTTGTCTCACTCTGGTCGGGGAAATCACACACTTAGATTGTTGAAAACTCGAAAACAAAACTGATTGCAAAATACCAGTGTTGGCAACTATTAAATGACAATTCTATGCTGCCAATACCTGCATAAAACATAGTTAATAATACATCAAACATAGTGGTAGGGTTTAATTCTAACATTTTTCGTGTATATTTGGATGCAGGTGATAAACCACCAAAGTTGGGAGGA
Source organism: Oryza longistaminata (assembly GCA_009805545.1). NCBI lineage: Eukaryota > Viridiplantae > Streptophyta > Magnoliopsida > Poales > Poaceae > Oryza > Oryza longistaminata. Next base: position 8,943,455 of record CM020186.1, on the reverse strand, counting down.
AATTTAGGCTTAAGTAAAGAAGAATTCTATCCATACAAGAGCTGGGCTCCTAAACTCCATCAAAACATCAGAACATGGGCCCAACTACCGAATAAATGGATAAGGCAGAGCAGCGAGGAGGCCCAGACCAAATCTGGGGGCCCAACCCAGGTTCGGCTGAACCCTGGTGATCATCGTTGAATCCAGGTTTTGTAATGGACGTTCCAGATGGTCTCCTGATGGCGGCTGTGGGGCAATTCTGACAATTCGCATAGTTATAACCACCATTACCTGCCTATAAATAGAGCTCCCATTCTCACTTTACTCACACACTCTAAGCTTGAGTTGAATTATAAGAGGTTTTATTGTACTTTTTTGTATACTAGAATTAGGGAGAGAGTATAGTAGAAGAAGTCGAAGGAATTCCGGAGTTGTCGGTAATTATCTTCTTATTTATTTTACTTTGTTAATTACTCATCTTTAATATAATTATTATTCTGAGTAATTAAGATTTGCTCGGTGAGAATTAACTTTTGGTTAGTTCCTAATTAGCGTGCGGGATCTTGTTCACTATAATCCAGTAAAATATATTGATTGCTTTAGTGTTTAGCTAGCTCTAGGTAATTAATTTCCGGTGATTGCTCCGTCTCCCACAGTAGGTTTGAGGTGGATGTAGAGGTGGTGACAAACCTCAATTACACTAAAGCCTAGTGGGCCTTTGTAGCCTGGTCCACGTGCTCGCCAGAACCGCTGGTTCAGATGCGTCCGGTTCGTCGGTTTTCACCAAAAAAACGCCCAGTTCATCCGGTTGTGAGCGGTTCGATGGCATATCCGGTCCTTACAGCAAACCGAACCGACTGAGGGGCTGGTTCCGGTTTTTTCCGGTTCAACCGTTAGGCCGGTCCCTTTTTTTTACTAGAGTTGCAACTTAAGTTAAGGTAGATAAGTCATTTATTTAATTTAAGGATTGCAATGGTTCATTATTGTCACCGTGGGTACCAGCACTATGTACTGGGACTGCTACCGATATCGCGGTTTCGTAGGAAGCGGTTTACACCGTTTTTTTACGACACGGTCCCGTTAGGTGCCGTTGTATGGTAGTGCTGGATTGGGGTGTGACAGGATGTCTATGCAAACTTTTGGTTCAAAAAAAAATTGTTGGTTATCTGATCTGATGGCGTCGATTGTTATGTTTCTAATACGGAGGGAGTAGTAGAGATACTAGAGAAGAGATGTAGTACAATATCGGTAGAGAGCTGAGCATCAGGTCGGAATTTTTTTCTCCCTCTTTTAAAGGAGCGCGGTCGGACTGGTGTTATGGTGTTTTGTGGCAGCGCGCGTACGCGAACCCCACGCGGTTACGGCGAGTTCGAATCTGATTCGATTATTCAGTCGAGTTGGAATCTAATTCACAGCGCAAAACACAAGCCTTCTTATAAAATAGACAGGCAGCACAGCAGCACAGGCCAGTCACCGCTCCTCTCGGTTTCAATCTATACCGTGATATCTCTTATATGTGTATTATTACTTGCACTGTATAGGCCTCTCTTAAAATAAGTCTACTTTGCCTCCCCCACGTCAAATTATATTTGCCTTCGATTTTATTTCTCTTTTTTCAACAGATTTTTATTGATTATGAAATTTTATCTTATCAGTTTTTAATTCGAAAATTAAAAACAATTAAATTATATTCACAAAAATCAATATAAATATATGTTGACCTAGGCCCTAGAATAAGTCTACTTTCCCTCCCTCGTCCCAAATCATATTTGCGCGTAATTTTTTTTTCTCTCAACCACTAGCACAGATCATGCACATCCGATGGCTGAAAAATCAAAAGTTCTGCACCTCTTTCTTTAACAGACTTTTAGTGATTCTAAAATCTTATAGTGCACCAGTTTTTAATTCGAAAAATAAAGATTATTATATTATATAAAAAAATCAGTATAAACACGTGAACCAACCGGTATTTTTTAAAAATACATGAAAATTGAATATGTGCATGGCGTGAAACTTCACACCATGGCTCCGTTCCTTCTATCTCGATTTTTGTTAGCGTGTTTCTAAAACTTTCTATATACAAGTTGATATAAAATACTAGATAATTTTTCTTAATTTTTTTAATAATAAAACTCAATTAATCATGTGCTCAGAGGTTTTCTACAAAAGAAAAAGGAACGGCATGGTACGACCGGCACTGTTCAGGTTTTGTCGGTTAGAGCATAGCACTGTACTGTTGCATTGTGATTATAATCAATGCAATGTTATAGCAATCATCAATTATGAAAAAAGATTATAGAAGTGTCATAAAAAATGTAGTTTAAAATAATTAATGAACTCCCAAAAAAATTCATTATTTACTTATACGTAAAGGTGCGTTGCTCGGACATCCGTTTCTCCAATGCTACAATCTTCGGGACCATGTGTTAGGGACATCATTCACATCCTGCACGCGTAGAGCGGATTAATTATCCAAACACAAATATGCATTTGTGATAACTAGAAGGTGCTTTCAATAAATCATTGAGGTCAAATTTCATTCACCTCACCATTACCAGTGCAATGATATCACAGTTTGTCACACAAGGGTTGAGAGAGAGAGAGAGAGCGTGTTTTTATCCGGCGTGATTATCATTAGCCTAATGAATAATTTATTATTCTTGAAACATTACTATATATATATACATGTTAACACTAGACTTTATAGCATTTAACTGTTGCTTTACCATAACGAAGCATGTGCATTTTTCTAGCATAACAATAATATAATTAAATAGCCTTCACCCGTTGCAACGCACGGGCATATTTTTTCTAGTAGAAAAAAAAATCCGATCCCTTTCTAAGGAAAATCACCGTTCCAAATTGCCGACCGTACGTGCAGCAGAGCTATACCGTGCCGGCCAGCGGCACACGTATGTACGTTTACGTGTAGGTTTTGTTTTTCCCCGGACAACTCGGATCGCATTGCAACTCCCACATGTAAACCGATTGGTATTTTCGCTCCACTGCGCCCTACGTACATATTAGCAAGTCATAAGTGGAAGAAAATTAACGCCATAGGCAGACGAAGATACACACCGCGCTCACGTCGTCTCTCCCGATCAGGCCGGCACTGGGTACGGTTTAAACCGGCGAGATCGAGCAAGCGATCGAGATGGCATCGACGTCACAGGCTCGGGGCTGGTCGTCTCTCCCGACGGACGTGCTCGTCCTGATTCTGGGGAGTCTGCGGTGGTCGAGCCACCCGGCGTCGCGTTGGTGTGCCGGCACTGGCGCTATGCCGCGTCGCTCTGTCCCTTTTACCCGGCGTGGATCACTCCGCTCCTGCTCAACACCGCCGAGGTTGGCACTGCCAACATCCGATACTATAGCCCCTACTACGATAAGAATTTCGAGGTCAACGACACTCTCAAGGTGCCTGGCGCGAAGATTTGCTGCTCCACGGGACGGCACCTCAAGATGTGCGCGGACAAAGCCTTGGTGTATGATATCGACCTTGTCACTGGCGCCCTCGTTGAAGTATTGCCGCAAGAACCTTATATGTTGTTTAATTTTGTCGTCTCCGACCGTGATGATGAGAGGCTATTTGGTGTCAAGGCAACTATCACCATCAAGGTTGCTAGCTCCATTCGACACACCAGTGATGAGTGGGAGGGCTGGAAGTCGACGGAGAATCATCTCTACTGTCCACGGCTTCGGGCATCACCAGTCACCAACCCTGTCCTCCATAACGGTTTGCTATACCTTCTTGCTCAAGACGGGAAATTGGTGGTGTATAATCCTTGCAGGCCTGATGTAGGGTTTGAGATTCTTAACAAGCCCAACGGCTTCGGATTCAAATGTGAAGACAGCTACTTGGTCGAGTCCAATAAAGGTGAGTTGATGGTTGTACTAATAGGACGCCGTGGGAAGGTTGTCCATGTTGTCAAGCTTAATGATCAAACGATGGAGTGGGAGGAGGTAGAGAGCTTGCAAGGCCAAACAATATTCACTGGATCGCTGACGACGATGATGAAGAGGTCCAAATTTAAGTGGATGCAGAATATGATATTCCTTCCAAGATTCTATAAGTGGCCTGAGACCGTCCACGTTGATCTTGTTGCTCGCCGATGGCGAATTGGCATTCGTACCAAAGTTACCGTTCTGCGCAAATACGTACCTTGAAACATGTGGTCAAACATTTGGTCTTATGAATTAGCATACGGAGCAGCAACAAAAGAATATGGGGGACAGAGAGGGCAGATTAAGTATATGGGTTGACTTTGGTGATAATTGATTTATACATCGTTTATATAGTATATGTAAATTTGTTTATATATGTTGTATAGAGGGTTCTCCTAATTTTAGTTAGCCGGGGTAAAGTTCTTTTAATCAGTATAAGATGCATACTCAATGATGTATTTGTAGCAGTTATCACTAGCATAGTAATATATACAATACGAGTAGTTTATTAAGGCAAGTACTATAAGCCTCTACGCACTTGTCTCTAGGTGCCATGTAGCTCACACGATAAGGTGGATGAGAGATATGAAAGAAGAGAGAAGAAGCCACTCTCATGCAAGGGGCTACCTCTACATACTCTAAGATAGATAAGAAACAGAGACCAATGAATTGATAGGAAACAAATAAAGTAAAGTTAGGCCCTCTTTGTTTAGGATTAGACTTTTAAATCAGTTATTGGCTTATGATTTTGTAAGCAGTGGATTTAATGTCCTAAGTTTAGTGGTGGAGTCATACATTGACCTCACATAAGATAAAAAAGCTTTTTCAACCTAACTTTTGACTTAATGGTGTTAGAATGGCTTATGACTTAAAAAAGCCAAATGAAAAGTTTGTTTAAGCTTAGACTTTTCGACTTATAAGTTGGCTTGTTAACCTAAACAAAGATGACCTTAATACGATGTATTGGACAAGTGTGCTAGAGGTAATTTGTTCTATATATTGCCTCTTAATTAATAAGTTGATGATGTGGACTAAATTAAGGTTAACTATCATCTCCACTATAAAACTTGCATTAGGAGGCGAGGCATAACCACTAATCTGAGCTTTATGGGGAATAGCCTTTTGTTATTATGGGATAAAGATCGGAACGTAATCTAGGAACAGGGAAGTGGCATCCCAACGTTAAAGACGGAGCACATTTAATTTGTTGGACTGATAAGGTACTGGCGTACTGCCAAACGATATACTAAGGAAAAAGTACGAATAATCCCCTGCTATCACTACTATAACTGACGGTACGAATTATCCCTTGAACCACAAAATCGGACGTTTTAAACCCTGAACTATCTATACTGGATAAATAACCTCCCTCGACACAATCCGAAGCGGTTTTATCCTATGGGACGTACACATGGCAATCCAGTCAGTATTTTTTTTATTTAAAAAATGGTGGGACCCACCTATCATACTCTCTCAGCCCTCTCTTTCCCCTCTTCCCTTCCCCCTCCTCTCTCTCTCTATCTGAGCCGTTGGGAGTGGTGACCCGGTGGCCGGGACGAGCGTGGCGGGGGCGTAGCCGAGAGACGGCGTGGCGGATCTCCCTGCCATCGGCTCCTCCTCACCCGTCGCCCACCACCAGATTTTCCACCACCGACGCCTCCTCTCCACCAGCCTCCAACCTATGTGTCTCATGGAAGCCCGTGCCGCATCGCTTCTCCTTCGCCGACGGGGCTTTGCCTCTACCCCCGCCGGTGCACCGGCCCTCCTCCGGCTCCTTCTCTGCCGATGGCCTCCCTTGCCCGAGCCATCACCGCCTGCCACCGGCACCATCCTCTGCGTCCTCAGGTGGAGGGTGGGCCCGTCCTCCACCGGTGCCAACCTCCGCTCTTCACCAGGATCGTGTGGGCTTGGGGCTCGTCGTCATCAGTGCCTTAAAGCCCGTCTCCGTCACCAGCCACCAAATTCTATCCATCAAGCCGCTATGGACAACTCTCATCCCTGCGCCGTCGTTCCAGGCCGCAGCCTCGGGGTGCTGGACTCGCCGCTACTCCGCCCACCTTCACTGACTGCCCGCCGTCAGCCACCGGGTTGCTGCTCCTTATGGTGTCCCCTCCCCAATCCCTCCACCCCTTCCCCATCATGTGCGTGCCGCCGTGCATGCCGCCATTCGCGCCATCATCTGCGCCACCACCTGTCCCCTCGCCGCCGTGCGCGCCATTCGCGCAAGAGAGAGAGATTGAGAGGGGAAGAGAGGTATGATAGGTGGATCCCACCATTATTTTAAAGAAAATGCTGGCTGGTTTGCCACGCGTACTCCACGTAGAACAAAACCGCTCTGAATTGGGTCGAGGGGGATAATTCGTCCGGTATTGAAAGTTCAGGTTGAACAGTGTCTGATTTTCGGGTTCAGGGCGGTAATTCGGTCGACCGTGATAGTTTGGGGGTATTTTATACTTTTTCCTAGAATTCATGAGAGTTGTACAAACAATTTGTCATTATGCAAATTTCTTATAGCATTAGTTAGGGAGACACTACATGATCAATGATTGTATACATATGGGTGACATTTAAGATACACTGCTACATAACTGTTTATCCGGAGAAAATATGTGGTGGAAACCACGTATGAAAACCTGAAAGCTACCATTGAATCAAAAAATGGAAGTCTAAGATTCGTCCACGTCACCACAAATAAAAATTTTACTCACGGATTTACTCATGAGTAAAAATTTTACTGCGAGTAAATTTTTTACTCGTGATGACGTTGACGAATCTCCGACGTCCATTTTTTATCCAACGGTAGTTTCCATGTTTCCACTATATTTTTTGTTTTCACCACATATTTTTCCCGTTTATCCGTGATGATACATCATCGACGGATGATTATGACCCGTCACAAATAATGTTAGTTCTATCGGGTTAAACAAAAACTCCCTTCGTCCCAAAATAAGCGCAACCATAAGTTTTCATATCCAATTTTGACCATCTGTCTTATTTAAAAATTTTTATAGTTAGTATTTTTTATTGTTATTAGATTATAAAACATAAATAGTACTTTATGTGACTGATGCTTTTTAGATTTTTCTTTAAAAATTAAATAAGACGAACGGTCAAAGTTGAACACGGAAACTTATGGCTGCGCTTATTTTTGGACACGGAAACTTATGACTGCGCTTATTTATTACGAGACACAACTCCATCATAGATGAGCAGTTATTTGTCACTGTCCAGGCCTGCATGTACGACGAGGCAATTTGCCAATTTCCTTTTTAATCTCCATTTCGCTCTCTCTCGGTCTCTTGAACTCTCTCTCGAGCCAGCAAAAGGCCAGCGGTGTGGGCGGTTGCTCGGGGATGGAGGCGGTGGGAGAGACAAGGAGGGAATTAAGCAGAGGGCGGAATGGTAGAAATGGGCTCGTCATCCCGAGGTTGTCCATGAGGGGGGAGGGGGTTGCTAGTTGGCGCGCGCGCAGCTGCCCCCCGGCCCACAAGGCACATCAGCCTTTTTTTCTCTTTTATTCGCGATTTTTTTCCTTTTTTTTCGATTTTTTCTTTTAGCTTTTTTTTTCTTTTTTCTGATTCTTTTTTTTCTTTTTTCTGATTACTTTTTTAAAAACTTTAGCACACGTATTTTTTCTAAATGGTTTGAGTTGAAAGTTTTTAAATCATAACTTGAAAATTTTCAAATCTCGAGTTGAAAGTTTTCGAATCTGAATTGAAAGTTTTCGAATCTCGAGTTGAAAGTTTTCAAATCTGATTTGAAAATTTTCAAATCTCGACTTGAAAGTTTTCGAATCTGAGTTGAAAGTTTTTGAATCTCGAGTTGAAAGTTTTCGAATCTGAGTTAAAAGTTTTCAAGTTGGAGTTGAAAAGTTTCAAGTCGGAGTTGAAAGTATTCAAATCTGGGTTGAAAGTTTACACATATATGAAAAAATTTGGAAAAAAAAACTAACCGTGTCTTGGGCCGTGTGGGCCGGCACGTACGCGCCAATTAGGATTCCTGTGAAGGGGAGGCGGAGATGGAGGTGGAGGGGGAGAACTACGAAAAAGCTAATGGGCGATCAGTCGCGCGCGCCCCTCCCCGCGCGACTGGACACGTGTCACGCGCGGAGAGGGGCGGCGGACGCGCCGCGCGAGAGGAGGAGGGAGTAGCGAGTTTTCCGTTTTTCCCTTTTTTGTCGTTTCGGTTGTTTTTTTTTTCTTTTTTTTTCCTTTTTTTTCTCCGCTTTTCTCGTTTCTTTTTGGTTTGGTTTTTTCTTTTTTTTTTCCGGTTTCTCTTCTGTTTCTTTTTCCACACCGGGCCAAAGGAGGGGGGGGGGGAAAAATTTAAAAAACAAAAAAAAAATAAAAGGAGGTCCATGGGAACGAACCCGGGGGAAACAAAATCGGAAGATACCAAAAGATAAGTGGATGACAGATGTTTGTTTATAATTAAAAAAGGTAGTCATCATGGAAATTCGGCTCTACAAGGGGACATCAATAAAACTAAAGAAGTAAACAAAAAATATAGTTCACTACTCTCTGTAGTATCTAAGATGAGTAACAAGAGTTGATAAGCGGCCTTCTGCACTACATCCAACAGATTAATTGTGCTGAAGCCATGGAGTAAGCACCTGCAATGCATTGTTATACACAATCGTAATTCATATATGCATTAAACTTATTTTCTTTGATTGACAGGAAAAATATGGGTACAAGTTTTCAAGGCCGCACTATTATTAGCTTGAGTCTCAAACAGCTTCAAACAATACTAAAAGAAAGATGAGCCATTGGAAAGTGATGGCTTCAACATGGCTATTCGTATGTTCATGTATGAAAAAATCGAGATGATTCATAAAACTAAAGAAGCAATATCGAATCATTGCTTGGACTTGCAATTTTGGGTAAGTTTTTAAATTGCAATGTCATGTCATTCTCTATTGCTCATGTATTACCTATAATCGCAATTAATCGAAATATATTGATTTACTATTGCTTATGTATTGAACATTTTTTAATCATGTGAGTGCTACTGGCTTTGGTAAAGACCCGGTCCACCATGACAAACAAAATCTTGCAGAGACCGTCGGTAGTTGGTCGAAATTCATTACAAACTTTCACAGTGCAAAGCGGTAAGATCGCTAAGATACATCCTATATGGCCGTGTTTTTATATATTAGCTTGACGGTTGATCTTTTGTAGATTCTTATAACCAGTACGCCATGCTCGAAGTTTTATGTGCTTGTAGTGGACCAAGAAAAGTCAAACGCTCTATGTGTTAGACCCAATCCACTATGCCAGAATATAAAAATAACCCAAATATGAGATACACGCAGAAACTGATAACTATTTGTGATCACTTCAACAAGCTATGAGAAAGGCATGCCCTGGCTCTAGGTGGAATGAAGACATCAACTTGTGGAGGCAAGTAATTGTCATAATCCGGTTTACAGCAGGTAGTTATCTTCTTAAAAACTCGTTCAAACCAACAAATTTAACTGTGTAGAGAAAGGGAAGCTAACTCTTCATTTCCTTAGGAGTTTATCGGGTTTTCTTGTTCATCTCTTCATGTGTACATGGAATAATAAAGAACATTGCCGGCAATTAATGTAAGTCGTGACAGGCATTAATTATTCATATATTACATTATTATATATTTAACAAATTTAACTTATTAAATACATGTGCAGGATGGTGACGAGCTAAGGAAACTTTTTTTGCTAAATCTACTAATGTACCAACAAAATGAGTGTGAAAGCAACATCCTAACGGCGTACGAGATTTTTCTAAAGTGTATAAAGAATTCACAACATTAGGGTAGTTATTTAACTATATGAACAACATTAGGGTTTAACTATAATATGGAGTGATTTAATTTGAGGTGATCATCCATTAGAAATGCCGTATCTACAAATGCTGGATGTTCTATATATTTTTTGTTTGTGCTTTATTTGTTATGATATTCAATCAAATTTTCATAGATGTTTCTATCTATGTTGCTTTTTATAATTTATGTAGTAACACGCATGAGATTGTTTCATTACGATGCCATATTTGTCTTTTCAATGCCAGTCTTATCCCCGTGATCAATAATATTCCCGTAGCAACGCACGGGCACCCTACTAGTAATAGCAAATTCGAATGTGGGATTTGGGCAGTCCGTCGACGAGAGCACGATGAGCTCTTGGGCCGCAATGATCTTAGAGCCAATGGCTCGCCACCAAACCTCATCCTAGTTCTCTGGGGGGGCCTAAAACGCGACTAGTCGCGTGGCCCCCCTGCGCGCGATCAGTTCTAGTACTAGTAGTACTAGTCTAGTACTGGTACTACTGTAGTACTACTACTATTACTACACTGCTATTACTCCTACTAGTGTTGTTATACTACTACTAGTATTACTAATAAATAAATAAATAAATATATCTTATTTTTTGTTGTATAAAAAAAATATGCACGTATACAAACTTTGTATACGATGTGTACAAACTTTGTATACGATGTGTACAAACTTTATATACGTACGTAAAAAAATAATAAAAAACTAGAAAAATACATCATGTATACAAAATACAAACTTTTGCATATGCGTATACAAACTACGATGTGTACAAACTTTGTATATGATATATACAACTTTATATACGTACATATTAAAAAAATAAAATAAAAACTAGAAAATACATCACGTTTACAACTTTGCGTATACAAACTTTGCATACGCGCATACAAATTTGCATACGTACGAATACAAACTTTGCATATTATACGAATACAAACTTTATATTCATGCATCTTTAAAAAAACTAGA
>CM020186.1:8889042-8932723 GCA_009805545.1 Oryza longistaminata | reverse complement strand
ACGCAAAAATAGCAAAAATAAGCATATTTTCGATTTCGCGTGCGGGGCTCTTAAAAGACCTACCTACAAGTCTATCCTTACTCCTCTTTTCCCTTCTCAACACTTTAAAATTTCATCCTTATCCTCCCATCCTCATCCTCTCTATCCTCCTCACTCTCTCACCTCTCTCTCACTCCCGCGGCACCGCGCGGCTCGGCTGTGGGCTCGGTGGCGTGCGCGCAGCGGCGCGGGTGAGAGAGCGGCGGACTCGGCATCGAGCTCGCCGGGCAGCGGGCTAGCAGCGGAGTGCGCCACGGCAATCACCCCCCCCCCGCCTGGACCGGTGGAGGCGGCTGCCCGCTGCCCCAGATCTGGCGACGGCGCCGTCCATCGCCCGGATCCGGCGGCGACCGGTGGCACCGGGTGGGCGGACAGTGGGAGGTGGCGGATCCGGCTACCGCGATGGCGACGGCGACGACAACGGTGACCGCGAGGAGGGCGGCGGCAGCAGCTTTAGGTTAGGGTTTTATTTTTTTTATGTTTTTATTTTTTTTGGTTTTTTATTTTTTGTGTGCGGGTGACATAAACCGCCCCGCACGCGAAAATCAGATTTTTCGTGTGCGGGTGCGCCACCTTCACGCAAAAATAGTGATTTTTACAGATACTTTTGTTCTAGACACGTTGGAAATCCGCACGCGAAAATCACCTTTGACCGCACGGAAAAAATCGTTTTTTTTCTATGTGTCATGAGAAGTTCCTTTATTAAGTTAGATATTCCCTGACCAATGAACATAATCTAATTTAACAAAACACTCAAAAACAAGACCAATAAAACCATTGACATGTTATAGAGCTAGGCGTAACCGTGGCTATAGTGCGAGTGATTTCCGAGGGCACTCAATAGCACTTAGGTTTGCCTCAACAAACCCCTCATTTGTGAATTTTTCTGTCTTGGGGAGGGGCTATGGGGTACAATGGGGCCCGGGTCAGTGATTGAGTGCCTCGCCCCATCCCCTCCACTCATTGCCCTGCACATGCTTCAGTGCTTCCTAATCCACCACAGTGAGCTGTTTAAATCAAAGTATCGACACATAACAAAAACTGCTTCATCATAATATATAAATCATCAAAATGGAAAGCATCCAAAACTAAGAATTGAAATGGAAAATATATGGATCTCATTCTCAAGATAAGAATTGATAGTACAGATCTTTAGCAAAAAAGAGATATGGGGTTCTCAGTCACCAACAATAGCACTACACATTTCACAGAACGGGATGATATGAAATTAATTATCAGATCGACACAAATAGAAGGGAAGGGGCATGCCAACCAGATTTTGTCCGGGAAAACTGGATTCCAAGCAGCCGAGGTCGACAAGACGTTGAGCAGCCTGTTGCCGCGGCTAAGGGCCGATCGTCACCATCCCGCAACGTTTCTTTGTGGCCTGGCCATCGATCTGGGCTGCCCTAAACTCAATCATGGCCACTCAACCAGATGAGCTAGGGTTGGAGAACGTAACTCCAGCATAGAGATTGATCCGTCGGTTGAAAGTGGTGCATCGAGTGGGACAGTTTGGTGGAGAGGCGAGAAGAGGCCGGCAAATATTATAGCAATTCGAATGTGGGATTTGGGCAGTCCGTCGACGAGAGCACGATAGCTCTTGGGCCGCAATGATCTTAGAGCACATGGCTCCGCCACCAAAACTCATCCTCAGTTCTCCCCCTCCACCTCCATCTCCGCCTCCCCCTTCACAGGAATCCTAATTGGCGCGTACGCGCACGCCACACGGCCCAAGACACGGTTAGTTTTTTTTCCCGAATTTTTTCATATATGTGTAAACTTCAACCCAGATTTGAATACTTTCAACTCCGACTTGAAACTTTCAACTCCAACTTGAAAACTTTAACTCAGATTCGAAAACTTTCAACTCGAGATTCAAAAACTTTCAACTTAGATTCGAAAACTTTCAAGTCGAGATTTGAAAATTTTCAAATCAGATTTGAAAACTTTCAACTCGAGATTCGAAAACTTTCAATCTCAGATTCGAAAACTTTCAACTCGAGATTTGAAAATTTTCAAGTTATGATTTAAAAACTTTCAACTCAAAACATTTAGAAAAAATACGTGTGCTAAAGTTTTTAAAAAAGTAATCAGAAAAAGAAAAAAAAAGAATCAGAAAAAGAAAAAAAGCTAAAAGAAAAAATCAAAAAAAAGAAAAAAAATCGCGAATAAAAGAGAAAAAAGGCTGATGTGCTTGTGGGCCGGGGGCAGCTGCGCGCGCGCCAACTAGCAACCCCCCTCCCCCCTCATGGACAACCTCGGGATGACGAGCCCATTTCTACCATTCACCCCTCTGCTTAATTCCTCCTTGTCTCTCCCACCGCTCCTCCCCGAGCACCGGCCCACACCGCTGGCCTTTTGCTGGCTCGAGAGAGAGTTCAAGAGACCGGGAGAGAGCGAACGGAGATTAAAAAGGAAATTGGCAAATTGCCTCGTCGTACATGCAGGCCTCGTCAGTGACAAATAACTGCTCATCTATGATAGAGTTGTGTCTCGTAATAAATAAAGCGCACATAAGTTTCCGTGTCCAAAAATAAGCGGCCATAAGTTTTCCGTGTTCAACTTTGACCGTTCGTCTTTTTTGATTTTTAAAGAAAAATCTAAAAGCATCAGTCACATGAAGTACTATTTATGTTTTATAATCTAATAACAATAAAAATACTAATATAAAATTTAAATAAGACAGAGGTCAAAATTGGATATGGAAACTTATGGTTGCGCTTTTTTTTGGGATGAAGGGAGTTTTTTTAACCCGATAGAACTAACATTATTGTGACGGGTCATAATCATCCGTCGATGATGTATCATCACGGGAAACGGGAAAAATATGTGGTGAAAAACAAAAAATATAGTGGAACATTGGAAACTACCGTTGGATAAAAAATGGACGTCGAGATTCAAACGTCATCACGAGTAAAAAATTTACTCGCGCAGTAAAATTTTTACTCATGAGTAAATCCGTGAGTAAAATTTTTATCTTGTGGTGACGTGGACGAATCTTAGACATCCATTTTTATTCAATGGTACTTTCAGGTTTTCATACGTGGTTTCCACCACATATTTTCTCGGATAAACAGTTATGTAGCAGTGTATCTTAAATGTCAGCCCATATGTATACAATCATTGATCATGTAGTGTCTCCCTAACTAATGCTATAAGAAATTTGCATAATGACAAATTGTTTGTACAACTCTCATTAATTCTAGGAAAAAGTATAAAATACCCCCAAACTATCACGGTCGACCGAAATACCGCCCTGAACCCGAAATCAGACACTGTTCAACCTAAACTTTCAATACCGGATGAATATCCCCCTCGACCCAATTTAGAGCGGTTTGTTCTACGTGGAGTACGCGTGGCAAACCAGCCAGCATTTCTTTTAAAATAATGGTGGGATCCACCTATCATACCTCTCTTCCCTCTCTCTCTCTCTCTTGCGCGAATGGCGCGCCGGCGGCGAGGGGACAGTGGTGGCGCAGATGATGGCGCGAATGGCGGCAGCACAGCGGCACGCACATGATGGGGAAGGGGTGGAGGGGAGTGGGGAGGGGACACCATAAGGAGTAGCAACCCGGTGGCTTGGCGGCGGGCAGTCAGTGAAGGTGGGCGGAGTAGCGGCGAGTCCAGCACCCCGAGGCTGCGGCCTGGAACAACGGCGCAGGGATGAGAGTTGTCCATAGCGGCTTGATGGATAGAATTTGGTGTCTGGTGACGAGACGGGCTTAAGGCACTGATGACGACGAGCCCCAGCCCACACGATCCTGAGTGAAGAGCGGAGGTTGGCACCGGGGAGGCGGGCCCACCCTCCACCTGAGGACGCAGAGGATGGTGCCGGTGGCAGGCGGTGATGGCTCGGGCAAGGGAGGCCATCGGCAGAGAAGGAGCCGGAGGAGGGCCGGTGACCGGCGGGGGTAGAGGCAAAGCCCCGTCGGCGAAGGAGAAGCGGTGCCGGCAACGGGCTTCCATGAGACACATAGGTTGGAGCTGGTGGAGAGGAGGCGTCGGTGGTGAAAATCTGGTGGTGGGCGACGGGTGAGGAGGAGCCGATGGTAGGGAGATCGCCACCCCGTCTCTTGGCTACGCCCCCGCACGCTCGTCGCCGGCCACCGGTCACCACTCCCACGGCTCACAATAGAGAGAGAGAGAGGGGGGAAGGGAAGAGGGGAAAGAGAGGGTGAGAGAGTATGATAGGTGGGTCCCCACCATTTTTTAAATAAAAAATACTGACTGGATTGCCATGTGTACGTCCCATAGGATAAAACCGCTTCGGATTGTGTCAGGGAGTTATTCATCCAGTATAGATAGTTCAGGGTTTAAAACGTCCGATTTGGTTCAAGGGATAATTCGTACCGTCAGTGATAGTAGTGATAGCAGGGGATTATTCGTACTTTTTCCTTAGTACATATCGTTTGGCAGTACGCCAGTACCTTATCAGTCCAACAAATTAAATGTGCTCCGTCTTTAACGTTGGGATGCCACTTCCTGTTCCTAGATTACGTTCCGATCTTTATCCCATAATAACAAAAGGCTATTCCCCATAAAGCTCAGATTAGTGGTTATGCCTCGCCTCCTAATGCAAGTTTTATAGTGGAGATGATAGTTAACCTTAATTTAGTCCACATCAATCAAACTTATTAATTAAGAGGCAATTAATAGAACAAATTACTCTAGCACACTTGGTCCAATACATCGTATTAAGGTCATCTTTGTTTAGGTTAAAGCCAACTTATAAGTCGAAAAGTCTAAGCTTAAACAAACTTTTCATTTGGCTTTTTAAGTCATAAGCCATTTAACACCATTAAGTCAAATAGGTTTGAAAAAGCTTTTTTTATCTTATGTGAGGTCGAGTATGACTCCCACCACTAAACTTAGGACATTAAATCCACTGCTTAACAAATCATAAGCCAATAAACTGATTTTACAGTCTAATCCTAAACAAAGAGGGCCTAATTACTTTATTTGTTTCCTATCAATTCATTGGTCTCTTGTTCTTATCTATCTTAGAGTTTTGTAGAGGTAGCCCTTGCATGAGAGGTGGCTTCTTCTCTCTTCTTTCATATCTCTCATCCACCTTATCGTATGAGCTTACATGGCACCTAGAGACAAGTGCGTAAGGCTTATAGTACTTGCCTAAATAACTACTCGTATTGTATAATTACTATGCTAGTGATAACTGCTACAAATACATCATTGAGTATGCACTTATACTGATTAAAAAGAACTTTACCCCGGCTAACTAAAATATAGGAGAACCCTCTATACAATATATAAACAAATTTACATATACTATATAAACACGATGTATAAATCAAATTATCACCAAAGTCAACCATATACTGTAATCTGCCCTCTCTGTCCCCCAAATTCTTTTGTTGCTGCCCGTATGCTAATTCATAAGACCAAATGTTACCACATGTTTCAAGGTACGTATTTGCGCAGAACGGTAACTTTGGTACGAATCCAATTGCCATCGCTGAGCAACAAGTCACACGTGACGGGTCCTCAGGCCACTTATAGAATTCTTGGAAGGAATATTCATATTCTGCATCACACTTAAATTTGGACTTCTCTTCATTCATCAGTCGCTCAGCGATCCAAGTGAATATTGTCTTGGCCTTGCAAGACTGCTCTACCGTCCTCCCACTCATCGTTTGATCATATAAGCTGACAACAATGGACAACACTTCCACTCGGCGTCCTTTAGTACAACCATCAACTACCTTGATTGGACTCGACCAAAGTAGCGTCTTCACATATTGTCCGAGCCAGTTGGGCTTGTTAAGAATATCAAAACGCCTACATCAGGGCCTGCAAGGATTATATCACCACCAATTTCCCGTCTTGCAGCAAGGAAGGTATAGCAATACCGTTATGGCGAGGACAGGGTTGGTGACTGGTGATGGCCCGAAGCCAGTTAGGACAGTAGAGATGATATCTGCGCGTCGACTTCCAGCCCTCCCACTCATCACTGGTGTGTCGGAATGGAGCTAGCAACCTTTGATGGTGATAGTTTTTTGCCTTGACACCAATAGCCTTCATCATCACGGTCGGAGACGACAAAAATTAAACAACATATAGGTTCTTGCTGGCAATGACGTTAACGAGGGCGCCGGTGACAAGGTCGATGATCATACACCAAGGCTTTGTCCCGCGCACTACTTGAGGGGGTGCCGTCCCGTGGAGCAGCAAATCTTGCGCCGAGGCAACCTTGAGAGTGTCGTGACCTCGAAAATTCTTATTCGTGAAGTAGGGCTAAGTATCGGATGTTGGCAGTTGCCACCTCGGCGGTGTTGAGAGGAGCGGAGTGGATCACGCCGGGTAAAAGGGACAGAGCGACGCGCTCGAGCGCCAGTGCCGGCACACTAACGGCGACGCTGTGGTGGGCTCGACCAACCGCAGATCCCCAGAATCAGGTCGAGCACGTCCGTCGGGAGAGACGACCAGCCCCGAGCCTGTGACGTCGATGCCATCTCGATCGCTTGCTTCGATCTCGCCGGTTTTAAACCGTACCCATGCCGGCCTGAATGCGGGAGAACGACCGTGAAGCGCGGTGTGTATGCGTGCGGGCCTCTTGGGAGGTCGATTTTTGCATGTGGACGTGAAAATGGTCCATCTGTAATCTAAATAGCTCCTCGTCTAGGAAAATCGATTCTCTACTAGTGTGAACTCGCTGCCTCGCCAGAAGTGAACTGCTATACATGGCGAGTTCATGAGCGAGTGAAGAAACTAGCCTTGCTTAGATTATTGTTCATGAGCGAGTTCATGAGATGCGAGTGAAGTGCAACAGTTCTAAGTAAGACTCACCATTTTTCTAATAGAAGCGGGCAAGCGGCCATCCTTTCTTAACTTCTATCAACACTGAGCGAGCAGCAAGCATAGTCAATAGAGTCAGCTTATGGGATATTGGGATGGGGCGGAAGCAAAGCGTTCTCAGGCTCCGGTAGGTAGCGTACTCTTCTGCCATCAATAATGTCGAAAGAAAAAAAAAAACAAGTTCCCTTTTGTATAGATCGAGATGCATTATTTTTTCTTTACTTGTTCCATACTAGGAAGAATGGAAGAAAATTCTTCGATAACACATCTTCTTTATTTAAACAAATGATGTCCGATGCACGTGGAAACTCCTTCATTTGAAAAAAGTAGTGATTGCCGAAATTGGCATATTGATGGATTTTTTTTATAGCTGTTTGAGGGTACAAATGAATTAACTAGCTCCCTACAAGTTAAAAAGGTTAATAATTGCTTAATAAAAGTATTCTAAGAAAATTTATATAGAATTTTTTTTCCATCAGTTTCACCGTTAGTAGCTTTGGAAGAGTTCAAACGAAAAAATCAGAATAGGAAAATGAGATGGTCATTATAAGAACTATAAGAACTTCTAGATTAGAAATATAATGATTTCTATCACTATTCGCAATACTACTAGTCCCATCAATTACCTCATATTCAAATTTTTTCGATAAATTTTGTTACAGGACATCGCAATTTCGTGCTTTAGTTGTAGGTTACCGCATAAACTCACTTTTGGAGGAAAACACAGTCTAAATGCGGTTATTTGTCGGCAGCCACCATGCCCATTAAAATGATATATTAGTGCTGACGAGGAGATAGGGAGTCCAAAATTTTATGCGAAGTGACCAAACTGCCCCTACATGCCCCTTTTGGACTCCTTATCGCGTAAAATTTTGGACTGCTTGTGTAAATCAAGCGCAAGCGCAAGCCTTAAGAGGACCGTCTGCAAAAATTGATTTTTGCAAGCGCGTTTCTTAAGACAACTACCAGCAAAAATAATTCTTCGATGCAAAACCGATTTAGATTGCCCTCAATTACAAATTCAAGCAATCCCCTTTTCTCCTCACAAATTCAAGCACATCGAGGATAGAAGGTTGGTCACATCGGTGCAGCAACCAAGCGGTTGGTTGGTTGATGTCTGAGATCCCATCACAAGGGATTGTGAAGGCGAATACAGACAACACTAAACAAATCGGTGCAGGAGGTGCTGGAAAGTTTGGTGTAAATGGCGAGTAGTTTGTCAGACCGCGTATGAAATCCTATATACCTATATAAGTGATCCCACTTAGTGTAGTTATTGCCTAATTTCCTGCAATGTGGTTCATCCACGTCATCCAAATAATGATAGCCGTTCGATCCTATCCTAATGATCTAGATCCTGGTCAGTTCATTCCACTCCCAATGGTTTGGATCCGGTCAGCACAGCCCACACGTACGCTTCAGCCCAGCAGCCCATCCATCCAGTCCGCACCCACCTAACCTATTCGCTTTCCCCACATCCGCGCGGTGCGCCGTCAGTCACGCAATGCGCAGCCATGTCAGCTTCTCCTCGCCGCTTGCACTCCTCTCGCGTTCGCCAGGGGCGCGTCCCCCTTCGCAGACAGAGGAAGCGATCGCCCTCCCGGCTCCCGGCACCCTAACCGACGGCAGGGGAAGCGATGGCCAAGGGCGCCGGCCATGCCGCTTTCCTTCCCTCTTAGTCCCCGCGCCGCCTCCCGGACTGCTCACAGTAAATGGAAGCCGTTGCGGCATGTACACCGAGCAGACCTCATGGCCATCATCAAGATGGCCGTTGAGCCCCCTCCCCTTACTTCGATTCGCTTCCTATTGCTTCTTCCTCGCCGGAAACCATCGTTCGATTTATTTTCTCATTCTCTCCCTCGCGTGACTGAAATCTTCTGCCACCCATTCACCTTCAAGAAACCGCAGGGATATATCAAAGGTGTGCTTCTTCTTCTTCTTCTTCTTCTTCTTCTTCTTCTTCTTCTTCTTCTTCTTCTTCTGTAGACCATATATTTTGATCCAATCATAATTTTAAGAATTGTTATCTCAGATTATTAAGAATTCAGAAAAACTGAGAGATATATTGGTTTTGTTTGGGCTCTTCCTCAGGTTTTTACCATCATTATTCAACTGGATTGAAATTTATTTAGTAGACATACAACTCTAAAGGACGCGATTCATGATACAGGATCACTGGTATGTATACCAATTTACATTGCCGCATGCTCGCACCTATAATTTGTTTTATTCCCGATTGCCGGTTGCGGATCATTTCCATTAGCAGATTGCTTAGCACTGTAGCAGCAGCTATATATGGGCTACCGCTGAGATCAGTCCCCATGATACTGCAATCCATGGCAGCGGCCGGAGAAATATATTGGGTATTTGGGTAATCATAATTAGATATTCTTTTTCAAACATTGGGACATTCATCAAGTTAGGGCAACTATTTATATATCTTCAGTTTTATGGATATTTTAGTCCAAAATACTACATGTTACTTTTGTTTCTATTGACACACTTTCCAGGATCATTGCACAATGTTGATCCAATTAATTAGCAAGAACGCATACGAACATAAAAAATTAGCCAAAGGGCCAGACCCATATCTGACATGCATGCAAAACTTTTAGAATTCTCTTGATATTATTTCTTTCATGTGACAAAGAAGAAACTTTTAAAGATTAAATTTCTGTTTGCAAAAAAATTGAATTCCAATCGATGTGAATCAAATATACATTTTTTTTCATCTTTTGGTTAGCTACACACGATTAGTTAACTTACACAATCACTTATCCTACACTGTGTATGCTAGAGACCGTCGTCTCAGTTTTATTTTATTGTTGCTACCATACATTCAGATTAATTGCTCTAGCCACAAATCAATTCATTCAGATTTTTATTAATGTCTGTCAAACATTGTTTTCATTGATCTACACAATTCGACACCTTATTACTGCTCGACTTCTATAAGCTAAGTATCACACACACCATTTGCTTTTCCTTACAACAACTTTTATTTATTTATTTATTTATTTTTCCTATTCTCAACATCTTCATTGCTATTACTATTTCAGAAGTTTGTATCTCAAATTTCACGAATGTTGCTGCTGAAAAAAAATAAATTGCCATTTCCCATGGCTATATATACATTTATCTCTTGCACCTCCACATTTGCACCTCCACATTTAGCTCCAGATTTCTACTTACAAGATCCCGCAGCAACGCGCGAGGTATCATCTAGTTATCTAGTGAAAATAGGATATATCTGGACAGTGGTGGACTCACGATTCTTTTTTCCTTGGGTGTCTGCACAGTTGTAAAGAGTCAAATAAAAACTTGATGAACTATAATATAATTAATAGTTCCTAATTGCAATGATTTTTTATAGCATAGAAACTCTTGACTATCAATTTAAGGACCTGTTCACTTTGATGCCATTTTCAACTATACCATTTTTTGGTAAAGTTACTAAAAAAATGTCTACGTTTAGTTTGTTGTTAAATTTGGTCAATTCATAAGAAATCCTGCTAAAATTTTGACAATATTGCTATCTTACCAAAATTTTAGTATTGCCAAAACTTGATAAGGTTTATTTTAGCTACAATCTGAACATGCCCTAAGAAGCGATATACTACTGTTTTGTAAATTTTATTCATGTTTCTTTGTTTCACCAAGCTTAATATAAAACTCACCAAGAATCTTTGTCCCTAAACCTATCATCATCAATGAAATAATTTGATTGATTCAATAAGCTTAATGTAAAACTCACCAAGCTTCTCTATGTCCTGGCTAAAGAATGAAAGGGTTGTGATGTTCCTCTTTATATTTGATTTTGATTTATTCAACTTGACGTCAATTTTCTGCCTACAAGGACTGGATATGTACGAATGAGTGAACGACGAATGGAGCTAGACGGCATTCTTGATTTCTTGCGCAGCCATCCAGTGTCGTGGTTGCCGACTTGCTGCCCTGCTGGTCACCGCAACGGCGAATCGGCAAGTAGCTCCTGCGAGCTAGTTGATAGCCGGTGGCAGGCAGCCTCCGCCTATCCATCTTCATGCTCTCGTCTCGCCGCGCGGTTGCCGGCCGGCATCGTGCCGCCGCCAACACCCAACAGGAAAAAACGATTCGCTGAACTCTAGCTCTGACCGCCGATGAGTGAAGAGCAGGAGTTTGCGATGGAGCGGGTTCTCTCTTGCATCTCGGGGTTTGGTTTTTGGACATAGCAAACGTTTCAAGCAACTGACGCATACTATGTGCTAAAAGAATTTCGCAATTTTTGGGTACGCTGGTGCATACCAGGAATCCCACCTGGGTCCGCCGCCCTTGTCTGGGACTCGACGAGGGGTTGAGATATATGGAGTTAGGTCAGATGAGGGGTTGAGATATATGGAATTAGGTCAGAACTGAAGAAAAGTCCAGGCAATAGCGAGTCGAATATCGTTGATGGGATCGACGATACTGTTTGGCAGAACATGATATATGATATATCTAGGATATGCGGATCGGCATGACGGAGATATATGAAAATCTGCGTCAGTAAAGAGGAAAAGTGTGTCAGGGTTATGGATAAGGCATACCCAATAGTAGTCGACTAAGCTCAGCGGGGCCCACCATATACCAAAGTCTTATACAGAACCATGCCTCATATATAGAAGGAATTCCGGATAAGAAAAAAACAAATAGAGTTCTATATGGAAACTATAAGGACTACTCAGATTATATCCATACTGGTCCTCTAAGTTATACTTAGACAAGAGGACATCTATGGACTATAGGTATAAATACAAGACCCCCTAGGGGGAGAGAGAGGACAGACCAACAAAAACCAAGATAAGCCAGAACATACCTAGACATGCCGCCAAACATCAATATTGGAGATAGCTTAGATGGACTCAATTTGGTGCCTGCGGAGGCCGACAAGAGGGATATAGTGCTATCTTTGATCTCGCCAAGTGTGTATTCGATGACGAAGACTACCCCGTCGTCGACTACATGTTGGTGTTCCAGGACCCCAAGTCGACGACGACTAGATAGGTTATCTAAGATATTATACTTGTATGATTATGAAGAATAAGAGCAACACCGGCTTCGGCCAATAGGAGTAGGGTTGTTACCTTCCTGTGAAGGGCCCGAACCTGTATAAAAATCTGTCTTTATCTCTTTTACCTCAATCTCGTATATACACTGGTACCAACGATCCCCTATACCATGCAAATACCGTAGTCGTGACCTCAAACGTCGACAGAGCGGCTATTGTGGTAATTCTTCTAGTGATTCAAGGCAACGGTGAATTTTTCTCAAGTTATCATGGAGCTCAGTCTACGGATGCGAAAAATCTGGATGTTGAATTTATTAGCTCGATTCATAAGACAACTAGGAAGAAAGGGTTTTCGCCCACCACCCCTGCATGCTTCGCCCGCCGCCGCCGCCACTCGCCCCTCTCGGCCCCGCCGTCACGTTGCCCGTCTCGGCCCCGTCGTCGTCTACCCGTTGAAGACAAGAGAAGAGAAGAAAATAAAAGAGAAACGAGAAGAAAAGGGAAGAAAGAAGAGATGTGGGGCCCACATTATTTTCTCACTTATATGTCAGCCCCATATACTTTATTTATTTATTTTTGCTGACTAGGATACCACGTTAGCGGAACCTATCTATACTGCTATGCTATAGGACCTAAATTGACATAAATTGGACAGTTTTGTATATAGTTTATGGGTGAAGATTTCTGAGGATAAGGGATGTCAAACAAACTAGATGTAAAGTTGAGGGACGGCAGGTGAACTTATTTTTTTCCTTCCCTATCTCCCATGCAACGCCACACTGGGCCAACCTGATGCTCCAAACTGGCCCATGACGAATGCTTCACAGCCCACGCGGGTCGGAAAGCGAAGTGGATAGATCGGGGGGTTCCTGGAATCCATCGCTCGCCAAAAACCCTTCTCGCCGCCGCCGCCGCCGCCGCCGCCTTTCTTCTCGCCGCCGCCTCCTCCTCCTCCTCGCCGCTTTCCTCATGGCCCGCTCCAAAAGAGCCTTTAAGCTGCTGACCCAGCAGAGGATAAGAGAGCAAAGATCCCCGAAGAAACCGGCGACAGACCCGGTCTGGCCGTGCGAGTACTGCGGCGAGACCGTGAAGGGGCTAAGGAATGGGCAGGCCCACTTCGACGGTTGCAAGGCCGCCGCCGACGCCGCCACGGCCGCCGCGCTTCGGAAGGGGGAGGAAGACCGCGCAAGGCAGGAGGAGCTAGCCAAGGCCAAGAACTGATCCAAAAACCCACTGCTGGTGAGCTTCTCTACCTGTGATTGTGATTATTAATTTGTCCTGTGATTGTGATTATTAATTTGTCCTGTGATTGTGATTATTAATTTGTCCTGTGATTGTGATTATTAATTTGTCCTGTGATTGTGATTATTAATTTGTCCTGTGATTGTGATTATTAATTTGTCCTGTGATTGTGATTATTAATTTGTCCTGTGATTGTGATTATTAATTTGTCCTGTGATTGTGATTATTAATTTGTCCTGTAATTGTGATTATTATTTTGTCCTGTGATTGTGATTATTATTTTATTTGACTCGTTTGTGCGACGTGGATATATGCAAATAGTAAAAGTAGTAACAGTTTAGAATAACCACAGGTTAACAAACTCAAAGTAACCAACCATCCATTGATCTCTCTAAAGCAATCACTTTGTTTATACTAGTATTTTGTTTCCATATTAAAACAAATATTTTGTTCATTTCATACTTACGTTGATCTAAAAAATATTATAACTATTACAAACGTGAGCAGCTCTCGTTATGAAGTAGTAATAATCTCTTCGCTATTATTTGCTGCATATTTTTAATCACAATACTATTTTGTACATCATCAGGCTTACCTGGACAAAAGAACTTGACAATCAGATTAGAATCAGAATTTGGTTCAACATTAGGGCAACTCAACTAAAAATCTGTCTGTCAATCCAAACATTAGATATACTGCTGCTTTTACTATACTTACGGTACAAGGAAAATTACTGCATGTGTTTAGCTTTATTCGAGGAAACCTTACCAGATATGATTGTGCAATGGATGAAAACAAATAGATTGACAGGAAGTTTATAAAACGATTCCATATATTGCCATAAGAAATGGCATGTACATGCAATGCATGATTACCAGGTCGAGTTGCATGCTATAAGAAAGCTCAGTGCCGCACTTCTATTCAATCATCTTTTACAAAGTTTCCTGCAGAATCAAAACAAAAATTGTATTATTCAACTGGACTGGACACTAAACACAGGAGCTAATTATCTGAACATATATACAGTTCAAGAAAACATAACTTTTAGCAAAATCTGTGCATTTATAGTCTCAGGTTTTATGTTTGACAAAATGAACACCAACTGTCACTTATTTTTACATGGGAAAGAAAACTTACAACTCGTGAAAAGTGATAAGGGGTTAAGAATGTTTAAAATGCAAGAAGAAGATCAAGGCACAGGGTGTTTGCCTTCCAGGCTTCCACCAGAGAATCTTTCTTAGATGAAGGAGTAATTGACTCTCCAGACACACATTCCTTTAACCCCATAAAGTACAGAGCCATTATTGTTCCTAATAATATGATGAAATAGATACGTGATTACCAAAAAATATAATGCATTAAGCATTTTCGGTTTTTCTGCTAACATTAGATCTATATATTTCTCAAGCATATTTCCAAAGACTATGAATCTCTAAATAATATGGTGCTGGTAATTGACATTGATGGTGTATCTTAAAGATTCTGCCACCAGTAGAAAAGCCTTAGATTCTGTCCATTAAGACTTCTCGTTTGCAAATATGCCGTTTGGCTTATTCCACGAATAAGCCAAACAATGGGGCCATTGAAAAAGGACTATAAATCACCACTTCACCGGAGTAACAGATGCATAGCATAGACCGGAAAGTACAACATATTTTTAGCTTCATGTTTATCAAATGCAAGCTGTGATTACTGAACAAAATGTTCTTTGAGGTTATATTGCAACATTTGGAGGAAAATAGAAATAAATCTAATCGTTCTTGTGCAGGTTGTTTTCATACCACTCTTCTATAAGACATTTACCTCTGCATCATCGACATTGTCCACCTTAAAATCTTCAAAATACCTTCTGACTCCAAGATTTCACTCTTGTGTCTGACATGTTGACCTACCAAAGTGAACATTAGCAACAATACTTGTACACACCTGCACAACTTCAAACCAAATTTTGGAACAGTGTTAAGTATGATTGCTTAGCACTTTAGACTCCAAAACATGCTATACACGTTTAGACTCCAGAATGGATGTATATCACCTGAAAATATATTATATATATTCGTGCAATATGGATATTATGAAATATACAATGAACATGCATCAGGTCCCTTCACTTCTATACATCGCAGGTGCAGGCACGCAACCAGCAAATTGCCCTCTGTAATGTGATACACCAACACATTGTCCTCACCGCCGCAGCATCTTTCTGTAACACAAGCAGAATTAGGAGTCTACCTAGAATTACTAACCTGGTATACTGTATGGAGGGATAATGACGTAGGAATTCAAAATTCTTTCACAGGTGCTAGGGACATCTTTTCCTTGAAGAATGTAAAAAAAAAAATACAAATAGAGGGAAATATATTCATCCATAATTCTAGAAAAGATAATCATATGCAAGCATCAGGTAGATTAAATTTTTCCATGTAGATATTTGTGCATTAACTTTTAACAGCACAGTGTTGATGGGCACTGGGATTAGTGACCTGATATACGTGGGAACTGAGGACCCAGAGTTAGTAACCTGATTTGAGGCATCGTGATCAGTTTTTGGTGCTTCTATCGTCTGCAAGCTTGAGATTGTGGCAACGGCATCAGGAATTCGGGCAGAACGGTGAGATGACATATGCTGAGCCAACCAGGGGAGGCCCCTCACGACCTTGCCTTCGAGCGATGAACAGCAATGCGACCTGGGGCAATCAGGTCATGGCAAAGTGGATGACGCTTCACGCGACCAATCAAGACCAGAAGATGCGAGATGGGCTGTTGCAGCAGATTCGAGGAGGGCGGCGGGCATTTCACAACCACATGGCACTGCTGGAGAGGCGATGAGCTGTGGCGGCGGATGTGAGGAGGTCTGCAGCGTGTGGAGATGGGGAGCGTCCTGATTCCCTGCCTGATGCAAGGTGCAGATGTAAAGGGCGTCCCTAAAGCGAGGAGGCGATAAAATGTGCGTAACTATGTCCGTAACATGAGGAGGCGTCATCCTAGGTGGTTGGCGTGGCAGCGGTGTCATCTAGTGGATGGTGCTGGCGCAATCGTGGCACGGATAGTGCGCGTCGGCGATAGTCATGCATTCGCTCAGGTGAGGGTAGGTGGGGATCGGAAGAATAGGATTGGGAATCGGTGATTTCACTGTATGATTGAAATGAGTGAACTGCTGCCTTTTATGTTAGTATAGAAAAACTGAAGTGTGCTTTTAATTGTAAATTATTTATCCTAAGTTTAGAACCTTCTGCTCACTAAATTATTTTTTTTCCACAGGTACAATGGAGAAATAATAGAACTGTAAGGTTGAAATTTTGGTGAACTTAAGAAAATGATTCAGCATATGTAATGAGCTCTTCACATTAGTGAACTCATGATGCCTACATTCAGCTATATTCAGCATATGTAATGATTAGCTCTTCACATTCAGCTATATTCATTTCGAACAATGCTATGTGTCGTGAACTCATGATGCCTACATTCGAAAATTAATCTTCAGTCACTATAATATGTTATTTTTCGTATCACCTTAATTATCTCATAATTGAGTAAATTTGAAATATGTTGCACATACCTACGAGTATTATGGCCAAGTCAAGGTGTTTGTTCTCGTGCTACCGATCTGGTGATGGATGGGTCAGTGTGATGTCGGAGCTCACCGTTCAATCTGACTCCGAACTCCATTGAGGCTGATGTTCTTTTGGGCGCTGCATCAATGGATTCCGTTGTTAAATGATGCAACAATGGGCAATTGAGGTGGGTGGGGGGAGTGCATTTTCCTTCTTGTACAGGTTTAGATGAAGGATGATTTACTGATTAATTGGGAAAACTCGAACCTGGTGCTTTTGAGTACTTTATACGATTGAATGATTAATCCATATGGACTTGTTCTTGCAAAGAGAAGCCCATCAAGTAGCAACGATTTGTTTATTTTACCATACTTCTTGAACTTTTGCAGCTTTTCTATAGTTATCTTAGACACTCTCTCTCAGTCCCAAGATACAAGGGATTTTGGCCGGATGTAACATCCTAGTATTACGAATATCTAGACAGGAGGGAGTACTTCGTAGAGGCTCTACTTCATATCTGTTGGGACAGCACTGAACAAAGATACTCTGAAGAGCATTAAACCATATCTTGATTATTGCCATATCATTGAATCTGGCCTTTCCAACTGAATTTAACTACAAGAATATTGACGATACTATGCCAGCTTTATTTTCCAGATTACGACATGTAATAGCTTGCACCAATAAATTCTAAAATCTGTACGTTTGGTTCAAAAGCAGGTATTTGAACTTGAGAGATGAACATTTATATGGCTATGCTTGCAGATGTGGGTCAACTTAAAACCAATTGATCATTGTAGCAATCTAGTAGGGTAATCATGTGGCTTTGATGTGCCATTTTTCTCCGGTCACACCTGTGGTAAAGCCCACCAATACTTTTTACTCGTCTTCCATCCATTGTGCGTGATCCTTTATGCTAGTTGGTCAACTTTGAAAATGATTTATTTTAGTATTTGTAAAATCTAGAGAGCGAGGTGTTCTCTAAAAACTAGTTTTGTGGGTGTCTTTGTGGCAGATAAATTTACGGTAGCCTCGTTCCTGAGGCTCATGAAGACTCCGTGGCAAAAGTTTCAGGAGCTAGAGACAAGAATTCAGAGTCCTAGAGGCGGTGGAAATGATCATGTGGACGCGAGCTAATGTTGCAGCATGCATGGTGCCTAGCTCAAAATATGGTTTGATTATAGATGCTTGACAGATATGACATTGCATGGCATAAACACGTGGTGTCCTAAATAATTGTTCGGAGGATTTGTCATTTCTATGTTTGAAAATTTTAAATTTGAAGTTGAATTGTAATGTTTAAAATTTTGAATTCGAATACGATTGGATTATATGCATTAGAAATATTCATGTTTGAATGACTACGGTATTAAACTAACTGTAAACGTGGAATGTGTGTTAAAATAGAAGAGAAAAAGAAATGGGGGTTATTACGGAAGTTGGAGGCATTTTTGTAGCCCACAGAAAATAGGGGCAGCCCCATTTGGCCTTTGAGATGTTGGAGATGCTCCAATAACCAGGGTTATGAATACTTATAATAAGTTATTGTATAGTTACTCATAAAAAATATATATTTGATCAACCTAATAAAGTTATAACTCCTAACAAACTTACACATGAATATTTTTATGTAATTTAAATCTATGTCTATACCACCAGCCCATCACCACTATTTTTACAATTTTACAAAGCAGTCTCTTAATATTTTCTGATATTATGAAACATTTTCTAATATTATAAAATATTTTCAAACAAGTGAATACCATATATTCATATAAGCAAATAAGTTATACTAGCATATTTGATTTTGTCTGAGACATTATAATATACTTCCTCTGTTTCATATTATAAGACTTTCTAGCATTGCCCACATTCATATATATGTTAATGAATCTAGACATATATGTGTGCCTAGATTCATTAACATCTATATGAATGTGGGCAATGCTAGAAAGTCTTATAACCTGAAACGGAGGTAGTATATTTTATTCACTCATAGTAAAACATGGGCATTTTGCTAGTACATGAAAAAGATATTTATGTCCAAAAGTTTAAACCCATACCTTTTATCACAAAGGATATAGAGGGCTTGTATAAGAGAGGACACCATACCAACCAGCGCACACCTGCACATAGGAAAATATTTTAGTATGAGTTGGGTGGAAAATAGCTCAAACACAACCGTCACACACACAATCATGTGACAATTCAATTAACTTGCACCAAACTGTGACATACCTTTATTATTTCATCGACTTATCAACATGTTGATGGCCAGAAATGCCATGATTAAAAAAATATAAGCGCATCCGAAGTTGTCGAACTGATGTTCTTTGCCAGCAGACAAGGCCATAAATCCACTGATGCCAGATAGAAGAGAAATGACGTTGAACAAGAATAATCCACGCTACGGCTTCTTCTTGTAGTACTCAGATCACTCTGTAGCATCTCCAACCTGGAGCTAAATGCCCTCTAAACAATGCATCTTTCTTAATACAATTTTCCCATGTTGCTGGAGATGAGTTGCCTATGTATCATAACGTGATTCAATCACTTATAAAATGGACATAAAGAAATTGCATGGGTGCTTACCATTTTGATTTTATGATCTTAAAAGATAAGAAAAATATACTATATTGGTGGTTCCAATATAAGACAATTAGGCTAACACCCATGTGTTGTCTCGTTTAAACTAGGTATATTCCAATATGATAAATCTGTACGTGACTATATAGGAACAATTAGTCAACCTACATTTGCAGATGTAAATGTTTTGTGTAAAAAGAATACAACAAAAACATCTACATATTTGACTGTCGTAGAAGATCCTATGGAGCCAAAAACCTTTTTTTATAGGGGTAAAGAAAAGGTAAGAATAATAGTTTTTTTACCCCCAATATACCATATGAGACCGTATTGCTACATACGTGTTTTCCTATCTTTAATCGCTAACATTTAGGTCAGAATGAAAGTACATATTGCCGACTTTTTATAGGATACCGTTCAAAGTCTTCAGGCTATCTTGATACAAGGAATTTGTCTTGATGCTAACAAAATCATGACCTAACAAAACATGAAAAACCAATAGCTTTACAAATAGGTTAAAAAACAAAATGTGAAAAAAAAGAAGAGAAACAGCGTCAAATCTTAAGCACAAAACAAGAAAATAATTTCGAGCACAATAGACTGCATAGTAGACCCAACATAGTACCATAGACCTGACGAACTATGGCCGTGAGCTTTTGATAATATAAATACTTCTGTTGACACATTACCATTAGTGTAGTAGATAGATTTTCTAAAAAAAAAAAAAGAAAAGAAAATGCATATATCGTAATAATGAACTGGTAGACACTTGAGCACAACGCACATCTCATCGAACTCCATATCTGCACATAAACAAAAATAATACTTTATGAGATATGGAGGGGGGGAATGTAAACTGATTAGTAATAATCATAATTGAAGTGTCATGTAACTTTTTTAAGTTGAAAAAAAAATACTATGAATGTGTAAAAAAGATTGTGAGAAGTAACAGGTTTCATTACATCAACAACCCTGGGACTGAGTCCATCGCCAAAGGGCGGAACTGCCAGACAAACAGCCACCTGACATCTCCACCTCGTGAAGTCCTCTTTTGCATAGAGGAAAGGTGAAGGCGAGGAAGCTATCGTCTCTCCTGCTGCCCCCATCGCACCTTCGCATGCTCTGAAGTTATGCAGCAGGGGAACGGCTTTGTGCTAGCAGCAAATCTCCTTTTCTACAGTTGGATGGTACAAAATTTGAAGCAGACGACTCTACCTAATTAGATCGGGTCGGGTAGGACCGATGGGCGGGGTAATCGAGATGGGTAGATCTTGTCTTGTGAGTTAACTCATCGAAGTAGCGTGCCACTGCAATACCATCGCCGTTGCATAGCGAGATCCACCCATAGCGAGTGTTCTTCCGCACCGGAGGATCTGTCATAAACGCCGATTTACAACGGATGTCACAATCACCCTTACGCCTGTGCTAGAAAAATCATTCGATCCGTCAGATAGAGAAAGAGAGAGAGACTAACCATTGGCCGGCGAGTTCGACTCAGCGCCGATAGTCCGGCCGGCCAACTCCAGGGCATGGATCGATAAACGCGCGCGGCTACCGTCGCCCTCGGGGAGACGGCGAGGAGTTGACCGGCGCGCTCAGGGCCACCGGTTCGTCGACCGGCACGCGCAGGCGCCCTGGAACCCTCAAACTATAGGCTCGCCGGAGAGCTTTGCAAGCGCGGAGGCGACGTCGTGGTTGCGGCGGGCGGCAGGGCTGGCGGAGTCGCGAGAAGGACAGGCGGCGGCGGCGGCGGCGGCTTGGAGTTGGAGATAGGGTTTGGGGGTGGGGAATCCGAGCGTCTATATATACAACAAGAAAAAAATTCTGGAGCTCGCGTCGCGTCGCGTCGACTATGGACGGTAACTGCACAGGGGCGTGGGAACATGGGCCATTCGAGAGTTGTGGAGTAGCACGTCTATTTTCGGGAAGAGTACGTAAGTCATGACACGATACTTTTCGGTGGTCAGGATAGGCCCAGGCCCAGTCCACTGTCCAACCCACGCCCGCGTGCGCAGAGGCGCTTTTGTCAGTCCCTGTTAGATTCTCCATCGATTTGCTTTGCTTTTTCAACGTGCTACTAAAAACTCCTTTAGAAAAATCTGCTACTACTCCTAATGCGTAGTTTGCGTTTTTTACCCCACTACTGCTATACGTACAAGTCATGCTCATGCATACGTACCGCATACGACTCACATCATCCTGAGATTAATCAGCTTGCTTCCACGGATGTTTAGGCCATTCACAGTCTGTCACCAAGTTTTGGTATTCTTCACATACCACGTAGACCAAAAACGGTATTAGCCACTTATTATACATTACAAACTCCACAAGATATCACATACAAGTAACTTGTAGTGGGTCCCACCAATACTACTTTTACACTTTTCTCTTTTTACTTTCCTCTCTCCTCTCACTCTCCCCTCTCTTCCTTTACCCACCGCAGAAAGCCGAGCGGAGACGGAGGTCGGGCGGAGCAGCGGCTCAAGCGGAGGTTATGGAGGGGATCCGGTGGCGTCGGCTCGTCGGGGCGCGGCGGCGGGGCGGGCCGGCCGGCGACCGGATCGAAGGGATCGACCTTGGACGGCGGCGGCATGTCGGCGGTGGGGCGCCTGACTTGGAGCGGTGGACGACGACGAGCGTCCGGCCTCCGCCTTCCTCCTCCGGCGTCCGCGCCCGTGGCTTGAGCGGTGACGGCGTCGGGTGGGGATCGGCGTCAGGCGGCTGCGTGGCGGCGACGGTGTCGGGAACTCGTGCGGTTGTGCTTGCTTTTCCAGCTAGCTCTCTCTCTCTCTCCCTCCTCTTCCCAGATGCACCCGTGCATTTGGCAGGCTTTTCAGCACAAGAACGGGTAGCCAAGTTTGGCTACTCGGTCTTCACTTGGCTACACATGTGGATGATGTGGCACCAAATATGTTGTTCTTTCCTTTGAGGCTGAACGCCACGTAGATGCATTGTAAACGCCCTTAGGGGAGCTTTTAGCTGCAGCTTCTCCCAGAATCAGAAGCTCCTCAAACAGTCCAGCTTTTGATTCAGATTTTAGGCAGTTGTAGTTGTAGAATCCAGAAAATAAATTAGAAACCAGATGCTGGGAGACCCGGCTTTTGCAGATTCTCAGAAGCTGGCTACCAACCAACTGCTTCTCCCCAAATAGACCCTAAGTTTGTCACGGTCGTAGAGGGGTCATATTTTTAGATAGAGTAAATTGCATTGCCAGTACACGAACTTGTCAGGTGGGTGCAATTTAGTGCACGAACTTGCAAAGTGCTTGTTTTGTTGCATGAACTTGTCTGGTACATGTGGAGGAAGGCGAAAAGGATACTACATGGCTAATTTTATTGATTTAGAAGCACATTAGGATACTATGTAAACATATATCTGAGAAGATTGCTATTAGACATGCACATCTTCAATAAAAAATAGAATAGGATATAGTGCTAGTAGAAAAAGATTAAAAAAATCCGAGCAATGATATAAGGGTTAGAAATATATGAATTTTCATTGTTTCCATGATGAAGGATAAAGTAGAGACCAAATTTATAAATATTGCGTTTCTTATGCATACTCACTGCACGTACGCATGTCACATCCTAATCAACATCAGCTTCGTAAAATTAACATTGCTAAGTTATTTTGGCCCTCGTTCGCACGAACTAGCTAGACAAGTCCGTGTACTAAAACAAACATTTTACAAGTTTATGTACTAAATTGCACTCACCTAATAAGTTTTTGTACCGCAAATGCAATTTATTCCTCAAAACTCTGAGTGATAAGGTTGGTACTGGGCCTAGATCTGCTTCGGGTCCCAAGTCCACCGAAGTACATCTTAAGAATGTAGCCTAAGGTCTATCTTGGACATGGTCTTATCATGGGTCCCGAGCTCACCTTAATCCTTGTAAGTTCTATGTTCCTCGGCGAGAGGAGCGTAAACACCAACAAGATCTACATCTTAAGAAGAATAAACTAAGGTCTACCTCAGACCCGGCCTTATCCTAGATCTCGGGCTCACCTCTTAGTCTACACAAGTCACACACTGCTCTGAGAAGACGAGTGTCGAGACGTATAAAATCTACATATTAAGAATGTAGCCTAAGGTCTGCCTCGGACCCGGCCTTATCCTAGGTCCTCGGCTCACCTTAGTCCTTGTAAGTCCTACGTTCCTTGACGAGAGGAGCATAGAGACCTAAAGATCTACATCTTAAGAATAATAAACTAAGGTCTGCCTCAGACCCAGCCTTATCCCGGGTCTCAGGCTCACCTTAGTCCACAAGTCACACACTGCTCTGAGAAGCGAAACGTCGAGACGTATAAAATCTTAAGAATGTAGCCTAAGGTCTGCCTCGGACCCAGTCTTCTCCTAGGTCCCGGGCTCACCTTAGTCCTTGTAAGTCCTACGTTCCTCGACAAGAGGAACGTGTATAATACAAGATCTAGATCTTAAGAAGAATAAACTAAGGTCTGCATCAGACTAGGCCTTATCCCGTGTCTCGGGCTTACCTTAGTCTTCATAGGTCACACTTTCTGCAACGGGTGGAGGGTGGAGACATATGATTAGAAGATATGAACTAAGGTCCGCCTCGTCCTGGGATCCGGGCTCACCTTAGTCCTTCTACGTTTCACATTCTTCTGCAAAGAAGAGTATCGAAACATACAAGATATATAAAATATCTATACATCAAAGACATCTTCAAGAAGCTCGTCTAAGAACAAATGAACTATCACCATAAATGCGCAAGGACGCGACCTCAGGACCAGGTAGGGTGAGGGGCGTGCTCCACGGGCTGTTGTGAAGCAGTCCTGTCTGCCATAAATGAAACAAGTTTATGGGGGAGCCCCAGCCAGTCTGGAGCTGAAACGACGTGGACAAGACTCCAGCGCGGAGTCATTAGTATTGATGGCATCTTCGGACACGTGCCACACATGCCCATGCGCCACCTGATTAAGCCAAACGGGCTGAAACGGAACCGTGGCACTGTTTCAGGCAGGCCAGGTCTTACCAGGCCCACCACTCGCCATGTGGTGAGTTTGCTGGCTCAACTCAGCTGTCTCGGACAGGAGCCAGGTGCCCGGGGTAATGTAGGTCCGAGTGCCCAGGCAATGCAGGTTTCAAATCTTAGTGTGCTACTCGAAGACCGTGTAAGGGAACTAGCCGGCATTGACAGGACATCTGATAAGACAAGACAAGAAAGGTGATTTGTAGCGCTGTGAGCCCCTCCTTAGTCTATAAAAGGAAGGGGACAAGCTATGAATGAAGGATTGGATTTTTTAGATCAGAACACTTTGTTTGTAGCCTGAAAAGGCATTGTTTGTTCGAAGCTGATCTGAGAAAAACAACAAAACCAACATAGGAGTAGGGTATTACACCTCCAGGTGGCCTGAGTATAAACTCTTGTGTCTTTCGCTTGGCGGGGTGGTCGGGCCCCGCAGATCTTCTCTCTATGTAGTCTTTTTTATCGTCTTTCACTGCTAACCCCTTGGTCGAATCTTCAATCCCTGGGAGAGGTCTCCACTCCCCATTGTCCGAGGAATCGCTCCCTCGACAGTGACGGAGCCGGAGCTTGTATGAAGACGGTGACGAGCCCATCACCATCTCCTAGCACGACGCACAGACGATGGCTGCGAAGAAGCCTCCACCACCTTCTCCGCCAAGACTGCTGCCGTCGCATCTCGCACTCGTGCTGGCACCTCACTCTCGAGGAAGCCGCAAATCTCGTCTCTTCCTTGGCTTCCGCTGCAAGGAGGCTGCAGATCTCAAATTCGAGGAGGTAGCCACTGGCGCGCTTCTCTTCCTCGGCCTACAGCTTGAGCTTGACGAGACGGTAGGTAGGATGCTGCCAGGGCTCCTTCTGTGCGGGCAAGCGGCATTGCAGCAGTGTGTTTGCTGTGAGGAGGAGGCCCGGTAGAAAAAGTAGTCGATTTTCAATCAAGACAAATTTATTATGAAAATATATTCAATTATTGATTTAATTAAACTAATTTGGTATTGTAAATATTATTATACTAGAAAAAAATGCCCGTGCGTTGCAACGGGTGAAGGCTATTTTAATCTTATTATTTTAAACGGTTTAGTTAAGGTGAAATTCACTATGAGAATTCGCTTTGATATATACATATTTAGAGAATCATGAGCTGTAGTTAGGAGTCTGATCGTCTCAAGTTAGCATGTGAGTTTTTTTAAATAGATTTCTTATACGATTCCTTTTAGTATTTCTAAAAGCGAATGAATTTAAAAACTGACTCAGATACGGATATGTATTTCCAAAAGCAAACGAACTTAAAAATCGACTCATACACGGACGACGTTCCAAAATACCGGTGAAAATATCTTCAATTTTTATTATAGTAGAGAAGAGTTAGAAATATAGATTTAGAGATCAATTTTAATTAGTTATACAATCCTCAAGATTCAAGATGTTGTATGTACACTTTTGCAAGGCACTGCACCGACGTATTTATCACTAATAATAATATATAAGATTCAGATAATTTCCTCGGGTGTTCCTACTCGGCGCGTGCACGCCGGCTACAGAAGCAGCGAGCACGAAGGCACCCTTCTAGGCCCACGTGAAGCGCTAATTACATAGACAACACTAATTACAGTAAATTAGTGCTAATTATGGTAATTAGCACTAAATGTTTAAAAAACATAAATATTTAGTTAAAAGTTTCAAAAGAATAATTGAAAATTTTAAATTTGAGTTGAAAGTTTTTGAATTTTGAATTGAAAGTTTTTAAATTTGAATTGAAAGTTTTCAAATTTGAGTTGCAAGTTTCCAAATTTTGAGTTGAAAGTTTTCAAAAATTTGAGATGAAAGTTTTTGAATTTGAATTGAAAGTTTTTAAATTTTGAATTGAAAGTTTTTAAATTTAAGTTGAAAGTTTTTAAATTTTGAGTTGAAAGTTTTCTAATTTGTGTTGAAAGTTTAAAAATTTTGATTTGATTTTTTCAAATTTTAATTTGAAAAGTTTCAATTTGAGTGAAAAGTTTAAATTTAGAGTTGAAAGTTTTTAAATTAGTGTTGAAAGTTTTAAATTTTGAATTCAAAGTCTTAAATTAAATTGTATTTCAAAAGAAAAACCAACTAGACCCTAATACGTTCTAATTACAGAAAAAAAGGAACTAATACAGATGCTAATTACGTTTTCTAAACGGTGCAATTACATGGAAAAATAACTCAGGACTAATCATGTCGCTAATTAAATTTTCTGATACGGCTTAATTAAAAAGGTCGAAAGTAATCACGCCGCTAATCATGTTTCCTTCGTCTCGGATTCTCATCTTGACTCGTAACGCGTTGCACTGAGGAGGCACGCGCGCGCCGGCGCCGCGCGCTGGGTCTACTTTTCCCAATTTCCTTAGCTAATCAAAGAGCAGCCATATGTTGGCCTGTGATCGATATGCTCTCCTCACTCATGCATATATATATATATACACACACACACACATACTAGCAAAAGTGCCCGTGCGTTGCACCGGGTGATTACGAATTGTGTACAGTGAACAAAAGTGTTGTTTGGTTTAGACATCTAATATGGTAAAAAAGAATTGTTTGTTTTTAGATAAATAATCTGCTTTATATTTGCGGAATATAAATGACATTTAGTTTAGATGATTTTCAGCATGGGAGAAAATGGATGGACGAACAATGCACGTGCAGAAAAAAATTAGATTATTTAGTTGGAGTTAGTACATTTTTTTAAGAAAAATTTCCTGTGCGTTGCAACGGGAAATATTTAGAAAAACAAATGATATTTGGAATTAAAAATATAAGGAATATTGAAAGATGGGTTTAGAGTTCATATAGAAATAAAATTTAAAAATAATAGAAATTATAAATTATATTGGATGAGAAGTCTAGAATATTCTCCAAAAGAGGGTAGAAATTTAGAAAAAGAATTGAAATTCGAAATAAAAAAGAATATTTTTTGAAAATAAACAGTCATAAACAATTAAAATGGTATTAATGCTATTTCTGAAAATTACAAAAATACTTTAAATCAATAAGAGAGAAAAAACTAATTTAAGCCCGGTCCAATAGAGCGGCCTTCTGTGTTTCGCACGTGCGGTCGGCCCCATAGGTTGGCCCAATAGCGTGGCGGCCTAAAACGTCGCCCGGCCCGACGTGGGAGAAGCATGGACCGTCCGATCTGATGGACAGTCTCGATTGATCCTAACCTAGATAAATACCCGTAACCCTAACCCTAACCCTAAAATCTCTCTCTCTCTCTCTCTCGATCCTCTAACGCGCTCTCTCTCTTTCTTTCTCGTAAAGCAACGGCGGCGGCGGCGACTATTCCAACGGGCGATGACGGCAGCGGCCTTCCCCACCAAGCAGCGGCGACGAAGCTTCTCGGCGGCGTGTTCGCACATCGGATCCCCGCCGCAGCGTCGGTCATCGGTTCAGAATCTAGCACCCCGAGTTCGCAACCTCCATTGCAGCGAGGTGGCGAGAAGCAGCACGCGATGGCCTCATCTTGTGTTAATATTTTTGATGTTCTTTGATTTCGATTTATATTTGGACTGTGATTTTGTTTTTAATTAGATTGTGATGATTTCAATTTTTAAATAATATTTAACTATTCATTTTATTCAATTGTGTAAATAAGGAAAAGTATAAGTCATACTAAAAATATCTTTAATGATAAAATCCTAACAATCCAGCCGAGTCGGTCGAGCTGGCGGGGCCCACGCGAGTAGATAAGGATCTATCTCGATCCATCCAGTCGCCGTCCGCCTCCCCCACTTCCTCCCCGGCTCCCCTCCGCCCCCTCTCTCAGCCGGCCAGCCGGCCGGCCGGCCGGCTACTTCCCTCCCCCTCTCCTAGCCGACCGGCCGTTTCCCTCCGGCGAGCAGACCACTTCTCCTCCCACTCTCTCTCCACTTCTCCCCCCTCTCTCTCTCGGCGGCGGGCGGGAGGGGCGGCGACGCCCTCCCCTCCGCTAGATCGGGGAGAGGGGAGGTGCGGCAGCGGTGTCGGCAGACGTCATGGAGGAGGTGGGTCGGACGTCATGGAGGCGGTGGGTCGGGCGGCATGGAGACGGCTGCGGCCCGGCGGGGGCAAGAGGGGCGCCGGACCTCGCCGTCGCCAGATCCGGCGGCATGGAGGCGCGACTGCGGTCCGGCGGGCGGGAGAAGCGGCAGCATCGTCTCTTTCTCCATCTCTCTGTTCATGGTGGGGAGGTGTAGCGGCGGGGTGGTGGCGGACGTCGGCCGGACCTCGCCTCCGCCAGATCCGGTGGCATGGAGGCGGTGCGGTCCGGCGGGCGGGAGAGGCAGCGGCGTCGTCTCTTTCTCTCTCTCTCTCTCTGTTCATGGTGGGAGAGTGCGGCGGCGGTGGCGGCAGACGTCATGGAGGCAGTGGGTCGGACGGCGTGGAGGCGGGCGGCCGGGCCTCGCCTCCCCCAGATCCGGCGGCTGCGGCGGGAGGGGCGGCGGGCTGGACCTCGCCTCCGCCAGATTCGGTGGCATGGAGGCGGCTGTGGTCCGGCAGGGGCGGGAGAGGCCGCGGCGTCGTCTCTCTCTCTCTGTGCATGGTGGCGATGGAGGTTCATGTGTTCTTGGTTGAATGTTTTGTTATGTGTGTTATTGATGGAATGTTTCATGTGTTCTTGATGAATTTCGACTGGGATTTTTCTTGGGGGGCAGGGGGCGGACAAAAAATCCCTGCATTTGGTTGTGATTTTGGGAATTGATTCCCTTGTATCTGATTCTAAGAGGGATTGGAGGGATTGGGATTTGGGGGCTGCGGGCGAAGGCGCACCGCGAGGGACGAAGGCGGCCTTCGTCCGACTTGTGACGACCAGAAAAATTCAAATATTTATATTAGTTTGATGCTCCATGATTCAAATATCGTTTAGTGATGATGATTTGTCTGACTCGGCCAGAACTCAAGCGAGCTGGATTAGCTTTTACTACTTAATTTGATCTGTTTCAGTTGGTCCCATGCCGAAACCACCACAATCTTGTTCAGTATGATGGAGTGAATGTGTATTCCTGTGCGGGGCGTCGCATCGCATGGAAACGGAACCGATCCCGCAGCGGAAACGGAACCGATCCCGCGTGAGGCTGCGACCTAGCGCTAGCGTCGGACAAAAAATATACGGAAGAGAAATAGGAGAAACTCAAAACCCAGGTAAACACAGATGACGTATCAAAATTCTGACAAAAACATCTTGAATTTTTATAATAGGTAAAGATAAGTAGATATTTATCTATAAACTTAGTTAAATCTAAAGTAATTTGGCTTTGACCAAAATTAAAACGATCTATAATCTTTTTTTTCAAGGAAAAACGATCTATAATCTAATATGGAGGGAGTAGCAGAGAAGAGTTGCAGTATATCGGTAGAGAGCATCAGGTCGGAATTTTTTTTCTCTTTTTAAAGGAGCGCGGTCGGATTGGTGTTACGGTGTTTTGTGGCAGCGCGCGCGAACCACGCGGTTACGGCGAGTTCGAATCTAATTCGACTATTCAGTAGTCGAGTTCGAATCTAATTCACAGCGCAAAACGAGCCTTCTTCTTATAAAATAGACAGGCAGCACAGCAACACAGGCCAGCTATACACCAGATCGATCGGTCAAGCACAAGCGCTAGCCCTGCAGGCTGCAGTTTAACACGCGAAGGTATGGCACCAATATCCTCTCTAACCCCTTGGTAGTTATTCCATATAATGTAGTTAACTCGTGACTTGTGAGTCTTTTCTATGGTTTCTGGAAACATATTTATCTCTATCCTTCTACTACCTCCGTTTCATAATTTTAATGCATTTTTTTCTAATTAAACTTAGGGAGTAGCTATATTTATGGCGCCATATTTTTCACCAAAAAATAGTCGGCATATATTTACATTGTAAGTTCCTAAATTACATATGTAATTTTAGCGTATTTATAATGTAAGTCTCAAAATTACATATGTAAGTCCCAAAATTACATATGTAATTTTAGTGTATTTACAATGTAAGTCTCAAAATTGCATATGTAAATCCCAAAATTACATATGTAATTATTATGTAATTATAGTATAATTAGTATGTAATCATCTATCATCACGGAGGAGTACCTTTCAAAAAAAAATAACGTGGTCAGTGGTAGGTGATTATTGTTAATATTCTCTTGGCCACTGACGATGTACTCCACGTAGGTCTTTTTTTTTTTCCTTTTGCCTTTTCTGTTTTAGTCAGCTGTACGTTATTTTGTTCTAAAAATCTGGCGAACGTCTTATCATTTTTAGGTAAATTAAAAAATATTGTGAGGAAAATTGAGAGCGTCTTTGATGACAAGCTAGGGAAAAAGAAACAGATCCCATCTGAGCACTTATTTACCTTTTAAAATACAATTTAATTTTCTTGTCAATATGAGCAGTCTTATAACCTTTCAATTTTCTACACCATTATAGCAGAGGAACTGGGGAAGAAATGCTAGCTCACAGTATGGAGATTAGTAAGGAAGGCCAAGAATATTTAGCTCTTTTGGATCCTAATATTGCGCCTGTGCTACTATTTGTTGATTACAACGTTGATG
The DNA here is from genome assembly GCA_009805545.1 of Oryza longistaminata. Taxonomy (NCBI): domain Eukaryota; kingdom Viridiplantae; phylum Streptophyta; class Magnoliopsida; order Poales; family Poaceae; genus Oryza; species Oryza longistaminata. The sequence goes on along the minus strand of CM020186.1, from coordinate 8,901,943 downwards.
ATAGTGAGTATAACACTGATGGTGAAGATTATTCCATCGATGATGAGGGTGAGGAGTTAGATCACGCGAGCAACAATTCACTTGATGAGGATATCAATGAAGATGCTGAAGATGAGGAAGATGGTAAACTTGGGGAGGTAGATGATAGGTGTGAAGAAGATAATGAGGGAAGTGAAGAGGATGTAGGGACAGATGAAGTTACGGATAATGATGATCAGGAGGAAGATGACACTGTGTTCATCTACAGTATAACCAAAAGACAATTGATGTCCAAAAGAGTGGAGGAATTCAATACACACTTCTACTGGACCACACCACAGGGCTGGTTGCTTATGGTGCATCCTGAATCACATAAAGTTTTCTTATGGAGTCCCTTCATAGATCAGAGGATCAACCTTCCATTTGATGAAGACGGTTTCTTTACAAATAATACAGTCCGGTGCTTGTTATCGCATAAACCCACTGATTCAAATTGTGTTGTGCTAGTGGTGAATTGCAGAAACACGATATTTTGGTACTGCCATCCTCAAGGACATGCATGGTTCAAGCATGAGTATCAATCAAGTATTATTAGCACTCGTGAAAGCCATAAGGACGTCATTAAAACGATGAAGCTACTCACAGCAATTAATGGGAGATTCTACACATATTTATGTAATGATAAGGCAATTGTGACACTTGAGTTCTTGCCAAAGCCAACATTTAGAACTACGCCGGTTGAGGATGCACCAAATCCAAGTTATTGGTCCATTTATACTAGTTACTTCTTAGAATCTTGTGGAGACTTATTTATGTTGTCATACAAACATCCAGTGTTATGTGCTCAAAAGGTTTCGCAGATTGAAGTTCACAAGCTCGATTTATCTAGAAGAATTTGGGTGAAAGTTAGCACAATTGGTAACATGGCATTTTTTGTTGACAGTACTGATTCTGGAGTATCAGCATCACTCAATGCAGAAGATGTTGGATTAAAGAGAAATTGTATTTATTATGTGAGACCTAAAGATAAGGGATTATATATTTATGACATAGAAAGAGGAACTACTAGCGTACACAATCCAGGGGTAGATCTAGCCGATTACCTGACACCTGACATTATGATGACTCCATTATCTTGAATCATTCGCGCTATATATGTTTTATTTTCTTTTGTATAATATTCTATTTTTGTAATGGTATATTTTGGAGTGAAATATATATTGGCACGTTGGAAGAGAATACAATCTTTTATTTAATGCTACAGTACAACTTTGCCAGGTCCAAACGTTTGAGTTATATTTAGCGGATTAATGACGGTAAATTATTCTTGCCATGTTTTTCAAATACGAATTATCAAAAACTTATGCTACACGAGTATTATTTAGACATTCATTCTAATTTATTTGTTAGACTTATCTTTATCTTTACCTATTACTAGAAAAAATGCCCGTGCGTTGCAACGGGTGAAGGCTATTTTGATTTTATTATTATTATATGGTTTAGCTAAGGTGAAAATCATGAGCTACAATTTGGAGTATGATTATCTCAAGTTAGCATGTGAGTTTTTTTAAAAAAAAATATTTCTTATACGATTCCTTCTATATTTCTGAAAGCGAACGAACTTAAAACCCGACTCAAATACGGATCTGTATTTCCAAAAAGCGAACAAACTTAAAAACCGACTCGTACACGGATGACGTACCAAAGTACCGGCAAAAACATCTTCAACTTTTATAATAGTAGAGATTAAACGTAGTTTAATAAGAAGACAAATTATAGATTCCGCTAGGAAACTGCGAGACGAATTTATTAAGCCTAATTAATCCGTCATTAGCAAATGTTTACTACAGTACCATATTGTCAAATCATGATGCAATTAGGCTTAAAATATTCGTCTTACATTTTACACGCAATCTGTGTAATTGTTTTTTTTTCTATATTTAATACTTTATGCATGTGTCAAACATTCGATGTAACGGCGTGAATTTTTTTTTAAGTAAACAGGGCTATTGCTCATCTCTAATCTCTCCCGTGTATCGATGTGACACAACTCACAAGTTGCAGCATGCAACGACAATGCTGGGGAAGTATGCTATCTCTTCCTCTGGCTCTCGCGCAGACAGTCTGACACCCATCCAACACGGTTGAAAAAAATTAAACGCGCAAGGAATTCTAACCGATCTCGTCTGTCCGACAGAAATATCGGATCGAATCGGACGCTAAATGACGTACGAAAGTTTTGGGAAAAACATCTTAAACTTTTATAATTGGTAAAGATAAAAATTAAAGATGATTACGTACTCATCATTATTTTTCGTAAATAGTCCAACTTTGGAGCTGGGAAGCCGTGTGAACGGGTCACACGATGGCGCGTGCGTGTCCTCTGGTTCGCGAACACGTCGCGCGCGATGGGCAACGTCAAAACGACATCGGACTACTTGTCCGTTCTTGTGATTGGCCTTTTTCAGTGTGCGTGGATCCGTTGCGAACTCCGAAACTCGTGTGTTCTGTCGTGCGTGGTAGCCAGCCTTCATCGGTCCTCATTGACACCTAATCGTATCAGGATTCATTTCCCGTGTTCGATCAAATATCAGGACAAGATTACACATACGCGCTCGCTCGCCCGCCCGCGGAACAACGCCTCCATCGTTGCAATGACGACGAGGTCCTTTGCCCAAAATAAAACTTTTTGACATGCATTTCATCGCGTCGCGCATGTAACTGTTTTTCTCATTCCATTGCACCACGGAGCCATGGACCCAATCAAAGTTGCATAAACATATATTCCTCTTTTTTAAGTTATGATGATGAATATAGTAGCAAAGGCCCGGTGAAAAATATATTGCAGTGTTACTAGGAGAGAAACTGAAATTATGATAAACATTAATTAGTATATTATTATGGTTCAATTTTTGTGATCCAAACCATTAAGAAAACATAAACTTCACCCTAAATTGTAACTTTACTTTTACCTGTTGCAACACGTGGGCCCTTTAGATAGTAATATATAAATAATACTACCTCCTTTTAATATTATTAGTCGTTCTGATTTTTTTCTAATCAAACTTCTTTAAGTTTGATTAAGTTTTTAGATAAAATTTAGCAACATCTATCACAGCAAATTAGTTTAATTAAAAATAATATTTAATATATTTTAATAATATGTTTGTTTTTTAAAAAATATTTCTATATTTTTCTATAAAAATCAAGATGACTTATAATATAAAACGAAGGGAGTATATAATTTATTTCATACTTTTATAACAGGCTGGTCTTTGTACGAATTAAGAATTGAATTGGCATTTAGGTATGTAGGTTCTAATTAATTTATAGGCCATAATTAAATTATGGGAATTGTTATGCTTCTACCTGCTAAATGTTTTGGGGAAAATCCAAATAACCCCTACAAGTCAATGGTCTTTTCAATCTCCCCCTACAACTTAATGTGGTGCAAAGCACTCCCCATAGGTCTATTTTCTCTTCCAACTTCCCACCTATGTCTAGTTTTCGGTGATTCCTCGTCACACTAAGTGATTTCTGGATCTCTAGTGTGGTGAGCAAAATGTCCCCTGTGCCTTTTCGATGAATGCAACTGCCGGCGGAAACTTGACCACAACCATGGCATAGACGTCCTCGACGATGGTGCACCTGTCGTCGTCCAATGAACTGGAAATTTCATCCGCAGTTCTACCGCCGGTTTCCATCATGGCATCAACAACAATCACTCATGTGTGGCCTACTCCAGAAGTACAAGCAGTACCACAGGATTCGGTGATGGTCATGCTGGCTGTTTCAACTACCTCTCCATCGTGTGATCCTTCAACTATACTAGCATCTCCAAAGAAGGTAATGCTCATGGTGTTATTAATGTATTGGTTGTGCAACATATTCACAAGAGAATTTCTTTAGTGTTAGATCCAAATTTAATTGTTAGTGTAAGACCAATGTTCTGAGAAAATTTGTTCAAATCTCAGGTGGGTATTCAAAACATTTTTTTTTTGAAACGAAAAGCGGCAAAAGACATGCCGAATATATTAGAAGAAAGAAAGAGAACCCACATAGTTCAGTTTACATATTACAGACTGGGCCACTAGGGGTGAAACGACTAAAAACAGGACAGTACTTGATAGGATTACAATTTCTCAGAAACGCGTGGGAGAGGCAACTGAAAAACAAACTCACAACCCCTTAATGGGATTGGTTAGCTAGATCAAGCTGGGCAAGCCACTTGATTCTCAGTTTGGGAGATTTGAAGGAAAATCCTATGGTTACGCTCTAGCCATACATTCCACCAGGTTATCAGGAGGTCTCCCAAAATTCTCTTGCTCTTGGCTATTGGAGAAATGTTGCAAAGCATCTCCCACCAATCCATCAAGGTGGGCGCTGAAGGATGCTGAGAAACCATATCATGGCCCTGCCACTGACAAACTTGGTTCCAAATGGCTCGTGCCTTCAAAGGCACTTCTACAAAGACTGCAAATCCAATCACAGGGCCAATGTCTCTTCAACAATTTTTTTTCACAGGGTAATCAAAACAGAGAATCCCCACATATTCCTAAAGTTGGAATGAATTTTGAATCAGAGGATCAGGCATATGAATTTTATATAACTACTATGCTGGTAAAATCGGGTTTAGTATCCGAAAGAGTCACTCAAGATTGAGACGATATGGCACAATATATCAAAAGCATATTGTTTGCAGTAATCAAGGAGAAAGAGGTGCTCATTCATCACATGATACTGTAAAGAAAATGCCACCACAAGGACATCCTGCGATGCTCGTGTTCAATTTAGTATTTGTCGGAAGGGCAACTGGAGGGTGCAAAAGGTCGTACTTGAATATAATCATTAATTATCTTGCAAGTCCAGATAAGAGACACATGTTGAGGTCACAACGTCGTTTGGTATACGCCGATAAAATTTTTATTAGTCAGATGCGAGAATAAACAGAAATGTACAATTTTTTCAAGGAGTGGTATGGAGGTACTTAGAATGTACCTTTTTTACGAATGGATTGCAATAATAATTTGGGTCGTGAGCGCAAGAAATATTTGGAAGTGAATGATGCACAAGCGGTTAGAAGACCCTTCCTTTTTTTATGCCATACAATTAGATGAAGAGGATGGTCGGATAGCTAATTTTTCTAGGCAGACGGTCAGTCCATCATGGATTATACTTGCTTCGGTGATGTTGTTTCATTTGACTCTACATTACAAACGAATAAGTTTGAAATGCTTTTTGCGGAGAATTTAACTATTTGCCACTATTGCATTCGCCACTTATCCAATTGCCCCTCTTAGATTTGCCTCTTTTTTTTTGTCCTTCTAAGGTAATGGCTTCTTAACTAATTGCCACTTTTGCTTACGTGGCTTGCAATCCTAAAAAGCATAGTGGGACCCACAAATCAACCTCTCCCCTTCACTTCATCTTCGTCTCACAAACCCTCTCTTTCCTCTCTCCCTCCAGTCTGGCTAGGCCTAGCCCCGCTGCCCTGGAGGTGGGAGGTGGCGTCGATGGAGAGCTCCTCGAGATGGAGGCAGGAGCGGAGGACGGCCTCGGACGGAGATCTTGTGGAGGTTAGTGGTGCCGGCGGCGAGCGCGGTGATGCCGTCGTCGATGATGAGGCAGTGCCGGAGCGGAGCATGAACGTGGGGTCGGCGACGCTCTTCGCGCGGCGGTCGCACTTGAGGGCGAGCAGGGAAATGGCCGGCAAGCCTAGAGCACGGCCATCTCCGGCGAGGATCCCTGGGAGCACGGCGTGGAACAGGACTAGCCAAAGCACCGGCGTCGCCGTCCCATGGTCCTGCAGCGTCGTACCCATCAACCGTCGAGGATTGATGAAGGGGAGGACGGTGGGACTGGCTAGAGCAGCGCCGGTGGCCGGCGGGGCTTGGCCGGACCAAAGGGAGAGAGGAAGGGGAGAGTTTGTGAGACTGACAGGCGGGTCCCACATTGATATTTACATTGCTTTGCCACATTGGCACGCCACATGGGTAAAAGTGGCAAATAGCTAAGAGCAATTAGCACTGTATTTTCAAGCGCAAAGCATCGTCCTTGCTTGTGGCACATTTATGAAAACGCTGGTAAAATCTTAGCCATGTAATTTCTAAACATCGTCAATTTCTTCCAGATTTCAAGAAATGTGTCTATGAAGAGAGGTCTGTGGCTCACTTTGAAAGAACATGGCATGAACTACTGAGTGCTTATAATCTTGAGCAAAACTCATCGTTGAAAAGCCTATATGATTTGCGAGAGAGTGGGCTTCTGTCTTCCGCCGTGATTCAAAGTTTGTAATCTGAAATATTTAATCTCTGTAAAACATTAAGAGTTTGCAAGGATTGTAGTGCAGATGCTATAAGATGTGATTTGACATCTTTTTTCGATCGTTGTTCAAATTGCAAGGAAATCGAGATCCCTTTGTAATCTGTCCAATGTATTTTCCTATCTAAAATACATTTGGCGTGTTAGGTGTTCTGAAATCTGCATTCTGATGGATGTGTTAAAAAAATGTGATTATTTATCTGATTCCATAGGTAAATAAAATATGGAATATTGTGCAATCCGAAATCTTAAATGTCTGAAATCGTATAGTCCAGCATTATGCATCAATTTGATGTTGTCTGGTTATAATACAAAGCTGTATTCAAATTCAGTGCACTACAGTGAAGAAACGAAAACATGGCTCCAAGCCTCCTAGATACAAAACAGCTAAAGCTAGGGCAACATGATTTACAGTTTTACGATTAAGTAGCTTTGTTAGTCCAGTTGGATCATTTCCAGAATACGCTGATTTGAACTGTTGGATCATCTATTCGGTAATCCACGATCCCAGGCGACTGCGTCATCTCCACGATTCCCGGTGACTGCTCCTCGTCGGCTCCACCACGATCCCCGACGACTGCGTCGGCCACATGTGCAGGTCTGGGTTCGATGCCTACCAGCTGGGTGGACGCTGCAGGCTGCAGCTGCATCATCCGTGGAGGATTCTCCTGCCATGGCAGCTGCAGTTGCCGGCGATTTGGCTGACGCAGGAAGACGAACAGTCCCGCTCCTCCGACGATGATCTGACTATCGCGGACACACCATCTCCGATTGGTGAAGCGCGCGTCACTCCCGCTTCTATAGCCGCCAAGGCAGGGTTGAGTCGAGCTGACAAAGGCACGAGAGCCGAGCGCGGAGGATGGGCCGGCACATATCGCACACGGTGTGGAGAGCCATTGGATCATGCGCATGTGCACGCGTCAGATATCTGGAGCAGGGTTGCAGACGAGAAGGTTACCCGTCCCGGATCAGAAATTTTTTTTCCCTTAAATCTGGCCAGAGTCCGGCATCCACGGGGCCCACGGGGTATGCATGGTGCCAGAACGTATGCACGGCAAATTAACAAATCCCAGTATGAGTTTTGAGTTCTGGAGTCCGGGACATAACTTTTCTGGCACCACGGCAAGAAGACGGAAAGGAAGCGCGCGCGCGTGACCAGGTTTGGTTTGCGGACTCGCGCTGGGCAGCACGACGCACGAAGAACGCGCTTGGCTTACACGAACGCTAGGTGCGGTGTGGCCAGCTCCACGCCGGTGAGCTTCGCGCCGTACCGCTCGACGCCGGCGAGCTCAGCGGAAGGGGGGAGGGAGAGGGGCGCCGGCGGAAGAGGGGAGGGAGAGGAGCTCGCCGACCTCGCCGCCCTCCGATCCACGCCAACTGAAGCTCGTCGGCCGTGCCGCTGCTCGATCCGGGCCGCGCCGGAGCTCGATCCGCGCCGGCCACGCCGCCCCCTGAGGAGAGTGGAGAGAGACGGAGGGGGAAAGGTGCGCCGGCGGCGGGATTGACGAAGGAGAGGCCGGAGTGGGGACTGCGTGGCTCAGCAGCACCGCCACGCCGGAGGAGGAAGGAGAGGCGAGGCGGACGGAGAAGGAGGAGGCGCGCGGGCGGAGAGGGAGAGGGCGCGGTGCGCGTCTGGGTGGGGACGGCGCTGAGGATAAGGGAGAGAGAGGGAATTGATTTTTTTATATGTGTGGACCCTACCTGAGGCTACGTAGCATTGTGAAACTTGTGGCAAACTATTATTCTTCTTGTGTCTTCGTCTTACGTGGCAGCCCCAAGCTTCACGAAATGGGTGACGCACTGCTAATGCCCTTAGCAGTAGTTGAACACCGTGTCGGTAAGGTCGCGCAGGAGAGAAGGACGCACCCTAGCTGCTTTCTTCAGTGCTTGCCTAGCTGCAGCCTGCAGGAGCTAAGGTTGATCCTCTGCAGGGTGAGAAGCCTGCAAGGCTGGTACTGATCCATGACGGATATTACAGTTTATTCGTAAAGAGTTGCTCGCTAGTAGTACTAGGCTGTGTTTTTTCTTCCAAAGTTGGAAGTTTTTGTTGAAATTGGTACGATGTGACTGAAAAATTATGTGTGTATAACAGGTTGATGTGATGGAAAAAGTTAAAAGTTTGGATCCAAAGTTTGGATCTAAACACAGCCCTAGTTACTCCCAACTACCCCAAACTTCCAACTTTCCATCACATCACATCACATCCAAAACTTTCCTACACACATAAACTTCCAACTTTTTTTCCATACTTCCAACTTTCCCCAAACTTCCAACTTTTTTCAGAAACTAAACACAGCCTCACTAGAACCAAGATGAAAAATTAAAATCGAAAACAAAAGGGTAAACTGGACTAGCAACCTAACACTACAGAACAAATATATAGGGTCAAAATTTCCATAACATCTTTGCTTGTTCAATTTGTGGTTACCCAGATTTATCTCCTAAAAATACAAACTATTTTCCACGAGAAATAGAAGGGAGAAAACTAAGACTAATGGGTCGAGCTCAATAAACTATATATTAACTTATCCTTCATAGAAAAAGAGAATATCACAACATCAAGATAATAACGCTGTAGATTTATGTAATGCTTGCTTCTTCAACTTGTTGCGGAAGCTCCTTTTTCTGCTGAATGCTTTCTCCTGAACAAACATATAGATAGCTTTTTCTGTAAGCATGTTTCATTGTTTCTAGGAAGATGTTATCAGTGAAAGGATGATGACTATATCCAAACTTACTACTGGCTGGGCCAACTCCTCCGCTTGACGGACCGCTCTCACAAGATCACGGTTTGCCTCTGTGTATAGGCTAGTCACTATCCCAGATTGGCCAGCTCTGGCTGTGCGACCCACCCTATGCAAAAAATCAACAGCACAGGCAGCAAACTCCGCCTAGAGGTAACAGAAGGAAACATCCAATGAGATAACACCAAAAAAGAACTGTGATTGGATAGTTGGTAAATCTAATAAAAGACAGGATATAGACTTTCTACGGAGCAAGGATCCTCCATGTATACCTAGGATGATATGAACACACTTTGACAACAAAGTGGGAAAGGAGCATATTTAGGAAGTTGCAGGTCACCAAGAATAAAATTGTAGTACAAGAACAACATCAGACGAGGTTTTCTTCCATCCTTGAAAGTTATATACCTCCTTTTGAAAGTTATATACCTCCTTATATTTGAGATATACCTTTCCATGAAAGAAGGTACCAAAACTAATGTTAAAGTTTGGAATGGAATTAGAAACTTGTTTTTGTACATGTTATTGACCTTTTTTTTCCGTTTTTTGAGTGGTATAAGTATGTATGTTAGTTGGGAGGTATATACCTATAGGGTGGAGGTATATATATACCTCCTAACTAACACTATATTACACTATTGTACATATACCTCCCTGTACCTCCCAAGAATAAGGAAAACCTTGTCATTGTCAATCATAAATTTATCTTCTAATCAGTTTAATCAATTTATTTCTTTAGCACTAAAACAGTAGGGATGTATATATCTCTTCAAGGATGGGACAGAGGATGATGTTTTATAAAAGTCAGATCATACCTGAATGACATGAGAAACATTTGGTACATCAAGGCCACGAGCAGCAGCATCTGTGCAAACAAGCACACCACCATTTTCCCGAAAAGATTGTAAATTCTTAGCCCTTTCCTCAAGGGAGCTATCACGATGGTATAAGATGCATGGGACACCAACACGCTGCAATATATCAGAAACTGAATTTGCAGCATCGACAGTGTTTGTGAACACCATAGTTCGATTTGGACCAAGTTTTGTGTCATGAACTTCACTCTTGAGACCATATTTCACTGCATCCAGAAGAGCTGATACTTGTGTATCAGCAGTGACCTCTATCCATCTTCGCTCCAATCTGCATGTATGGCATACTGCATATCAGATATGTGGGGATTATGCTAGCAATATCAAATGAAACATATGAATTTGGGATCCTATCTTTCTGTCTAAAAGAACTGAGGTTCTATAAAATGTATCACTTACTAAATGTAATACCGTGAAATCTACCATGCTGAACAAACGACCAAACAAATCGAAAGTACAGTAACTATAAATCTCAATACAGAAGATTCAGAAACTTGTAATTTTGTAAAACAAAGTGCTTACCTGGGATTGTGGCGGTGAAGATATGCACCACTAACCCATACAGCATTAGGAAACATACGCTTCAACACACCACCGGCAGTCTTTTTGCCACTTTGCGGAAGGGTGGCAGCAACAAAGACATACTGCTTGCTGCGTCTATAAACTTTTCTGACCCTTCTCCAATCCTTCTTGTGTGCTCCAATATGAGCATTCTCCGCATTGACTGGTCTATGTTGAACAAGACCATCTTCATTTTCCTCATCAGCAGCACTAAGTTCAGCACTCTGAGAGTCTGAATCCTCACGATATTCATTAGTATCACCAAGTGATATTTCCTTTCCAGAATCTTCCATCCTAGACAGTAGCTTTTCATCAAATCGCAGCATGTGGATGAGACGAATAACCTGATTTTCAAAACTTCCACAGAGTAGCATGTCTGCCTCATCAAATACCTATCAAATCAACTGCTATTAGGAACCTTATGTAGCCCAGAGATCAAATTGTGCAATCTAAACATGTCTTGATATAAGCCAGACATACATGAAAAATGAAGATTAGGAAATGATGTCAAACAAGACAAATTCCACATATTTGCATCTTAAATTTTTAATTTGAGATTGTTTCAGATACATTGTTTAGTATAAGTGACAGGAGGAAAAAAGAACTAACCTATAGTTGCCTAATTGTTTCAGCAGATCAATCAGGAAAAGATATCTAGCCTAGCTTTGCAAAGCATTTTCAAAAAATCAATTGATAAAATAAATTGCAATAATGCCAAGATAAACAGTACAAAAATGTTACAAGATCTGCTCAAGTACTTACTATGAATTTTACATTACGTAGGAATCTCTCCCTCCTCCTCTTTTCTGGGTCATAGTCAAACAGATAATTTAACAGAGCAGCTGGAGTGGCTACAAGAATATCAGGCCGAACAGTGGGCCAACCCTGAAATGTGCAATGTAAATTAAGAAAACATAAACAATGATTGTTAAGCCAGAATAAGTTTTATAACTGTAGCATCAAATGCAATGAGGCAACGAGCCATGTACGGGTTATGTAGCATTAGCAAATAGGAACAGAAAAGCCTTAAATGACACCCAACGTTGACTCACAAATTGATCGAAACACAGAGCTAAAATTTTCAATGGGCATCCAGTTGTAAAAAGTGAGGCATACAATTTCATAATCATCCGAAAGTAGAACAGAAACAATGACAAGAGTTTACTTTACCATGTTATCAATTAGCATGATGATGGACATGTAGAGTATACCTTTGGTCCACAAACTGCAGCAGCACTTTTAAGTGGTTCACCATACTCATCAATCAACGAATTAGCCATGCGAACAACTTGCTCACACAGCATTACATTGGGACAGAGGACCAACGCGATATTGGGCGACCCTGAGGTAACGTCCTGAGAATTACCATCTTCTGCGGAAATTGATTTAGAGCACAGTTTTTCAATCAATGGAACAAGGTAACCATGTGTTTTGCCGCTCCCAGTCTCAGCAGCAACAATTACATCGTTTGTTGTGAGAACGTGTGGTATACAGGCTGCCTGCATTCAGCATTTGAAGTAATCCGTAAGTACTCATTTGGTGTAGCACAAATCTCTTGAGGGCAATTAGAAAAATACATATACAGATCTCTAATGGTACATAGGTCCTAGAAAGAGTATTATTCCATTATCACCACGCAGATAAATTAGCATTCAAATGCTAAAGTAAGTAAATACTATGCACGGTTCTGATCATGAGCTGAACTTTGATAACACTCAGTATCTTGCAAGATGAAATTAAAAAAAAAAAAAGGCAATAAATTTGTAGGTAATTGTAAGTTTGAAACTACTTTGGAAAAAGGCAGAGATATATGGTCATTGGCAAAGAAATTGGTTTGGCCAGCATTGTAATCCTAGAATGCACACACCACATGAGCACCATCTGAAAGCTCTAATACTCAGTTGCTCATCTAACTAATTGTTGCATGTAATTTCAGTCCATGATGTAACCAGTACAAATGAAACATGGGGATTCTGCGCTACAAGGACAAGATTATTTCCCCAATATAAATGGGCTGAGAAATGATTTTAACTTTCCAATATAAAACGCCCAACTTGACAGGTTTGGTCAGCATGCCACATTGTCACTTAATTGACTCACTTCACATGAAGAGTGATGCTCAGGCAGTAATTCTAAAAGAACTAAGTGTCCAGGTTATATCTAGAAACTGAACATTTGGTTCCAAATAAGCAGAAATGCAAAGCACGCGAACTCAGGCATTTTGTCGAGCACGTAGCATGCATTTAGCCAAGTGGAGCAAGCCACACCTGCACAAGCGAAGGCCTCGCGAGGCCCGCCCCGTGCAGCGCGGAGGCGAGGCGGTCCGATACGCCGAGGGACTCCCACGACGTGCTCTCCTCCGAGAAGAAGCCGTCGCCGTCGCCGTTGCCCCCGGCGCCGGCGTCATCGGCCTCGGCGGCGGCC
>CM020186.1:8873308-8889017 GCA_009805545.1 Oryza longistaminata | reverse complement strand
GTGGCGAGCGCGCGGGGCCTGGAGAGGAGGCGCCAGGGCGGAGCTGGATAGCTGCGACGCGGCGCGAGGAGGAGGAGGAGGCGGGCGCGGGAGGAGGAGGGGAGGGCGCGAGGCGAGGGAGCCTCGCGAGGCGGAGCGCGAGCGGCGCGTGGCGGAGGTGGTGCAGCGCCATCGATGGCGAGGTAGGGGATGGGTTGGGTTGGGTTGGGCCGAGTGATCGATAGTTCGGTTTTCACCAGGGTCCGTATTCCACTGACATGTGGGTCGGGCGTATTTCTAGGTCAAAAATGCGAAGCTTTGGTGCCAAAATTGGTCTCCGTTGGAGGTACACTACGAGGACCTTTCGGCCGGGCTACCGAAACCAAGGGCTTAAGCGGACGCGAGCCGGAGGAAGCAACATAGGCGAAGGCCTTGGGGGCGGAACGCACGGGCTTCGCCAAGGATGGGCTTCGTCGGAGAACCGTGGAGGCGAAGACTGCGAGGGAAAACCTTTGCTACGGAGGACACGGGTTTTCGCCTAGGATTGGGCCGAGCCATTTGGCCCGTTAGGAGCCCACATATATAAAAGACACCATATGCCCTTAATAGTGTCCCTGTCATAAGGGTAACCATGTAAATTTCCTCCTGTAACCTAAACCCTAAAGGGGACCTGTAATAAGGATTATAATAGCCCCCTAGGACCATGTAATGGGGAATCAAAAAATTTTTTTACTAAGCAATACAATTGTCTTTTACTTCGACTTGGCGCGATGTCTATTCGACAATAAGTCTCGTACAGCTACCAAAAAACAAACTAGGGTTTTCATTCATTCAATCATTTCGCAAACTCATGCAAGCACAGTTGTAATTCCTGAGTTATATGCATCAAGTGAATCACAGGTGTAGTTATACCGAGTATATGCACCGCACAATTTACTCAAATGTCCATACTCTTTGGCAAGTTAATTATTATTATTTTGGGACGAGACATTTACTCCATAGCTTAAATTCAAAAAACTCGGTAGATTAAAATACAGCAAAAGCTTGTATTTTAACAAAATATTGAAAAGAAAAACGTTTAAATTTGACCAATATAAACGACAATTCAGTATATTTAACTAGGCAACTGGCTACCTGTCTGAAACATCTAGAAATTCTTCTATTCTTACAAGAATTGAAATGCTAATGGGCCTAAGGGCGTTTGGCACAAATCCTGCAAAGTGAAAAGGTTGGAGAAAGGAAAATGGTCCTGACCAAGGTAGTCAGTATCGGAGATACCGACAGGTAGTAGTATCGGATCAACAGATAGTATTTTTGTTTAAAAGTAGTATCGTATCATAGTGTCTGATACTATGAATTTTTTTTAGTTTAATTAATATTGTATTTTTAAATTAAAACTTTTAGATTAAAATTAAGCTTTCAACTCATGTTTTAAAACTTTTACTCAATTATTTATTTATTTGTATGCTTAGCACTAAGTACCGTGCTTAATGCTAAGCAATATAATTGGCGTGGGGTTAAGCGTTTAGTTAAGCGTAGGGGCGCAGAGTGCGCGCAACTTAGTTAGCGGCAACACATGCACCAATTAGTGATCCAAGTTGGTTTTAAGTTCCACATTTATATAACCCTTAAATAAAATACATGAATTTCCAATAAAAAAATAGATGAAGGTAAGCAATATGTACAACTCCTCAAACGAATTGAAACCACGGCATCGTTTGAAATCATGCTTATTAGCACATCCGAATGTTTCTATCCCCAACATGGATCATGACTTGACTTGGCACCATATTTGTTGGACTTTTTTTTTATTCGGCAATGCATATGCAACGCAACACTTATACAGCTAAATGACTACGCTAGCTGGATATCATCATCAGTGTCCGAATCTTCACCATGGACTACCTGTTCTACACATAATTTCCACCAAAATCAACCCATATACTATACCTACTCTCTCTGTTCCCAAAACTCCCTTGCTTCTTGTTGTTGGCACTAAAAGGAAAAAAAAATGAAAAATGCAGCCTCGCCAGCAAAGAACTACTCCAGCACAACGTTTTCCAGGCAATACCACGATAATGATCCTCATCAGCCGTGATGGCTGCCCCAGCATCGGTACACTTCAACGAGGATTCTATGCGGATTGCCCCGGCATCGGTACGCTGTCATGTACCTCGAATGATCAGGCAGTGTATGCTATATACTGCTGCTGGCACCAATCGCAAGCATTGTATAGTTACCACTTACCACTGGTTGTTCTGTGGGATGAAATGAAGAAACAGTGATTGTTGTTGTCTGTTCTCAATGGGCAGGATGTCGCTCTCGCTTCCCATTAGGCGCTCTATTCGGGGACGGCGTTTTGCCACAGCTAGCTAATCTCATCACTGTTAACAAATTCACTGGTGAAATCAGAGTTCAGCAGAATATCACGATTAGATAGATTTAGGATCTCAAAGATTTTACTTGCCTCTTTCCCTCTCAAGCTCCTGGACCAATTCTTCTTTCCACTTTCTCTGCCTTTCAGCGAAGCTCACACTGTTAACAGAAATGGTCCAGCAATTAGATTGTTGATGGTTAAAGCAGATAGACAATGCAAGACACTTGGCCACATCACTAGAATATTGCAATGAATCCCAGACCCGGTGTTTCTACATTAGTAAGGCAGTTAGCTTTTTTTGCATAACATGCTGTGTTTCAAAGCAATTTGACACAAACCTTGGGCTATCCCCAAAACTCCCTTGCTTCTTGTTGTTGGCCTAGTTCGTATGAACACAAATGTATGCCATACGTATCCTCCATGGTATTTGCACCTTGTAACTTTGGTACAAAAGTTGTTTCACCGTCTTTAGTAACAAGATCAACATGGATGGTCTCAGGCCAGTCATAGAGCCTTGGAAGATATATCTTGTTCCGCATCCACTTAAACTTAGTTTTCCTCATCAACATTGTTGTAAGTGTTCCGGTGAATAATGCTCGTCCTTCCAAGGTGGAGGACTGGAGGTGATGAGCACGCTCGGCGAGGTCGTTTTTCTTGGACGCGTCGTCAGAGTTCGGAGCGTCGGTGCGGGCAAAACAAGTTGGTCTTAAAGAGAACTGCATTTATTTTTTGAAGCTAGATGATAAAGGATTGTACGTTTATGATCTGGGACGGGGTACTAGTAGGGTTTCCCAAACCGTCGGTAACCGCGCGGTTATCACAGTTACAGGCCTTACTGCGGGGGTACGGTAATAGAAAAACCACGGTAACCTCCTTAAATTCAAATAAATTTAAAAAATAATTTAAATTTTTGATAAATTTTGCACGGTTTCGTACGATTTTTCACGGTTACCGCGGTAACCGTGCTTACCGCCGAGGCACGGTAATCCCGGCCCCGACGGTTTGGGAAACCCTAGGTACTATCACCGTGTGCAATCCTGGACCAGACCTTGAGGATGACGTCACGCCTGAACTTTTAGTTACTCCATGGTGACCATGGACATGTCCGGTCCTGAATTTACGAGACCTCGGTGCGAAAGATGATATGTTTTTTTAGAACATATTTATCTGAACGTAGTTCAAGCTGTAAAATAAACTAGACAATGATAATAAGTTCCAATATCCACATCAGCTTTACAAAAATAATTACAGTGCATCACACCAACCACAAACTTACCATTATACCATATAAGAATTGTAAAAACATTTCAGAAACCCGGCTTCAAAGGATGTCGTAGTGGCCCCAAAGCTCACAAAATCAAGTCTTCCATAATTTGCATTACTTGGCTTATTACATGCTTTCAAAACAAAGCCCCAAGCCCTTTTTTTTGTTGGGCCGAGTGATCGAGAGTTCGGTTTTTCACCAGGGTCCGTATTCCACTGACACGTGGGTCGGGCGTATTTCTATGTCAAAAATGCGAAGCTTCGGTGCCAAAATTGGTCTGCGTTGGAGGTACGGAACACCACGAGGACCTTTCGGCCGGGCCTACCGAAACCAAGGGCTTAAGCAAGGACGCGAGCCGGAGGAACCAACATAGGCGAAGGCCTTGGGGCGGAACGCACGGGCTTCGCCAAGGATGGGCTTCATCGGAGAACCGTGGAGGCGAAGACCGCGAGGCGAAAACCTTTGCTACGGAGGACACGGGTTTTCGCCTAGGATTGGGCCGAGCCATTTGGCCCGTTAGGAGCCCACATATATAAAAGACACCATATGCCCTTAATAGTGTCCCTGTCATAAGGGTAACCATGTAAATTTCCCTGTAAAACCTAAACCCTAAAGGGGAACCTGTAATAGGATTATAAATAGCCCCCTAGGACCATGTAATGGGGAATCAAAAATTTTTTTACTAAGCAATACAATTGTCTTTTACTTCGACTTGGCGCGATTGTCTATTCGACAATAGTCTCGTACAGCTACAAATCAAAACAAACTAGGGTTTCATTCATTCAATCATTTTCGCAACTTCATGCAAGCACAGTTGTAATTCCTGAGTTATATGCATCAAGTGAATCACAGGTGTAGTTATACCGAGTTATATGCACCGCACAATTTACTCAAATGTCATATCCCTTAGCAAGTTAAATTATTTAAATTATTTTGGGACAGAGTACATTTACTCGGCATATTAAATGTCAAAAAAAAACTCGGTAGATTAAAATACAGCCAATTAACTTGTATTTTAACAACAATATTGAAAAGAAAACGTTTAAATTTGACCAAATATAAACGGCAATTCAGTTTAACTAGGCAGCCCCTGGCTACCTGTCTGAAACACTAGAAATTCTTCCTATTCTTACAAGATTGAAATGCTATGGGCACTAAGGGCGTTTGGCACAAATCCTGCAAAGCAAAAGGTTGGAGAAAGGAAGGAATGGTCCTGACCAAGGTAGTCAGTATCGGAGGAATGATCCTGACCAAGGTAGTTAGTATCGGGATCACAGATAGTATTATTTTGTTCAAAGTAGTATCGTATCATAGTGTCTGGATACTATGAGATTTTTTTTTAAGTTTAATTAATATGTGTATTTTTAAAATTAAAACTTTTAGATTAAAATTTAAAAGCTTTCAACTCATGTTTTAAAACTTTTAGCTCAATTATTTATTTATTATGTATTATAAAAATAATGCTTAGCACTAAGTACCGTGCTTAATGCTAAGCAATATAATTGGCGTGGGGTTAAGCGTTATAGTTAGCGTAGGGGCGCAGAGTGCGCGCAACTTAGTTAGTCGGCACACATGCACCAATTAGCTGATCCAAGTTGGTTTTAGTTCCACTTTATATAACCCTTAAATAAAATACAT
Organism: Oryza longistaminata; assembly: GCA_009805545.1. Taxonomy (NCBI): domain Eukaryota; kingdom Viridiplantae; phylum Streptophyta; class Magnoliopsida; order Poales; family Poaceae; genus Oryza; species Oryza longistaminata. The sequence goes on along the minus strand of CM020186.1, from coordinate 8,883,759 downwards.
GAATTTTCAATAAAAAAATAGATGAAGGTAAGCAATATGTACAACTCCTCAAACGAGATTGAAACCAACGGCATCGTTTGGAGATCATGCTTATTAGCACATCCGAATGTTTCTATCCCATGGGATCATGACTTGACTTGGCACCATATTTGTTGGACTTTTTTTATTCGGCAATGCATATGCAACAGCAACACTTATACAGCTAAATGACTACGCTAGCTGGATATCATCATCAGTGTCCGAATCTTCACCATGGACTACCTGTTCTACACATAATTTCCACCAAAATCAACCCATATACTATACTCCAGGGGCGGACCCAGGGGGTGTGCCGGGTATGCACCGGCATACCCAAAAAATTCGTGAAAAGTTTAGGATTTAGTAATATGCAGTGGGATAAATACTAAATGAATGGCTTGCTGGGGCCCATGGGCTACGCATTGGGCCAGCAGTAGTAGACACCCATGCCTCTGCCGATCGCCTCCAGGGCTTACCGTGGGGTACTACCGCGGTAACCTCCTTAAATTCAAATAAATTTAAAAAATAATTTGAATTTTTGATAAATTTTGCACGGTTTTTTACGGTTTTTCACGGTTACCGCGGTAACCGTGCTTACCGCCGAGGCACGGTAATCCCGGCCCCGACGGTTTGGGAAACCCTAGGTACTATCACCATGTGCAATCCTGGACCAGACCTTGAGGATGACGTCACGCCTGAACTTTTAGTCACTCCATGCTGACCACGGACATGTCCGGCCCTGAATTTACAAGACCTCGGTGCGAAAGATGATATGTCTTTTTATAACATATTTAGGCCCGTTTAGTTCCCCAAAAATTTTTTCCAAAAATATCACATCGAATCTTTGGACATATGCATGAAGCATTAAATATAGATAAAAAGAAAAACTAGTTGCACAGTTATGGGGGAAATCGCGAGACGAATCTTTTAAGCCTAATTAGTCCGTGATTAGCCATAAGTGCTACAGTAACCCACATATGCTAATGACGGCTTAATTAGTCACAAAAGATTCGTCTCGCGGTTTCCAGGCGAGTTCTGGAATTAGTTTTTTCATTCGTGTCCGAGAACCCCTTCCGACATCCGGTCAAACGTTCGATATGACACCCAAAATCTTCTTTTCCCCAACTAAACACACCCTTATCTGAACGTAGTTCAATCTGTAAAATAAACTAGACAATGATAATAAATTCCAATATCCACATCAGCTTTACAAAAATAATTACAGTGCATCACACCAACCACAAACTTACCATTACCATATAAGAATTGGAAAAACATTTCAGAAACCCGGCTACAAAGGATGTCGTAGTGGCCCCAAAGCTCACAAAATCAATAGTCTTCCATAATTTGCATTACTTGGCTTATTACATGCTTTCAAAACAAAGCCCCACGCCCATTTTTTTTGCTTACAAACCCAAAATTTATACAACACTTTTCCAATATCAACTATGCGGCTAAACAGCACACATCATTAAAAAAAAATGAAAAATGCAGCCTCGCCAGCAAAGAACTACTCCAGCACAACGTTTTCCAGGCAATACCACGATAATGATCCTGATCAGCCGTGATGGCTGCCCCAGCATCGGTACACTTCAACGAGGATTCTATGCGGATTGCCCCGGCATCGGTACGCTGTCATGTACCTCGAATGATCAGGCAGTGTATGCTATATACTGCTGCTGACACCAATCGCAAGCATTGTATAGTTACCACTTACCACTGGTTGTTCTGTGGGATGAAATGAAGAAACAGTGATTGTTGTTGTCTGTTCTCAATGGGCAGGATGTCGCTCTCGCTTCCCATTAGGCGCTCTATTCGGGGACGGCGTTTTGCCACAGCTAGCTAATCTCATCACTGTTAACAAATTCACTGGTGAAATCAGAGTTCAGCAGAATATCACGATTAGATAGATTTAGGATCTCAAAGATTTTACTTGCCTCTTTCCCTCTCAAGCTCCTGGACCAATTCTTCTTTCCACTTTCTCTGCCTTTCAGCGAAGCTCACACTGTTAACAGAAATGGTCCAGCAATTAGATTGTTGATGGTTAAAGCAGATAGACAATGCAAGACACATGGCCACATCACTAGAATATTGCAATGAATCCCAGACCCAGTGCTTCTACATTAGTAAGGCAGTTAGCTTTTTTTGCATAACATACTGTGTTTCAAAGCAATTTGACACAAACCTTGGGCTATCTTGGACATCAGAATGGATTTTGTTTCCTAACTCGTCAAGTTGCGGAGAAGCTATTTCTCTCAAAATTCGGCTGCTCTGTACAGTGTCTTCTGATAATTGGTTGCTGCAGCTTTCAGGCCTCGTATTATTTGAGTTATCACAAGTTGATGCTGCTGCTGCACCTCCTCTCATCTTACTCGTTGGTGACTTTCCCCGAGGTGGCAATTTGGGACTATTTGAGAAAATTCCGTTGGAAGTATGGTCAGCTACCTGAGAATTCCCAGCATTCACCGTGTTGTAGAACTCCTCATATAAAGGTGTTTGTAGCTTCTTCAGATCAAGAGCCTGGTGAGAGAAACAGTCAATAGTGGAAGTACTAGCAGTAAAGTACTGAATTTGTGTAATTTCATAAATGCTAAGTACCTTCTCGTCAAGAAATGCTTTTATTTTCGATTCTGTAAGTACATCATCATCTTCACAACTTCCTTCGCAAGGAAAAGTAAAATCATTTTCGGTCATGCTGCTTTCAGCATGTTTAGCTAATCCACCAAATTCCATTGATTGATGAGAAGTTTGCTCTGGGCTCGCATCAAACTTGCTTTCCCAGTTATCAAATGGTTCAGACATGGGATTGTAGCTCTGAAATTGACAGGAATGTAACGTGACTAATGACATAATGCAGTTGATCCACAGCAGATTCATGAAATGCATAGACAGATCATGAAACCAATAGCTCACATAAAATGCTTAAAAAGGAAGAGCTGAAGCAAAATTCTTACAGATCCAACAGCTGGGCAGTCATCCTTGTCAGCAAACTCACACATGTCATCCTCATCACAGCTACCCTCCCACAAGGGTTTGATTTTTGAAGACCTGTTGGAACTGATAGTGGGCCAGTTGACAGAATGATTTAAACCCCTGCAAGCAGTTGAATAAGTTGTCATGAAAAGAAAAACAATAATGTGACAATTGAAGACCGAGTAAACTCACAAATCACAGAACTTACAAGCCACTGGACACATCATGTGCAGGAAGCTCATTTACGCAAGTTTCCTGTCAATTGTGTTCAGCGCAAGTTATTAAATCAAACAAATGGGTGGGTGAAGTAACATCAGATTATGCTAGGAATCAACCTGCTGTGCAGCACAATTGAGTGGCTGCAGGTTCTCCGATTCTCCTGTAACAAATGGGTGCTGCAAGAAAATGTTGAAGGTGTCATATTTTAATAAATAGCAACATCACCTTACCCTTACAAACACATAAAAAAAACACCAGCTACACTGCAGCAAACAAATATACCTTCAATAAATCTGATGCTGTCGATCTCAACTCTGGTTCTCTGAAAGAAGAAAGAAATAATCAAGCCACCAGAGCAAAACATTCAGGAACTATTTTTTTTAATTGCAAAAACTTTTGGACAAAATATTAGCTAAGAGGTGAGAACATAGCTTACTTCTGCAGGCATTTTAGCAGAAAATCTTTGGCCTCGGGGGAGAGATGTTCAGGTATAGGCGGGTGTGACTTTGTGGTTCCGACATGAAATAGAAGGGCAACCTAAAAAGAGCTTGTTAGGTTAACAACTAACACAAGTTTCATCTTATGTAGGGCCTGATATCATTAAAACTTACCTCCTGGTACTGCTGGCTCCATGGTGGTTTACCAGTAGCCATTTCAATAACTGTGCATCCCACACTCCAGATGTCTGCAGAGCTGAGAGGATGGATAGTACGGATCAGCTAAAAAGTAAGAACAAATAGAAAAATAACATGATACTGAAATAGCTTTTAAGAATAACAATAATGTTTTACTTCCTTCCTTGGTACAAATTTAGATATCTGTATCAGTTGAATACAAAAAAATATATGCGAGTATATAAAAAGTAGCTAAATGTGATCAAGTTTGCTCAACTTGTTGTACAAAATGAGACTAAATGTGATTTTCAACTCATGCTAGAATAATTATGTAGTTCAGAAAGCATATCTAGCAATTTTTACTTTTTAGTGCTTTCTGCTCTCCCAAAATCAATATAGCATAAATATTACTCCCTCTGTCCCAAATTATAAGGCCTATATTTTTTATATGGTCTTAAATAACATACTTTGACCATTAATTTATTCCATTTTATGTTCCCAACAAATATGAAATTAGCATCACATAAAAATACTTTAAAATATGAATATAGTGATATTGCATGCATAATACTTAGCATATATATAGTTAGTATGATACTATGATTATTAGCCAAAGTTACCGAGTTTGACTTTAAGAGGGCGCTGTATAATTTGGGACGGAGGGAGTAAAAAAGTTCAAGTATTAATGGATATTTTCAAATCAGGCTCACCATTTGCTTTAAAATTGCACTTTCACTTTGTAACAAAGCATCTTATTATGAGTGCCAGTTCTTTAAGTAATGCAAACAGGGACGATTATAACTGAGATTGACTGCTACAACAGAGAGATAGGAGGAGCGCGCGCGCACACACAGAGAGAAAGAGAGAGAGAGAATTTTGGGTCTTATACAGACTGGAAAAGGAATGGGACTGGAAGTCCGGAAGAGTTTCTCCACTTACAAGTTATGCCCACTCCCAACAATGACTTCAGGTGCCATCCAGTGAGGTGTCCCTTTCATTGTTTTAGCGGCTGTGATAGTAGCCTGACAGCATGAAACATTGTCAGGTGCATTGGTATGGGATAGTTCAAAATTGTAGAACCTAAGTAAAAGTGCACCAGGCAGATATCTTGTACACAATTATGATAAGAAAGCATGACGATGTATGGTGCATGTTAAGCGTCTTTTCATGAAAGCACCACTTAGATTTGTTGGTAAAGTTAATACACGGCGAAATAAAAGGTTGAACTTCCAACATGATATCATGTAACAACTTATCAATAAGGGGCCATCCACCAATATCTGGCACTTCCAAAATGACTAACAATGAGCAAGATATGCATGGGCATTGAGCAATTTATAAACATGGGTAAGGTCACTAGAATTAGAAAATCTGATTTTAAATAGGTACCATCTACAATGAAATAGACCATAACAGTTGCATATTAACAGCTTACTTTATATTATTAAATAGTCATATAATTCAATGTCCAAGCATCCTAGTCCCATGCTTTGATGTGGGGGCTTGCTCCTGTAGCCATGTTTTCCTGTGCAAACTTTTAGCCATGGCCCTATAAAACTATTACATTCCACAAGTAGAAATACTCTAAAGGCACAATATAAGCTTATGCTGTTTCCTCTTTCATCTTGTGCATGTTCTTTTTTGTGACGCACTGTACACACTGCAAGTTGTGCAGCAAATGCCTTATAACTCCAGGAATGTAAATTTGCATAGAGCCATGGACCAAACTCACTCTTTCATGTTGCCCCAACCCAGACTAGTGATTTAGTACAATGACTAATGGTGTGATTAGACAGGGTTGATTTATGAATAACACATATGCCTTTTAGTTAGGAAAATTCCTCAAACCAGACAAGCTTATAATACTAAACTTTGTTGTACTGAATACTGAAACAAAATAATAGCTCTAATGATCAATTTTCTTGAGAATGGAGGTTTTAATTGTCCAACTTTGATAAAAGGAAGATGAGACAGCATGAGTTCTTTGGATTATGCTTGACCTTAATAACACATTGAACTAAGTTTTTTCAATCTTACCAACTTTGCCACTTGCTTAGATGCCCCAAAATCAGCAAGTTTAATGCATCCTTTGTTATCAACAAGAATGTTCGCTCCCTGGAATTTGTCAAATAACAGGAATAATCATAATGAGCACAACAAGTGGTAAAATAAAGGGTAAATAAATACATAAAAAGAACATATTATTGTGTGTTCAGAATTCAGATTTTGAGTACCTTTATGTCTCTATGTATTATTGCATTGTTATGCAAATACTCCAACCCTTGCAAAATTTGCTTTGTGTACTTTCTAATGACCTGATTAGTTGATAGAAAGGATCAGTTTGTTTTCCAGAATGAAATCGCCCAATTTGCGAATCACACAGATTTGATGATACTTACTGCCTCCGGAAATGAACCTAGTTTCCCAAGGAGAGACTGAATGGAACCTCCTGGCACGAACTCGAGCAAAATATTCAGAGTATCTTCCTCCCGGACTGTCCCAAGGTACCGCTTCTCAAACCACAGATAGAAATTAGATCAAACGATAATATCATGGAATTTCCTTAAAAAAATTGCGATCCATATTGAATCCACTCACAACAATGTTGGGATGTGACAGGTTCTTAAGTAGCTTCACTTCTTCCTCGAGCTCTCTTATGTGCGCCTGACCAAAAGACCAATACCACGGATTACTCCATGTCAATATTAGCCCTCGATTTTCCTCTTCTTTCTCTAGACAAACGAAAGGGGGTTGGATGAAAGCTGCTCACCTGGGCTTTCTCCCGCGTCGCATTGTTGCTCCCAATCAAAACCTGGAACAAACAAACCATAGGAAAGAGGTAAATCGATATGCCGAATACCACCAAAACTCCAAACAAATTAAACCAAAATCCCACCGTCGCAAGCCCTCCTCACCTGCTTTACTGCGAGGAGTTCTCCGGTGTCCAGGTTCATCCCGAGGTAGACCTGCCCGAACGCGCCGCTCCCGATCAGCTCGCCCTTACGCCACCGGATCTGCGGGCTCTCCTCTCCCCCTCCCCCTCCCCTTCCCCCGCCGCCACCGCCACCGCTGAACTCGGGCGCCGGCGGCAGCAGGCGGCGCGGCGGCGAGGGGCTCTTGAGATGAGCCCGAGCAGACCCATCCCCCTCGACTTCCGGAGGCACGAGCTGATCCGTACCCCGATCCCGCCCCGCCCCGAGAGGCCCCGGCGTCTCCGGGGCCGTGCTGGTGCGGAAGGCGATGGACCGGCGCACGGAGTCGAACAGGTCGCCGAACCCTCCCCCGCCGGCGTCGTCCCGTCGCATGGCTTGGGGGGGCCCCCTGGTTACTCCGGCGACGCGCGCGGCTTCGCTGTCGGCGGCGGCGGCGGCGGCGGGGTTGGATCGAGTCGGGGAAGGTTGGGGGAATGGAGACGCGGCTCTCGGCTGCGGGGATTTTGAATTTTGGGGGTTTGCGGGGCGGCGAAATGACGGAAATGCCCCCCCACCCGACCGTTGGACATGCGGGAGTGGAGTGGTTTGGGGCTCTGGGCTTTTTTTGGTGGGGTACGCGTCGGCGTCGGCGTCGGCGTCGACGTGGCACGGTGGCGCCGTTGATACCCTACACCGCGAGAGCGCGAGGGGTGGACGTGTGGCGCACCGGCGCGTCACACCACTGAACAACGAAAGGAGTATAAATTTTCAGTCACTTTCACCTAAACTTAGACTAATAATAAAACTTATTCTATAACTCTGAACTAATCCATAAGACAAATCTATTAAATCTAATTAATCCATAATTAACCTATATGATTCTACAGTAAACATTCTCTAATTATGGATTAATTAGGCTTAAAAAATTTATCACGCGAATTAGCTCTCATTTATATAATTAGTTTTATATAAGTAGTCTATGTTTACTATTCTAAATTAAATTAGTGTCTAACATCCAATGTAACGGGTACTAAAGTTTAGTCCTGGATAAGTTGATCTGAGCCGTTGGTTGTACAATGGTGAATGGTACTCGTACATTAAGATGTGATCTTCTCCTACTGCAAAGGAGATTCGTCTGACTACAGCTCAGCTACCACCCATCCAAGCCGTTCTAAAAGCAGGGCCTTCTTTAGAGGGTTAAGAACTTAAGATTTTCAGATATAGCTAAGAATATAAAAAAATACCTAGGATTTTTAGCTTAATATGAAAAAGCTAGATTTTACAGCTTCTAAATTCTAGAATCAGGATGAATATCTGAACAACGGACATATATACAACCTAGATTTTTCATCTTCTAAATTTAGTTTCATTAAATTTAACATTAAATATGTTTTGATAATATGTTTTTTATTAAAAATGTTAGTATATTTTTATATAAAATCGGTCAAACATTAAAAAGTTTGATTAAGAAAAAAAAGTTAAACGACTTGTTTTATACGGAAAAAGTCGTTGGTACGTGGGTGTCAGAAGACAAACGATCTGTTCGACATGTTTGGCTTAAACATAGGCCTTGTTTAGTTCCTGCACATAAACTTTTTACCTCTCATATCGAATATTTAGATATATATATGGAGTATTAAATATAGACAAAATAAACTAATTATACAGATTGCGTGTAAATTGTGAGATGAAATTTTTAAACCTAATTGCGCCATGATTTGACAATGTGGTGCTACAATAAACATTTGCTAATGAAGGATTAATTAGGCTTAATAAATTCGTCTCACAGTTTACAAGCGAAAACTATAATTAATTTTATTATTAGACTATGTTTAATACTTCAAATATGTATCCGTATATCAGCTGATATCTGACGTGACACGCTAAAATTTTTCTTTTGCCAACTAAACAGACCCATATTCGGAAGTGGGCGGTGTGCCATGGCCTATCGTTTCCAGATGTTCACGGCAAAGTCCACGTGAAGACGACCTCGACACATGCCCAATATTTCCACTCACTCTACATCAGGACAACGATATGTATGGTGCTTTTTATAGTCTCATTTATTTACGCAGCTAAGTAATGCACAATACACGTACTAAACCGTGACCTCGATCTCAAAGTCTCAAACTCAATAAGCTAAAGAGGTCATGGCTAATTGCCGCAAGCGAAGTCTCTCGCACGCGCACCTTGCCGCCGCCCGCCATCGCCAAGGCGAATTAAATTTAAAAATATACTATCCATTCAATTTTTTATCGTAAATATACATCGGTCTCGCATAATGTTGAAAAAAAATAAGTTTTTTCAATCTTACCAACTTTGCCACTTGCTTAGATGCCCCAAAATCAGCAAGTTTAATGCATCCTTTGTTATCAACAAGAATGTTCGCTCCCTGGAATTTGTCAAATAACAGGAATAATCATAATGAGCACAACAAGTGGTAAAATAAAGGGTAAATAAATACATAAAAAGAACATATTATTGTGTGTTCAGAATTCAGATTTTGAGTACCTTTATGTCTCTATGTATTATTGCATTGTTATGCAAATACTCCAACCCTTGCAAAATTTGCTTTGTGTACTTTCTAATGACCTGATTAGTTGATAGAAGGGATCAGTTTGTTTTCCAGAATGAAATCACACAGATTTGATGATACTTACTGCCTCCGGAAATGAACCTAGTTTCCCAAGGAGAGACTGAATGGAACCTCCTGGCACGAACTCGAGCAAAATATTCAGAGTATCTTCCTCCCGGACTGTCCCAAGGTACCGCTTCTCAAACCACAGATAGAAATTAGATCAAACGATAATATCATGGAATTTCCTTAAAAAAATTGCGATCCATATTGAATCCACTCACAACAATGTTGGGATGTGACAGGTTCTTAAGTAGCTTCACTTCTTCCTCGAGCTCTCTTATGTGCGCCTGACCAAAAGACCAATACCACGGATTACTCCATGTCAATATTAGCCCTCGATTTTCCTCTTCTTTCTCTAGACAAACGAAAGGGGGTTGGATGAAAGCTGCTCACCTGGGCTTTCTCCCGCGTCGCATTGTTGCTCCCAATCAAAACCTGGAACAAACAAACCATAGGAAAGAGGTAAATCGATATGCCGAATACCACCAAAACTCCAAACAAATTAAACCAAAATCCCACCGTCGCAAGCCCTCCTCACCTGCTTTACTGCGAGGAGTTCTCCGGTGTCCAGGTTCATCCCGAGGTAGACCTGCCCGAACGCGCCGCTCCCGATCAGCTCGCCCTTACGCCACCGGATCTGCGGGCTCTCCTCTCCCCCTCCCCCTCCCCTTCCCCCGCCGCCACCGCCACCGCTGAACTCGGGCGCCGGCGGCAGCAGGCGGCGCGGCGGCGAGGCGCTCTTGGAGATGAGCCCGAGCACACCCATCCCCCTCGACTTCCGGAGGAGGCGCGGTGGAGAGGGGGGGTGGCGGGCACGGCGGGGAGGCCGCCACCTTCACAGGAGCGCGAGCACCGCCCCGTGCGTGCGCCATGTCTCTGTCTCTGTCTCTCTCTCTCTCTTCCCCCTCTCTCTTAGGCGCGTAGGGCGCAGGTCGAGCGGCGGCGGGAGGTCAGCGCGCAGGGGCAGGTGGTAGGCGGCGGCGGCGGGTCGACATGGTCGTGTCTCTCTTCGTCCTCGGCTCTCCCTTCACGTGTCGTCGCCTGGCTCCGAGTGTGGGCAGCGGCGGCGCGTATCTC